>BFEA01000262.1:1476998-1492870 GCA_003427395.1 Chara braunii | reverse complement strand
TCCTGGAAAGATAACAACAAAATTTGTGCGTGAAAAAACACTCAAGTTGGAATTCGCATCCCTATGGCTGTGATGTCGGGACAAAAACCCTAACATTGGTATTTGTCCTTTATTTTCAATGTCAGGCATTGTCACGTCTCAAGTCTGAATTTTGGTTAAAAAACTAAACTTRTAGGAACGGAAGTAGTGTCAATAGCCTATTCAAACTCGGTCGTTAATTAAGAAGGTTTTTTTTTTTTTTTTAATGTCGAACTACCGGCAGACGTGACCACAAGGTCGATGTTAAGATCAATCTCTTTGCATTAGAAAAGGGTCGGAAAAATACGCATTCATGAGAATACTGAGATCAAATTTATTTTGTTAATTTTTTGGCAACCGCGCGTTTCAGGAATTTAAGGGGAATGGAAAAAGCGATTGACGTTATATTGATGATCGTGGCTCAAGAGCGCAAAGGTTGGACCTGCCTTACTCAAGAAATGCCCTTCCTAGGCTTGGACCAGCATCGACACCATGACATGTTGGACGGCCTACGTCCTACCCTGTTAGGATAAACACACGCTCGTTCCAGATGTCAGTGGTCGGTGGTCGGTTATTGAGTGGCGGGAGCAGGCAAGAGTCTGATGGGCAATATGCTGGTTGTCTACACTCGGTGCAACCCTTCAAGAGGAAATGATGTTTCTATTTGGCGTGAAATAGGAGCAAGCCCAATATGTAGACATGCCAGACTTTTGACCGACATGTATCAGGTTTGAGCCCTACGTCGTGCTACTTAGGCTAACTCCTTTTGGAGCGTGTGGGATAGTGAGGAGAGAGAGTGTGGGATCAGGAAGACAAGAGCGAGGATTAAGATACGACGAAGGCGTGTTACAAGTGAAAAGGTACTTGAAGAGAAAGCGATAGTTCACACATAGATGATCAGGTGTAGGAATGCGGATGCAAACTTAAAGGAGAAAGACCATAAGAAGTAGGAGGTTAAAAAACACTTGCACCGTGTGAAGAGCGGGCGCGCGATGAGGATGAATGTGCGGCGGACATGTTAATGAATGTGAGGAGGGATTGCAGAAGGAAACGAAGAAGAAAAGGAAGAGGAGGCAGAAAAAGACAGCGACAACTACGACGACTAGAGCGACCATGACAACAAATACGACGACCACAATAACGAGAAGAGGATGACGATTACAACCAAATTGCTTATTTTTATTTTTGGGTATGGTTCTTTGAATTTGTATCTGGTCGCGAAGCGAGATACAATATGAATGTGGGCAGTGATAACCTTACTTGAGAGTGATGTTGCAGGCTTTCACGTGTTCCTTGACTGAGATACGAACACGGTCCGGTCCGACCAATCGAGTATTAGATTGGAATCTAGATCGTGTTGATTGTTCGAGACCTCACTCAGTGTCGGAACAGAACGGTTTTAGGCTGATCCCGTTAAGGGTCCGCACAGGACAATTCTTACTACGGGATCTCTGAATTCTCCTTTGCACATCAAGGAAAGTGAGTGAGCGTGGTTGAGAAGAGGGTAACTGTGCAGCAGGAGTCGAAAGAGATCGGGCAATGGGAATACGATGGACATGGTCGCAAAACGAGTGAGAGCAGTCGCAGAGCAAGAACAACGAATGACATAACTAATTAATGAGAGAGAGAGAGAAGAGAGTAGCGTGCGAGATAGCAAGAGGAGCGTGGAGGATAGTGAGGAGAGAGTGTACGGGATAGCGAAGATGAGAGCGAGGATTAAAATATGAAGAAGGAGCGTTGTTTGTGGAAAGGTACGTGAGGAGGAAGTGATAGTTCGCACACAGATGCTCAGATGCAGGAATGCAGATGCAAACTAGAAGGAGTAAGAACATATGAAGTAGGAAATTAAAGAGCATTTGTACCGCACAAAAAGAGGATGCACGATAAAGATGAATGCGTGGCAGACATGTGAATTGATACAAGGAGGGGTTGCAGAAGGAAACGAAGAAGAAAAGGAAGAGGAGGCAGAAAAAACAACTACGATCACCAGGGCGATCACTACAACAAATACGACGACCACGATAACAAGAAGACAGCGACGATAATGATCATGTTGTTTATTTATCTTCTTAGGTATGGTTGTTTGAATTTGTATCCGACCACGAAGCGAAATACGAATACGGGGAGTGATAACCTTACTTCAAGAAGAGGAACAATTATGCTTGTAGTAAACACACATCGAAAAGGAAAAGACGTGCAAAGGAGGAAAAATGCACATCACGGAAAGAGAGCGCGAGTGGTTGAGAAAAATGTAATTGTGCAACATGAGTAGAAAGAACTCGGGCAACTATCAAAAGTAGATATAAGGATACACAAATAGAAAAGAGCCAAAATTACGAGACACGTCCCTAAACATGATTGTGGTTCGTTGCATCCAAATATGACGGTGTATGTTTTCATGTTCTAGCATAAACTTCATTCTCATTTTGCACATTTAATAAGTGGTAGCGCGAGGTCATGCACTTACCTAATATAGAATATAATAGATATACAATATATATTAGTGTCAAACTAATGTGTCATGTACAGGGGTATTTGCTTGAGTTTTCAGTATTTGATGTTGTTCGATTGTCGATAGGTGGTGTCGTTGCCGGGGAAAGTGGCTACCTAACGTTGTCTCAGGTGAAACTTAATTAACTATTGATTTAATCATTTATTGTTTCTCTTACGAAACGAACGTTAGTAACAGTTATCTGTCAAAGTGGGTTTTACTAATTTGTGACATTAAAGTGCTAAGGGTATTGGGTAGAAAAAAATTTTGCTCGAATAATTATTACTATTTATTTAATTAGGTTCAATTACTAATAAAACCTCGTGCCTTTTTTAAACATTCGCTTATGTGTGTCATTTCTTCAAAGGCAGCGAGGTCGCAGAGTTTTTATAGACATTTCATACTCATAGACATTGATGTTTTGGGAGGAACATCATAAGTTTATGTTCATGCTGATTTTTATGATCGACAAGTTCAAAACCGATGTTGAACTTCTTTCACAAACTCTCGAAACTTGGGACGAGTTCAAGAGGCTAATAATTGTTAAATTATCTGAATCGCTTGTAGATAGGGATAAAAAATACAAGAGGAAACCAGTACAGTTGGGTAGTGAAAGACGAAATGAGTCTGATCTGAAAGTTTACTAAAGCTTAAAGAGTTGAGTATAACTTGACTCAAGGTGGTTCAAAGAACCCGTCGTTGAGACAAAGTAGTCGAAAGAAAAGACAATGTGAGTCTCGAGAAGATGTCCATACCACTTTAGATGCTAAGTAACAAACCCATATATGACAAATACTTAAGTAGAAAGGAAATGAGAAACTTGAAGTAAACTTTAGGTGACTATAAATCTTTGCGATGTATCTATTGTGCTTTGAGAGGTTATGGTATCAAATTTCGTAGACGGTTTTGATGAAGAAAAAAATGTCAGTAGAAATGAGGAATGAATCTTGTTTGACTGCAATAACTCTCCGATCATCCTTATTGAAGGGATAAGAGAAGTATTAGGGTTGTAATATTTGAGCGGTTGTGGAGTGAAATCAAGAATAAGATTGCATATAGTGAGATTGACATTTCACCAAGTTTGTTTGTTATGGTAAGGAAGAATGAATGCGAGCTGTCGAAGTAGGGGTGACAATTAAAATGAAATTTTGAATCTTCAAATGGTAGTCCGTCTTTTATAGCAGAGAAAAATAAAGAGAAGAAATTCACCAAAGATAATTTTTTTTTTTTTTTTTTATGGTAACTTTGTATCCATTTTCTTGGAAAAGTTCAAGCAACTTGCATCAATTAATAATTGGAGTGGGTGAGAAATGTTGCATCGAGTTCCGAGATATGTTGAAAAGAACCTCGTAGACTTGGTCCAAAATAACTAAAATGTTAAAAATATGATTGAGCCGCCAGGCTAGACAAGTTTTTATTTGGGGATAATAATTTGACAAAACTAAGTGATTTGAAGAATGTTAAGCGGGATGTGTACCTTCACTCAAGGTCAGTTATTTGACTCAGGCTTCCTTCACACTCGTTGTTTGAATTCACACTTGCTTGACCCTGTTCTTTGAATATTATATAAGAGGCAAAAAAAATGTGTGTTCCTGTGTGAATGAAAAATGTTTGACCTAGGAAATAAACTGCGAATGTTTATTTTTGTCTTTGATTGAATAAATATGTGGGTGTGAAAAAACAATTGTACGAAAAAATGACTTATCTACATGGTTTTGATATCTTGAATTAACAAATTTTATCGTTATTCTTACCTGATGGATATTTTGAAAAAAACACGCTTAATGTAAGTTGGATTAAAAATTTATGAAAAAACAAACCGACTGACAATAAATTAAGAAAAGAGAATTGATATGAAGGTAGTTTTCATCCCAAAGGATTACCCATTTTATCCTGCATGTGACATATCCTTTATGCTTGTCCTAATAATTCACATTCTTTATCCTCTCTACTTTCATTTCGAGGAAGGAAGAGATAACCGATTTTGCTCATGGTCGAGGGACTCTCTTACTTTACGAAGCATCTGGGGTGGGGGTCCGTTGCTTAGGAGTCGACCATGTTATTGACCCAGAGTGAACCGTTTTTACGGGGGGGTACTTTGTCGACTCTCTGGAGACGTCCCGACTTTTGAGATTTGAGTTTTGTGCTCAGGCGAGGAGGAGGGGTACTTCATACCACTTCCTAAAAGGTTGGACACGCCGACGACTAAGGAAGGATGTTGGCTCTCGCTAATCACGCGCAAAAGGAGACTGTTTTAGTAACCTTACATTTGACCACCTTAGTTTCCACCGTCGAATGGGAACCGACAACTTAAGAAGTCCAATCTGATAGAAGGATAGTTTAGGGTGGACAAATGTAGGAGTCACTCTCGCAAATGGGGTTCACACCATAAGAAATGTGAGCCCGTGATAGATAAATGAGATGGTAATGTTGTTTAGGAAAAAACTACAATGTAATCATAATGGACATGAGGCTATCAAGACATGTTGACGTGTTTACCCATACATTAAACCTTCTGTTTTTCATATGTTTTTTCCCAACCGTTTATCCACAACTGACCCTCACTTTGGGAAAACTGAAACTTAGGTCTCTTCGGTCATGTAGGCGATACGAAAGAATAATTTTGCGGACAATCTTATTAAGTCTAAACCAGTAAAGGTTGGCTCCGCTCTAACTTGATATTCTTCGCTACGAGGTTTGAGACAATCTCGTGCCTACTGTATCTGTAATATATTGTTTTTTTTTAAGAATCGTGTGTTTTTGGCAGCAATATCCGTTTTTGTCTGCGAAAAGGCATATGATGGTAGTAGACTATCTTCTTGGAAACGAATGTTCTCTACTAGGTTTAATCTATGTGAACCAGTGTTAATTATTGTAGTAATTCTTCTTTTGAGTTATGTATCTAAGAGACTGATAATTTTGTGGTTTTCTCACTTGGTTGCGACAGTCCTAGTCGGCCAACATCATTTTGTACTTAAAAGATCAGTGTCATAGGAACTGAACAACATTCAGGTTCAGACAATGTTTTAACCACTCGTGCCTATACAACAACGAACAAGCAAACACCATCGATTGTCCTACCTCTGTGACTCCATGTAAAAACTTTCGTATGTGGGTCAGTAGCTCGATAGGGATACAACCCTAGAGGTGGTGACAACCCCTTAGGGAAGGCAAGTTGTGCCTCGCAGAAACCTATTTTGTCGTAGAGGACTGCAGGAGGTACGGTTGCTGCACCGGGCTAGAGCAACAAGGAGATAACGTGACCTCATCCGTCTCGACGGTTGGCAGGATTACTTACGCATTGTCCTCAAGTTGTCTCTTGTTTTGTTTTCTTTAACTCCCGCATGACGTGACCGGAAGGGTTCTCGCCTTTTGAGAAAAAAAGCAGGAGCTTATGCTCTCGACGACATGTTGTAGGAGAATGTAGTCAAATCGAGTGAACGCACTATTGAGAAAACAAAGTTGTGTGGGGAAGTGACTGCACTATAGTGAAGTACATAAACGATGGTGAAGAAGATACATGCACAATGGTAAAGAAGACAAACAAAGGAGACGGAAAAGGCAAATGCATACAATAAAATAAGAATGGGCATGAAGCAAAAGACGAGAGTTCGCCAATGAGATATGCGTGAGAATAACAAGCTCATAGACTGAAGATGATGCGCTAGCAAGATGAAGATGATGAACGTGTTTCCGAGATGGAGACAGATAACGTGCAAGAAACTAAAGTGAAATACTGCATAAAGATAAAAGAAAACCATATGGAAGAGGAAATAACAAAAGGAAGAGGGAAGATAGAAAGTGCAATGAGATGAGCGAGAGGTAAGAGATGGAGATTGCGTTGCAGAGAAGAACGCGCAGTGTGATGAGCAAGTGTGATGTGGGAGGAAGAACGCATACGTGGGAAAAATGAGCAGAATGTTGAAGTGGATCGTAGGATGGGAAGAAAAAATAACACATATTGGAAAGGAAAAAAAGTGCGCTGCGTCAAAAGAGAGAGAGAGCGAGAAGAAAAAGAGGAAGAAGAAGAAAAAGAAGAAGAAGAAGAAGAAGAAGAAGAAGAAAGAGAAGAAGAAGATGATGAAGAGGATAACGAGGAGTCGAACTGAAATAGCGTCCGCTGAATGCTACATCTAAGTCATTTCACTCAGTCGAACTAAATTCAAGCTCAATGACGTATTCGCTCCCCGCTGATCCTTTCACATGTCTTTGTTTTCTTAGTTAATAATTTGCTCTAGTATCAAGTGGTTATTATGGCCAGATACAGTGTGAGGGGGGGGTACTATTCAAACTCTAAGAAAAGTTAATGAGTTAGTGCGAGATGAAAAAGATATACGCAAGCGTAATGAACAAGGGAAAGGTTACGTTGGAGGGAAAAAAATACAATGGAGGTAAAAAAAGTTATACTAAGCACGGGTGGAGATGGAAGACGAACGTATAGACAGAGAGACAATAAACTTGCTTGAGATGATAATTAATACTCAGAGAGACGGCAGATGCAGAGATATAACGAACGTATAGGTAGGCAATTAACGAGTGAGCGATATTACCCTCTAATCCTGTCGTGATCTCTGTCGGATCTGCGGTCAAGCTTCATTATCATCTTCGAGGTCTGGTATTCGCTCTAGGTGTTGATCTTCTTCCCTGTGATGCTCGTCGTCATCATTCATTTCTTGCTGCTTGTTTGTCCAGTATATCTGCCCATGTTGTAAGGGAAGGTTCATTATCTTTCGGTGCATTTGGTCGCTGCTGATAAGGGCGCTAATGACCATCTTCACGATCATTTTCCTCACGAGTTTTTCTTCTTCCTTTTATGCAAAGTTATTACATTTGTTTCTTATTTGCATCATAATGATGGTTATCCTTTTTGCAATCATGATCGTCATATTCGTTGTTTTGCCCCTCCTTGAACGTCATAACCTCCATCTTGCTCTTGGAGATAATATGGACTGTTGAAAAGAAAGTGGGGAGGAGCGGCAACGTGAATGCGGCATATACATGGTATTGGAAAATGCAGAATGCTTGTGATATGTTGCAGACCCAGTTTGTGGTTGTTCGCATGACAATTTTTTTTTATCTATTTTTCTTAATTCAATAGTGACCTCAGTTACGGTAAGTTACAACAAATAAAAGGATGGTTGATGAAGGAGAGAATATATGATGGTAGTAGAAAGTAAGAGAGAGAGGGAGAGAGAGACTTATGTTTACAAACGAGTTTCCACCAAACAAGGTATGAAACTTTGTGTGGTTTGGGATAAACTACAACATCAAGGACTTCAGCCACTCAACCATTGTTACTTACCACTGACCACGATATTTATGAGAGGGAAAGTAACTGAAAGGATTCTACTTTGACCAGATGGTGTTACTACACTATCAAGAGGGACATCAGGCTGCTCGTTCATAGTTGGAGCTTTGCCAAGTTGAGGTAGAGCTCCAAGGATGAAAACGTCAAAAAAAAAATCATTCCATAAATTATTGCAAAGAGACTGACTATAAATCTATACAAGACAGTATGTCGCTATACTATGATAGCAAGTAGGTTACTTACGCAACCCTCACTCACCCTCAACACCCACACTGTGCATCGATCTTGCAAAAAAATAACATTTCAACTTTCGGCTCAACGTCCAAATGGTCCGTGTCTTGTAAAAAAAAGTTTTTGAATGACTTAATCGGGTCGGGCTGCATGACTAAGGACGAAGGAAGGGGTTCTCTGAATACGAAAAGGTTTGAAGTGTAAAAGTAAAAAAAATGAATATGGAGTTGGTTGGTTGTGCTTGAGTGATGTGTTGTTTTTATCGATATGTTAGTAAAACGATTTTCTATATATTCTCTCATGAAATGAGCTTATATTGCGAGACTTTAATTTTATCATGACCTCGACTCAGACACTTCAACAGTGTCTTGTTTGCATATACTTGGTTGGGATTTAGGCCTTATCTTCTTGACATTGAGTAGATATTTAACAGATGATGAATCTCTCGTATTTGATATTGTTTTTGAAAAGTCAAAATACCTTTGCTTTCAGTGATGCAAGAAAAAAAAATAAAAGTATATTGTTAATTTTCAAACAATGGTTTTCCTACTTATTGGAACTATTTTTGGAAGGTCATGAGCCTCTTATATGTGATGTTCTCTTTGAAAAAGTTATAAGCTTATATTTTTCTCATATGCGTAATGCTTTCTTTGTACTTTTGCTTTCGTGTATGGGTAGTGATTATGACATCTACTTACTCTTGCAAACCAACCCTTGACAATCCCCATTATTGGTAAATTGATTGGGAAAAAAATTGTAATAAGGTTACTTAGTGTCACACTTGTTTGATTATGACCTGCTTAGAATTGGACAAATAGGGAGGTAGAGATTTAAGGACGAATTGCTTTACTGTTTAGTTAATGTCATTTTGACTGCATGATAAATTACGTTTTTACTGCTTTATGAATGACGTTCTGACTGTTTGATAAAAGATATTATGACTGCTTGAATGTATATTATCTTTCATGGTTTGAACAAACAGAAATAATAGATTCAAGGTGAAGACGTTCTATTGTCTGAATGACTGTAATACTGATCGGTTTGAACAACAATAAAATAGAGACTCAAGGAAAAATTGTTTTATTGTTTGCATGAATGTGATTCAGGTAGGTTTGAACAGGCAGTGAAATAGAGACTCAAGGAGGAGTAGTTTAATTGTTTAGATTAATGTGATAATGATCAGTTTGAACAGACAGTTGAATAGAGACTTAACGAGGAGTCGTTTTGCTTCTGGAATGAAAGTGAAATAATTGTGTAGTTTAAAAAGTAATGAGATAGAGACTCAAGGAAGAGTCATTTGCTGCTTGAATGTATATGATTTTGCATGGTTTGGCAAGTAGTGGAATAGAGACTGAAGGAGTCATTGTACTACTTCGATGAATGTGATTTTAAATGCTTTGGAAAACAGTTGAATAGAGACCCAACGACCAGTCGTTCTACTACTTGGATGTGTGTGAAAATGTTTGGTTTGATCAATTACTGGAAAAAAAAGTTAAACCATCACTACCTTTTCAAGTTGTAGTCACATTTGGTAATATAACCTTATCCAAAAAGTTTGGGGGTCTGGCGTAGAGTCGGTAGGATAGTAAGAAAAACAAACGTTTGGGACCTCGCGAACCCTCGGTGAGGAAAAACTATATATATATAAACGTTGAATCCAACGACGTTAGGAATGACCCCCACGAAGGTGGAAGTCACACCAGTCCTTTGAGGAATATATTTAGGTAGTATGTGAAAAACTCGATTGCCTATGTTTCCGTTTTTATTTGCCTTGTTTCATTTATTTTTTTGTGCCAGGCCAGTGAGGTACGACGAATTTAATGGGGGGTCAGCTAACGATCCCACTCATGCCATACTCACATCAACATTGTAGTGTTTTCTGTCCCACAACGTTAAAAGCATATAGAAATGTGTTTTTTTTTTTTTTTTTTCCATGTATTTTCGTCGTGGAAGGCCCTCACGGGAGGTGAAAGTCCCATCTTTGCTTTGGGGAATGTATTTGGCCAGCATGTGAGGAAGGTGATTTACCTATGCTTCCGTTTTTATTTACCTTGTTTCATTTATTTTTTTGTGTCCTGCTAATGACACAGGGCAGATTCCACGAGAGGGACAACTAACTGCCTTACTCACGTCATTCTCACATCAGCACTGTAGTGTTTTGTATTCGACCCGATCGGAAGGAAGGGTTCTCTTTTCCTTATTCTTCATGTATTTTCGTTCTGGGAAGACCCTCGGGGGAGGTGAAAATCCCACCAGTGTTTGGGGAATGTATTTGGTTAGTATGTGAGGAACGCAATTGCCTGTATTTCCTTGTTTATGTGCCTTGTTTCATTTTTTTTTCATGCCCTGCCACTGAGGCAGGGAGGTTTCCACTGGGGGAAGATAACTGTCTTACTTGCGTCATACTCATATCAATATTGTAGCGTGCTATATCGGACTGCGATCGCAACATAAGATAAGTTTTTTTTTTTCCTTTTCATTTGTTTTTTTTAGGGAGAACAACCTTCATTGAGAATGAGGTCTCACCAACACCTCATAAAATGTATCTGATGGTTTTGATAGCGTTAGGGAAGTTTTTATTTTTTTTCTCATTTTGTTTATTTTTTTTCCATGTTCGTTCTTTTTCGGGTATAACTGTTGTGATTACCAAAAAGGAAAATGCAGTGGGACCAAAATTCGATAAAACTTGGTGCTTCATGGTATGGTGACTGTAGATTGAAAAGTTATTGGTCGGGTGAAAGGATACAGACCCAAGGATGAGGCGTCATACTGCTTGATGTATAATGATTTGATTGATAGTTATAAAAGTAGCAGGATAAAGATTTTGAATGTGGGTTATGGTGTTACTTATACTTAATACTTATTGAATTTTAAAAGCTCTTAAGTTCAGGTTAGATAACTATCACTCCAGACAATCCGATATTTTATCACCCTCCATTCAAAGTTTAATTTTATGTATTGTACTTCAAATAGGGTTGCATATGTACGTATCGACTTGTGAGTGAATGAAAATTATCTTAATTGATAGTTTGTTCCAGAGAGACTCGTAATGAGTGTATACAAAACTACAATTGACGGGCGACCTCTTGTGTCATGCTCATCGTAAAATATCCATATCGATGAAGTTGAACGTATTTGACCTTAACCTAGACATTTCGACTATGGGTAGGTATTGTACCCTTGATTTGTGTACCCGACTTTGTTTTTCTTGATGATGACTAGATTATGATTATTGGAAGTTCAAAAGTCTCTTGCATTTTATATTCTTGAAGAAGTCCATAAGCACAAGTTTAAATTTTATAAATAATTGAAAGGTAAAAAACCCTAATCTTTGCCCTTATGATATTTTATGCTTGTGAGCATGAAATGTAAGCACATCTTTTTGCCTTAATTTTAGCCTTCAACCTGTTTGTAATATGCGTGTTTAATTGAGGAAGACTCACATATAAAGCATCGTGCTAGTCCATGACTTATTAAAGGGACGTGTACAGTCCGTAATAGTCGAATATCGCATAACATCTTTGTCATATTATCACTCACGTACTACTATTGTCGCCGTGATCTATAGTGCATGTATTTAGTGGTCACATATTTAAGGGTCGTTTCAGTCCGACTCTAAGTAGTGCGAGCGCGACTGTTCATATAATAAGTTGACCTAAATCAGAAAGTCTGTTATGGAGATTAGTGCTCTATCACCCAACGGGTCTTAGGCGTTCTACCCGGCGTATACCTATGTTTCAACGATAAAAAATATCCTCAGCTGACATACCTCTATGATTGCAAGTAAAAACCTTTGTATATGGGTCGGTAGCTCAACAAGGATATGTCTACCTAAGGGTGGTGACAACCCCGCAAGTATAGTTGGAGCCTCGTCCGGTCGCTGGAAGTCGGAGGCGTATAGCTGACGTGCACAACTGAAGTGGTATCTGCGATTGTTCTCAAAACTCATGCATGACATGGTCGTGAAGGTCAGACACTAGCGATCGAGTGCGAGCCATACACTGCGATAATGGGAAAAAACAGTAGAACAACAAGGAAAAGGCGACAACATGAAGGAGTCATAACTCCCGAGGCTCTCATCTGAGCCCCCAAAGACAAACAGTTGTAGCCACACGAGAATAAAAGGATCATACATGCACCAAGGATAGGGGAAACAATACAAAAATTATTTGGCCTCAATAGGCACCAAGAGGGAATGACACACAAGGCTCTACTACAATTCTAAGAAAGCAGATGGCCCAACACGCGGGGTCCCATGCTCATTCTTGACACAAGAGATGAAAGTTTTTTTCTCAATACCTATCCTATTTGATCCCATCTCTTCTCACCTCCCCTCTCTTCAGTTCCAACCCAACACCACTTTACCTTCCCTACTCTTACTCTCACTCATAGTGGTTAGTTTTTTTGGTTAGTTTTCACTCTTATCATGCCAATTTTTGTCCAAGTGCCCCAAATGTGTTTTTGATGACTCTATTTGTACGAAAATAAGTTTTTTTGGGTTATAATGTTATTTGTTGGGACGTTGGTCCCGGTTTCTTGCATGTGCAGCTCCCCACTAATAGAAATGAGCCATCAACCTACGGGGTCCGACAATCGGGGACGCTCTTACCAACCATATTAGAAGTATCCACCACACTCATGATGTTAAAAAAAAAAAAAAAAAAAGATTGAACTGGATTTTTTTTTTCATCATTGCATAGGGGTCATACTAATCTTCTTTGTATCGTTCCACTTTTAACGGATGAAAAAAAAATCAAGAAAAAAAAAATGGATTAAAGAAGTTGGATTCCCGAGAAGCATCGATAGCGATAGAAATGTCTGTTTCACAAGTTAACAGTGGAAAAATCTGGTTGAAAAGTTAGGTTTTGAACTCAATATCGCATTAAGGAATCACCCTAAATCTGACAAGCGAGTTGAATAGATCTACTAACAAGTGCAACAACTTTGTAATCACTTCGAGCCTCCTGATCAGCTAGATTGGGATGTCAACAGCTGCAAGTAGTTGGGTTGTATACTAATGCGATCCATTCAACCACTAGGAGAAACCAAGTGCATTTGGGATGGAAGCGAAAGACTGCTCTTGATTTTTTATTCCTAAACCTTAAATAGTGGTTACCACGTAAAACCAATAGGTATGCCCTTTGGTATGAGACTAAGTGGTGCAACAGACCATAGCGCAACTACAGAAAACACAATGGGCAATGATAAACTTAAGAAATAATCATTGACAATGAACAATATTTCAGGTAGGTGATAAAACTTGTGCCATATCAACAATAGCTTGCCCTAGGACAACCCTTGACATTATAGGCAATGAGTGTATTGGCCCTTCCAGCATGACAAATGTCCCGACATATCTCTTGACTTACCTTTTTTTTTTTTTTTTTTTTTTTTTTTTTTTTTTTTTTTTTTTTTTGGGGGGGGGTGTTGGGGGGGGGGGGGGGGGGGGGGGAGCAATTGCTGTATTTCCAAATAGAAATCAAGCTCAGGAAAACCTCGACATGACAACCCAAAGGAAAAATTGGGGCCATTACCCAGCTTAGGCTTGTACAAGAAACCAGGTTCAGTGTCCCATAAAGCAAGTGCTTCATAAATAAAAAAAAACAATTGAACTAAGAAAAACTCAAATAGAAATAAAAGGTAAAACAAGTTTCACTGAGGTACTACTGAACTTACTTGAAACGACAAAGTCTCCTGGGCTCAGGAGGTATGGTTTTTCATAAGTTAATCTGCCAATACCAGTTTGCCCTCATCCGAAACTACGGCACCGACTTTTTTATAAACCCATATTTTAGTAGACCAAACCAACCCTTTTGGAGCGCCAATCAGCGTGAATAGTGATTTTGATTTCGACAAGAATCTCGTTGAATACACGTTGGAGACTATGCCTTACATTTTTTAAGAGAAGCTAGTTTCTCCTCAACCAGATAACTTTCAATATAACTGCATATATTTTTCATGTACTTCGAGTCATTTGTCAGAGAGTCTGGCCCATCCTGAATTCCCAGGAAATTAATTCGTCTATCGAAACATTATTTGGTAATCCCATCAGTCTCCACCCTTCCTTCCACCACTTCCATATCACCATCGAGTGAGGGCAGTGGAGACATCGATGGGGGGCGGATTCCCATGACCAATTTCAACCTACACAACTTTCTGTTATTTGCATGCCTTTGGAGTTTAGCCAGACCGCTGTCACGGTGACATGCAGTAATTGGAGTTAGAGGATCGTCACTGTTCTTTGGGGGGGCATCTTTTTTAAAGCCTTCCAAAGGGTATACATGTCTACGTCATCGACGTGTCTGACCTGTTGTTCGGCGAGTCTTCTCTTCGTTGTCCCAATCGATTTCTTTTGTTTAGAGTTTGTCCTTCCTTCATTGGTTTATAGTTAATTAGTGGGGTATGCTCCTTTTGTCTAGAGCTATACGAGGATGGGTTGCAGTTGTTCCAACCAAATAAGAGTGGTTTTATGCTAAGTGCTTCCACCGACAAAGGAAAGACCTTGCAAATCTGCTTTTTGTTGGATAGACTCTCCAACACTCATAATTTTTCTCAATCCTCTGTATGGTGGATTAAGGAATCTTCACAGTATTTCAACAATACATCCGATTTAATATAGCGTTGAAGTTGTCATGTTGGGGCCTTAGTGCCTGGCCTGAGTTCCGGGCCCAAAATTTTCCAGAAGGTACCCATGTCCATCGGGTTCTTGAGCCATGAACTCGGGGTCCAGTCCGCCGAGGTTCAAAAGACTGCAACCCATTGCGTAGGGATGGCAACCTGCACCTTTGAATGGTTTGTTGCTAAGTTATGTACCCTCGGCAGTAGGGACCTCAACTTTTCAAAATATATTTTGTAATTTGGCTATGGATCCCATATATTTTTGAGTTGGATAATGCCTTTTTCGACCCAGACCTTCCCAAACGAACTTGGGTTGGTGTCTTTTTTGAGTTCAAAGTTGTCCGGGAGTTTGATTAAGTTATTTTCAAATAGTATCTGGTTCAAGATATAAGACCTTGTAACTGGCTCTGTGAGCTTGGTGGGACGCACTTTGTTCCAGACCGACTGAATGTTCCTCCAAGTTCTCGATTTAACCTATATATTGCAAAATGACTTAATAAAAAAACCGAGTCAGACGTGTAGGGGGTGAGACAAGTTTCACGCTCTTTCCTTGCTGTTTCGCATTGCTTACGATAACCATTTAGCCAATAAAGTCAGATTTTGCTGACACGGATCTAGGATGCCAAGGCCTCCCTGCTCTCTAGAGAAGCAAATTGAGTCACAGGCTACCTTGGTTAAGTAACCTTGTAGGTCCATTGCAGCGGGCTTCCAGAGGTATCTTGCTGCCACATATTTGATATTACGGTATGCTTCCTCCCCCAGCAACTGGACAAATAATTGAAACCAGGGTATGGAAAAGGTCGTTGGAGAGATAGCCAGGGCTCTCCCGAGAAGGGAGAGAGCTTGAAATTTCACGCTCGTCCCAAGATTCACAATTTCGCTCAGTTATTTTCTCCACCAGTATGGCATCCTACATGGAGGAGCAGTTGGACAGTGAGACCTGGACCCCCAAGAATTTGTCTGAACAGTTGGTTGGGACCTTCTTGAGGCCCTAGTCAACGTACATCTCGTAGGGGTCAAGGAAGAGAAAGGATGGCTTTTCCCAGTTGATGAAGGCCTAAAATAATAGGCAGTAGTCAGTGTTGTCACGCGGGGATCCCCGGGGCCCAAGCCGGGGTGGGGGTTTCACGGCCTCACCCCCGCCGCGGGGATCCTCGACCCCCGGACCCTCCAAATCACCCCCGCACGTGGCCCACCCCCGCCCCC
>BFEA01000262.1:1461957-1476736 GCA_003427395.1 Chara braunii | reverse complement strand
GCTCAGCCCCGCCCCCGGCCCCACACCCAGGGCCACCTTGGGCTCACCAGGGTTGGGTGTAGCCCCGGGGGGGGGGCGAGGTGGGGCCAAAACTGCATTTTTGCAGTTCGGTCGACGGGGTGCAGGTTGTCGCTGCGCACCCCCCTGTTTTTTTTTTTTTTTTTTTTTTTTTTGGGGTGGGGCGTCGGAACTGGGGTCAGGGGTGCCCAACTCCGGACCCCCGCACCCCCACCGGGGTCCCTGGGCCAGGGCTCGACAACCCTGGCAGTAGTCATCCAAGACTTCCCTTAATGCTTTGAAGGACGGTATCGTATTGACACAATCAATAGTAATATCGTCAGCTAGTGCGCCCCCCTTCCATTGTATGGAATGGAAAATGTTGAGGTCTAAGATGGCGTCGTTAGTGCGGATGTTATGCATTAGAACCTCCAACTGCAGGACAAACAGTAAGGGGGCTAGGGGGCATTCTTGCTTGAGTGAGCGCGTCAATGGAAGCTTGGGGAGAGGCGCCCATTTACGAGGACCATTGATGTAGACTCCGTGTACATGGCCTTAACCCATGTGCAAAACCCTTTTCCAAATCCCATTTTAGCTAGGGAGGTGAAAACTAAGGTCCACCCTACCTTCCCATAGGCCTCTCCACGTCTAGGAGAAGGACAACCACCTCTCTCTTCGGCTAAAATTTCTACCACTTGGATTGTGGATAAGATATTGTCAAATATACCATGATAGAACGACCTTTGACGAAGGCTCCTTGCTCTATACCCACCATCTCTGGTAGGGCATCCTCCAACCTCATAGCTAGGGCCTTAGCCAGGATTTTGTAGCCAGCACTGAGATGGTACGATAGTTTTTCACTTCTCTTTTGTCACATTTTTTTATAAAGGAGTGAGATAACCCCCTTTTACCAGCTCCCCTGAGTTGAGGGTGCTGTTAAATATTTGGTATAGAAATGGGGCAAAGGCCTCCCATGCGCTAAGGAATAGTTCAATGGGTAGGGCGTCTATTCCTGGACATTTGCCCGTAACTATATTCTTAGTGGCCAAAAAAAGTTTGTGTAGAGAAGAGTTAATCCAAGGCGTCTTTTGTCCTGGGGTTACCGAGGCTGGAAGACCCTCCCAAAAATTGAAAATCTGAGATAGGTTTATGTCATGTTCATCCAGTGGTCTCCTTGCAGAGACAATATCCATTGGTTATCCTCTCAAATTCGAAGTGATAAGCAGTTTGGGGAATGTTGCCGAGGGAGCTGCCAGCAGCGGGGAGAGGCCCAACCAACTGAATGTCTGAACCTCTGGGTTGCCTGAGGATGAGGTCCAAGAGGCTTAGACTTATTACAGCAATGTACAGTAATGTCACTTGATTTCAAAGAAAACTGCATGACGCCCCGTGCTAATCAACACGGGGCCATTGACTTTCCCCGAAACCTTGAGGACCTCTGAGTTGATTGCATCAATGACATATGTGTCGAGGGTTGGGATTGAACTGGAATGGACTCCCCCCGGATTTTTCAATATGAGTATGCCCGCTATAAAATCCGTTTTGGAGCAAATGAGAAAAATCAACATATGAATTATTTTTTTTGTAGTTTTTACCTTTTTTTGATAATGTCTTCATTGACATTGCATAACTCATAGATTTCTTTGTTTGTTTCTGAGGAAGTGACCTTTTCTTCCGAGCGAGAGAGTGATCCGGGTTTTCCCTAGGATTAGCTTGTGCTCTCTGTTGGGGCACTGCCGTAGATTCGTTCGTCTTTAGTCTTTTGGAAAAACCAGACAAAGACCCTGAAAGAGCGGTGGACTTTCCCATGGGGGGGTTGGGGCTGATCTTCGATCCTGTTGTCGAGCGCATCGGCTCCTGTTTTTTTTCGCAGAAGGTGAGAGCTCTGCCGGCCATGTCACGCAAGAGTTAAACAAAACAAAACAAGAGACAACTTGGGAACAACGCAAAATAACCCCGCGAACCGCCGAGACGGGCGCGATCGCGTCGTCGCCTTCACTGCTCTCGCCGGGTGCGCCAACCGTATTTCCCGCGGTTTGCGTCGTCCCCAAGTTGTCTCTTGTTTTGTTTTGTTTAACTCCTGCGTGACATGGGCGGGAGGCTCTCGCCTTCTGCAAAAAAAGGCAGGAGCAGATGCGCTTGACACCACCTTCTGATGTTTTTTTTTTTCTTGTGGGCTATGGCCGACTGATTTGTCTGCAAAGCACAAAAAACTGCCGCTTCTCCAGTTGAGGTAAACCTCGGCTTGTATCCTGTTCCCTTTGGTGCAGGGAACCTTCCTCCCTTTGATTTATCTTCCCCACATATGCAGCAGAACTTCCCCAAGGGCATCTGTGATTGGCTCAAACTTAAATAAAGTGTAAGAAGGGACGCTGGACCCGCTTTCCAGCAGGTGCCGCTCCCCACCAATAGATGGAGCCATCCAAAACTGGGTCTGCTAATGGGGGATGCTCCTATCACCTCCATTAGCATGATCCATGACACAGCGATGTTTAAACCCCAAAAAAAAAAAAAAAAAAAAAAAAAAAGGAATGATCGAGGGAGGAGGAAGCAACTAGGACAGAGTTTCGGAATTGAATCCCATGTGTGTCTCACTCGTCTTGTCATTTAAATTATCAAACCCCTTGGATGTAGAAGGCGAGGGGGGGGGAGGCAGAAGATATGTCCATATCCTGTGAGCCTTGGCTCTTTTTTTCTGCCTGAGCCTGATTCCCTGTCTTATCCCCCGGCCCCTCCTCTTACCTCCAATTCTCCCGCTTCTACCTCTTTCCCTTCCTCTCCCTCCCATTCCTTTGTTTCGGACGAGTCCCGAGAAGAAGAGGATATACTCACATCTTTCGCTTTCGACTGGCTCTGGCAACTTTTTAATTTGGCTGGTCGTTGAGGGGATTTGTTTTTGGAAGGAAGACATATCTTGATCTTCGATCCCCTGGCTTTTGAAGATGTGATTGCATTATTGCCGCTGAGAGTTGGCTTGTGCTTTCGGGGAGATCAGAGTGTTTGTCTTTGTGATCAGGGACAACTTTGTCGGAGAGCTCATCAAGGTTGCCGGATTTTAATTTGCTGTCTGACTTGATTAATAGGTCCTCGGAGCGAACCTGTTTCTCCACATTGTCATTCCTTTTTTTCAGAATTGGGACTGACTTATCTTTTGTGACATGGACGTTGGGACGATCACCCTCTTCGATGAGTTTGTCCTTGGTGGCATCGTTCTTGGGACGATCAGCATCCTTAGTGGGATTATCCTTGGCTATGACATCTTTGAAGGATTTGCTACAACCAGTGAGCTTCATCCTGATCGAGCAGTTCTCGTCAGTCTCTGAAAGAAATATCTGCGACATCTCTTACACCAAGAGGAATCTCGACATGCAATATTAAGGTCCACCCACCTGTCATCCTTCAGATCGATGATCAGATGTTCTTTATACCACACTCGGGCAGCTACTTCCATATCAAACCTCACATTCCATAGATCCGGGGCAATTGTATCTGCAAATGCTTCGTGGGATTTTTTTTTTTTTTTTTGAACAAGTGCTCCAGTCTATTCGTGGGGAGCAGCACATGCTGGGAACCGGGCCCAGCGTCCCATATCGAATTATACAGATCATTGAGAACATTTGAGGTCGTTTGAGGTCATTTGAGATACAAGGGCCATTACCCGGCTTCGGCTGAGAACAGTCTGTGAACACGATGAGATTCACAAACATGGGGAGGATCCTGAGTATCTAATGACCTATTAGGGAATTACTCATGCAATAACCTGCCAGAGGTCCTACGAATGCTCACTACCCTCAGGTTCCCTGACAAACCCTTCTAAGACTTCCCAACACCGTCTTAATCCCTGCTGAGCTCTTCCAGGCCTCATGCCCCCCACCCTGCTGGGTTACAGGGCAACACAACTCGCCCCAGCTCCGACCAGCGTCATCCCAGCAGCAACGCTTGGTCGTCCCTTGGGATGCCCACCCCAAAGCATCCCCAGATCTCTCTACCAGGCCTCACGCTCCTGCATCAGCAGGTTACAGGGCAACACCCCAGCACCGGCCAGCGTCGTTCTGGCATCGAACTCGAAAGGCTTTCTGTATAGCGCCTTTCAGGTGAGGTAAAACTAACAGTGGTACCTGGATAGCCTTAAAACACCAGTGTTTGGCCAAGGTATTGGCTGTGGGAAAAAATCCCACCCATTGGAACCAAAGGATGCATTACATCCGCTTCGCAGATGATTTTCTAGTAGCAATCTCTGGTCCACGATCAGAAGCAGTGAAACTGAGATCTGAATTGGAATCGTTCCTTAGAGACAAACTCCAATTAACACCGAGTATGGACAAAACCCATATTACCCATGTGTCGAAAGGAGTACCAGTAGAAACGTTTATAATCGGATGATTTTGGGTTCTCCTGCATTGACCCGTACATTTCCTAAAACCGTGGTTTGTTAACGGGCACAACTTTAGGAAGTACTGGTGGTTTAACCCAGAAGTATCAAAGGTTTTGGGCTTCGCTCCGTTCGTACAGTTCGTTGTCGTTCACCAAAGGACAAAACCTGACTCTGTATTTTTTCCCATCCAGCTGGATTGTCTTCGAACCGTTTCTGATCATCCATGTGGCAATCACCTTGACGGTTGCTACGTATGTGACGAGGTTCTTCCCGTCACATCGGAAGGCTCGCCTCTTCGGGGCTAAGTTGAATTCAGAGACTGGGGACCAGCCTTCCTCGTATATACGGATCAGACGATTTTTCACCGAAGCAGGGAGAGTAACCGAGTCATTGTCGAACTGTACTGACACAGCATGCACGGATAACCACTCGGCTTGTATGTCGTAAAATTCTTGATTTACGACCACCCGGAGAAAGTCTTGTCCAGATTCAGCTATGCTAGGGGCAACCTCCTCTGGGAGGATGCCTTTAGCATAGCAGTCTTCAATGACACCCCTTATCACCTTCTTCTCCTCCTCCGAGGGAGGGCCAGAGTTTGGCAGCGGGGCTGAAGCCATCTTGAGAGAGCAGACGTGACGCTCTTTGCCTGGCTATGGTGAAGATAACGCAGGTCGATGTGATAAAGCTGGATATACTTAAGCAACCTCGCTGCCAGACAGGCTGCGCATGGAAGGACAGAGTTGCTACCACGGATGTGGTGTAGCGGTTGAGGACTCTACCCAATGCTAAACTGCATATGCTCGTTGAACCGCCCGAGCGAGGGAATGGGAGTTGCTCCTTTTCCGTTGTCGTCCTAAACGACGAGCAGTCCTGTACATTGGGGGCAAGCTATACTTGCACTCGACCATGACCATGCCATGTATACGTGAACCTGGTAGGCCTCAGCAGAGGTAGGGGAGTTGGGCCCACCCTACATGGAAACTAGAGATGGTGGATGCTCGGCCTCGGCAGAGGTAGGGGAGTTGGGCCCACCCTACGTGGAAACTAGAGACGGTGGATGCTCAGGATTCATGGGGTGGGACTCTCCTCCTCCTTCCTAAAGCATGCTGAGTAGCTTTTTGCCTGGCCGGATGGGGACAAATCGAATTGGCTAAAATCCATATATGAACAGTGACTTCACTGGATCTGGACTGGTTTAGAGCGTATCATGCCTTCAAGACCGAAGAAGAAGATGTGAAGAGGCACGCTTCCTTTTCATTCCCAAAATGGAAAGGACAGCCGCCCATGACGATGCGCCGATATGTCTGCTTCGAAAACAGAAAATTCATCGATCACCTGTGCGAGCAGATACTCTAGTACATCGAGAGGGACTACTGGCCTCTCCTGTTCAGGCCAGAGGCCGGGGAGGATATTCGGGTACCGTGGGCTATACGTGAGGAGAGAGGTAAAAATTCCGGGGGTAGAAACAGTACGTAAATTACTAGGACATAGCAAGGTAAGAGGTAATTCCTACTTAATCTGCAGTAATCCTTGTAGGATACTTGCTGGATCTTTTTTCCCCTGTGAGTACCTAAGTGCCCACGTGTATCGGGAGCCACCTGCCATACTGGCCCGAGGGAGGGGAGGGTTGATCCCAAGGGTGGAACATGATTACCTCAGGATTGATCTCTCTCTCTGTCCTGGTTGGTGTCTTGGATAACTCCTTCGTGAAGCTTGTGAAGCAGGATCTTCGAAAACGCCGTGAGAAAGAACGCTGTGCAGGACCAGGGGCATCGGAGGTGGTATGGCATAAGGCGTGGCCGAGATATGGTGGAGAACACGCTTACTGAGCAGGAAGCTCATGCCCAGGGTCGGTTCCACACCTCGCCAGCGGACGTGGCGATGACATGGTTAGGGCGAACCCTAATTCACTGCGGGGGAAGATTTTCCGAGTGCAAATGGCCACCACGGGGATTAGCGCTACCTCTTACCCTCTTTTCCACCCATCCCAACTCTACCTTTTCACACAGCGATCATTTCCTTCCCAGAGATCAATGCTGGCCCCAACCATGACAGGACGACAGGTCAACATCGACCGTATCGTGGAACCAACCCATAAATGCAGTTCAGCCCTTCAAGGGTCACTTGGACCTAAAGAAGATTGGTGGTTTACCGGGGAAGAACTATGAAGACTGCACCCCAGGTGGTTTTACATTATGAACAGGCTCCGAATTGAAAGCAATGGCAAAATTGGGTTCTGCAGATGGTTTTGATCCTAAGCGGGCGAATGTGAGGCCTCTGGCGTAGCCAATCCTCCTCCGCCCAGCCCTAATTGAAGACCGCAGCAGGAAAGAAAATAATAAAATAAAAATCTTCCACCCCTGAGCGAAGGCTGGCGTGGTAGACTTGGAAAGGAAGGCTGGGCACAACCTCTCCAAGATAGTTGCAGAGGCTGGGGCCCTGGAACTCGGACCAGAAGGTTTTCAGTCTGGGAAGAGCCCAGGCCCAGGCAAGGCAGCCACGGTCTCCAGGAAGTAACAAAAGGGAGAAGGCCACAGCATTCCACATATCCGGACGCACTGGCTGCCAGCGCTAGCTCTGGGGAGTGCACACGGCCAGCAGCGCTGATTGAAGAAGGGTGAGGAGGCATTGCAGCATGACTGCTCGGCTCAGTGGCAGTCATAGCTACGCTGAGGTGGAAGAAGGGTGGTGCTGGAGCCGGGATGATCAGGGGAGAAGGACAGCGGCGGGAACAGGCGGACTTACCTGCGGGAACAGGCGGACTTATCTGGTGATGGCCAAAGAGCGCACTCCCGGTGGTCAGACTGCAACATTGTTAGGCAAGAGGAGAGTGGAAAAAAATAGAGAGAGTGTGAGGGAGAGGAGTAGGCTGTGTGCATGGAGCGAGTAGGGGAGTAGGCTGCATTGCAGCAGTATTGATGAGCAGAAGCGAGAAGTTGGGCTGTCTTTATCGCGAGACTGCAGTGTCAGTGTGTTCTCATTTGGTGTGCTCTCGGCTTCATAACAACTCTGCTTTGACTCTGCTCATATATGCTTGTTCAGGTTTGAGTCTTTGCGGCTCGGAAAACTTAGGTTCCCATTGATTGCTTCCTTGCACAACTGATCGTCTGTTTATTCACAGTCACATTCGTGTACCATTCATCCACATGGGCTAGGCATACTGAAGTTTCTTGGCAAAGACAGCCCAAACTCACCTCCAGTGCATCAAAACAACAACTGAATAATGAAGTACTCTGCAACGTCAGGTCCTCCCAGCCAATGTGACCAAATACCCTATCCGCTAGCCTGATCCAGTCTTCTCTACTGCTTGCTGAAGTAGAAGCCTGTACAGTTCCATGGTCATCCCAATGTCTGGACAAGCTATATACAATGCCAAGGCTCTCTTGGCGGTCACTCTGTAGGACACTCCCCTACCTTGCACTCCTCTCTCTCTCTCTCTCTCTCTCTCTCTCTCTCTCTCTCTCTCTCTCTCTCTCTCTCTCTCTCTCTCTCTNGTGAGGTCGCGCGTGTCATTTCGCCGGCGACCGGTAGGCTGGAATCGCATGGCGGCGGTTGTTCGTCGTGGCTGGACGGTTGGACGGCGATGGTCGCCATCACCGTCCACTTCCGTCACGTCTCAACCTCCCCTTTCTCTGTGTGTGCGGGCGCGCGCGCGCGCGTGTGTGTGTGTGTGTGTGTGTGTGTGTGTGTGTGTGTGTGTGTGTGTGACAACGGCCAGTCGTCGGGCGATAGTGCACGCCATCCCCACTTTCGATTAGCTGCCCGAAAGTGACAACTGACGGGGTGAATGTTGGGCAGCCAATCAGCAGTGGGGATGACATGATATGCTCGCAAAAAGGCAGCCAATGGTCAGCAGGGATGACATGTTGACGCGGGCGACGATTCGTCGTCGACTGTCCATGTCTCTCTCTCTCTCTCTCTCTCTCTCTCTCTCTCTCTCTCTCTCTCTCTCTCTCTCTCTCTCTTTGTGCACTGGCCTCTCCCTCTCTCTCTCTCTCTCTCTCTCTCTCTCTCTCTCTCTCTCTCTCTCTCTCTCTGTGTGTGTGTGTGTGTGTCTGTGTGGGGGAGGAGGAGGGAAGCCATGGCTGGCACCAGCTCTTCCTCTGGCACAGGTGGCTACCTGGCGCACTTCCTGGCTGCTGATGCTGAGCATGCATGCCAGCAGCCTCGCACCTACTGCTGAGCCCGAGAAATCTCCACTACTGTCTCAGCCTCCCTGTGTAGGCAGGCCAGGGCATCACTGAACCAGTCAGGGTGGCCTCCAGAGAGGCTGCAGCCTACGGGTACCCGTACTGCCATTCTCAGTACCCCAAAAACAGGCGGGGCAAAACTGGCCCAGGTTGAAATTAGGGCCTACTGGCCCTCAGGAGCCCTGTGTCAGGCCCCCGGCTTCGCACAGCCTACGGTTAGACCCTGTATACGTTCTGCAGCGGCTTTAAACACACATCGCAGAATGGCAAAAGCAGAACTCAGGGCAATCTCAGACTACACCTTTTCTACTCAACTCTGGACGTGACTGTAGTCAGATGCATCCAGGTTTGGCCGTAAGTAATTGCGGTCAGATACATTTAAAAAGGTACAAGTGCAAGTATGCCCTCGTTCAATATCTGAAACCACCAGTACTTCTATCGGCCGCGGGCCTTCCCCGTTAACGCGCCGG
The DNA here is from genome assembly GCA_003427395.1 of Chara braunii. Lineage (NCBI taxonomy): Eukaryota > Viridiplantae > Streptophyta > Charophyceae > Charales > Characeae > Chara > Chara braunii. The sequence goes on along the minus strand of BFEA01000262.1, from coordinate 1,467,704 downwards.
GGCCTGCGCAGGTCGGCCAAGGGAAGGCCCGGTCGTTGCCCGGTCGTTCCTTCTTGGCCGGGGCCCGCCAACTACAGGATGTCAGCGAAGAATTGTAAGAAAAAGGAAAAAAAAATACTGAAAAAAAAAAAACAAAGAAGAGAAACGGATCCTATGTCATGGGCGCGCCGTAGGAGAGAGAGAGAGAGAGAGAGAGAGAGAGAGAGAGAGAGAGAGAGAGAGAGAGAGAGAGTGCCGCGCCGCTCCACCACTCTGGAAGTGTGTTAAACGAGAGTGAATCTTTTCCGTTAGAACATGGAAAGATACCCTTTTGTGCATGTCGAGAGTAGTGGAACAAAAGACAATAATCATGGCGATGTATCTTTCCATGTTCTAACGGAAGATTCACTCTCGTTTTGCACACTTCCAGAGTGGTGGAGCTGCGTGCAAAACGAGAGTGAATCTTCCGTTAGAACATGTCAAGACTGTCCTGTCAGGATGCTGCAAGCCACCGGCAAAATTGCACCTCCATGTTCCTCCTCCCTTCAGCCGTTCCCACATTCACCGTTGGGACAATCCTTTGTGGCCTCAGAAACTGTATGAAGTCCCGGAGTTCCACATAACTCGAGTGCTCACTGTAAGGAACCCCATAAATTTTCACTGGGCCCGACTGCTTGGACCTTACTTCTGATAGTCGTGCACCTATCTTTTCCGAATGGGTCCACCCTGTGGGCCGAAAAGCAAGAATCGAGTTCCACTTGGACAAGTATTGACCAAGATATGTCTTCAAGCGTCCTGCATTTATATACCCCATGGGTAAGACATGCACCCCTGCACGGTATGGGTCTCCAATCAAGTGCCGCTCCAGCTCAGGCCACTCAAGCGACCTTAGTGTTCGTTCCCGAAGTCTGTCTGCGTAGACCAAAAGCCCCAAGGCCTCGGCTATGGCCAAGAAAACACGCTCTTTGCCTATACTGTAGGCCCCCACCACAACCAATGTCTTCCTGTTCTGTTGCATGGCTTGTCGAACAACGTCCACCACAAACTTAATGACATCTTCCTGCGACGGGAAACTGTACTTTGGATTGCAGTAGGTAGTGTCAAGGAAGACCGTATGAATCCGCTGCCGCGGACCCCATAGCATAGCAATTCGCTGCCTCATGGGATGGGACGCTCGGAAGTCCCCTGTGTGCAGATACATCTGATCGTTTGGCAGCTTGAAGACAATCATGACGGCGCCAGGACAATGATTAGCATCGAGAAAGGTGACTTGCACTCCATCAACCAGTTGCGTCTGTCCAACCCTAAGACGGGTGATCCACCTACTGTCCACTCGCAAGCGCAGTTCGACAAGGTTGGCAGTTGCAGGCGAGCAGACGATTGGTCCATGAGCCCAACTCTTTGTCAAACCTCCATAATGATCGGCATGAAAGTGTGTCAAGAAGTAGGTCGAGCAGCCAGCAACCGCTCCGTACCGAAAAGCATCAACAGTGAATTGTGTTCCAGGTATCCATTTATAGAAAGGGCATTTCCTCGTCCTCCCTTGATCACTGGTACCGCCGCTCCCACTCCAACCACCCCTTCTCCTTCCGCTGGCACTCCTCTCTTGCCCCCCCTTTCTCACAACTCTTCCAGAAACAACTTCAGCTTTCTCTACCCCTATACCCCCAGCAGAGCCGCCACCTTTCTCGGCCATCAGCACCCTTCCTCTCCGTGCTCTCTCCCCCCAAGAACACCTTCGTCCCCCATAGCCACTCTCTAAAACGTGGTCCCCTACTGACAGCAATCCCACCACATTTGGTCCCGCCGCCGCATTTGGTCCCACCGCCGCATTTGGTCCCGCCGCCCTGGGGATTTTGGAAGCTCGAGTAACTGCACTTTGGCCTTCCGTGTGATTTTCCAGGGCCCACTTTCCTCGTCCCACGGCATATCCGACACCACCGGTAAGACCTCTTTTTCCAGGTCCCACGGCATGGCCGGACCTTACACGGCGCCCACAAACACTCTCCTCACCCTTTTTCGTCGATGTGTTTTCTTTAGGCAGCCCGAAAAAACTGGTTATATTGCACTGAACGAGGGGCTTCCTTTTCGTATCCTTACCAATGCACCTCGTCTCCTCCTCTTCCTCCTCCTCCTCCCCAAGCGGCCTTGCTTTCGTTCGCCTCCGGAGATTTCCAGAACCCCCCCCCCCCCCCCCCCCCCCCCCCCCAGTTTATCATAATCCACTCGCACGTCATCAAGGTAGGCATCTTTCTCAACACCGCCCCACGCCACAACCTCGTCTTCTTCTTCTTCTTCTTCTTCTTCTTCTTCTTCTTGTATGGTGTCTCCTTCTGCTTCTTCCTCCCTCATCAGGGTTCCTCGGTCAACGTTCAGCTGCACTGGTACGTCGGTTATGGAGATCGCTCTCTCTTCCTCCTCCTCACTGATTACATCGTTCCCCATTTCTTCCTCCTCCAGCGCTTCCCAGGACGTCACGTGCTCGCCGGCTCTACAAGACCAAACTTGCTCACAGAGGATGCCCGGCCCACGTACCCTTCTATATACCACCTCCTCCCGCTCTGCAGGTATTACCACGTCCTCTCGCCCCCTCTCCGCTTCGCCTTGATCCTCCGCGCCAAAGTCATCTAGGATTGGATCGCTGCCATCGTCAATTTGACCACGCGTAGTGTTCGAGTTGAACACATGTTCCATGCGGTTCTCCGGGAGTGGAGTCGTTCTTAGGCGAGATGGAGATCGAGATTGCGCTGGTGTTGCTAGTGGTGATGGTGATGGTGATGGGGATGGGGATGGGGATGGGGATGGTGATGGTGATGGTGATTGGCTGGACCAAGTCCACCTCCCTCTCGCAGGTACTATCTCCTCGGGGCCGATAGCAGCTGGCGGGAGCCAGCCGTGCAACGAAGACTGGATGCCAACGGGGCTCGCACTGAGCCTCTCCCCATGAGGTTGGAAGATAGACTTGTCCAGGGAACGGCGGGAAGATGATGCGGCCACTGACAACGAAACCTCGTTTCCCTCCTTTCCATGACAAGCAGACGTACTCGCACTCCGATCCCGATCCCGATCCCGATCCCGACATGCGTCGTAGATTCCACGACCTTTGGCATAAGCCTCGACAAATGGTTCGTTCCAGCCGTACTCGCACCGCGATCCCGATCCCGATCTTGAATCAGTGTCGAATCGATCCAGGTAATCAATCAAAAGATCGCCGGTCCGGAAGCAGTCCGGGGCCAAGAAACTTCTTTCAACCCACAGATTCGCGTCCTGCATCTCGACTTCTTGCTCGTCATCATAATGATTAACCAACATGCTTGAACCTAACTCCCCCTCCTCCTCCTCCTCCTCCTCCTCCTTCTCCTCCTCCTCCACATTCTCCTCCTCCTCTTGCCGCTTCGCAACTGTCGTACCCGACTCGCTAGCCATACCCCACTCCTCCCTCTCCCAAGGGCGCGCCTGCATCTCTGGATCTCCACCTCTCTGCTGCAGGAATAGCTTCGCTGACTTTCTCCCGCTCCGTTTCCTCTCTCACCCACAAACCCACTCCTCCCTCTCCTGCTCCCCGTCAGCTTCTCGACCTCTCTTTCGGCATCTAATCTGCGATCCCCGAGATGCACGTAACGACGATCAGCGACAGCCACGTCGACACCATGATCCTCGGCGATCTCCTCTTCGGCACTATGATCATTACCTTCATCCCTCAGCCCCACTCTCATGCCCAGGTCTCCTCTCTCCTTCTCCGACAGCGACCATGGCGCGCTTCTCCACGCGGCTAATCGGCCACGTGTCTGACGCCATATGCCCTGCCCCTATTTACTATCGATTCGCCAACGCCTGTCGCGGTACACTGACTTGTGCCGATCATCCTTCCTGCTGCTATGTTCGGTAATCAGACGGGCATCCTGCTCGTGGCAAACGATGAACTACCTGTTCATCCTGCTTGTGGCGACGAAGGCCGTTGCGGACCTGTCGCACCATCTATCTACCCCCTCCCTCTTCGCCGATGATCGATGATAAGAGGATGCAGACGAAGGTATGCATGAGCTACGCTGCTTGACAGGACTCAAGGAGGATTGTCGAGATTGTCGAGCTTGGACTCCATGCCGCAAGGGAGATCGCATAGAGGAAACACTCTCTCGTGTCGAGTGGAGGAGAAAGCTGAGCAAGATGAGGAGCACAAGGAGGTAGCGCTGGGCCGCAACAGGCGTTCACCCGCCACCCACAGCCGGAGCCATAGACGGCCTACTAGCATCCGGAAAGGCAAGGCGCGCTGCTCCCCTCTTCACACCGGAGTCGCTGCCACATGATTTCCTCCGCCTCGTTTTGCTCCCCCCTTTCCAGATCTTCGACCTGCAAGACGAGAACCGCTTGCAACACCGTTTAGGTCCCGGAGGGATGTGACGCCTCCCCGTCTCCTCCTCCCTCACCTCCTCGTCTTCGTCCTCTTCTTCATGTTCAATTCTCACTCTTTTTGCCTTTGCCGTCGTCCTTCTTTCCCGCTAACAGCGCTACCGAAAACGTCGCGCTCTCAATGACCGGCGCAACGTTTGAACCTTTTGCCCTCAAGACGTGATCGCCATGCATAGAGGCTCGCTACAGAGGATTTCGAATGTCAGCAAAACACTCGAAAGTCGGCGGTCGACAGTTTACCCCTCTTCGCCACACAGGTTGTCGAGGGGCAAGGTTTTTGGCCATGGCCAGATGTCGAGGGGCAAGGTTTTTGGCCATGGCCAGATGGACTCCGCCTTTCGACAGGGCACGAATGTCAGGGAACAGTCCCTGACAATGCAAATGCAAATTCGAACGCAATTCTCGAAAGGCAGGTGGGGCACTTTCAAATTTCCGTGTCCTGCAGGCGGGAGGAAAGGAATGAGAAGAAAGAAAAAAAAAAGAAAGGGATGGGGGAGGGTGGCTGTCGAGCGTACCATTCTGACACCTGTCGAATTTTCTTTGAGCCGCAATTCTTCGAAACCAGTTTTTTTGTTTTGTTTTGTTTTGTTTTGACAAAAATCAATTTGTGCGCACCTCTTCTAGTACCTCTGAGCCTGTTTTTGCCGACCCTTAATTACAAAGTGCCCCGAATTTGCCAAGCCTGTGTTCCGTGGACCTCGTCGCCGTTGTCGGTTTTTTTTTTTTTTTTTTTTTTTTTTCCGGATACCGGTAACGTTTCCACTTTTGGTCTGTCGGCCTCCAGTACCGACCCAATCACGGACAAAACTTTGGGCGTGTGTGTATGGTCGCAAGGGCCGTGGTTTTTATATTTTCCTGAATTTTTATTTTTCGCCCTGGTTGTCGGTGTGAGGTCGCGCGTGTCATTTCGCCGGCGACCGGTAGGCTGGAATCGCATGGCGGCGGTTGTTCGTCGTGGCTGGACGGTTGGACGGCGATGGTCGCCATCACCGTCCACTTCCGTCACGTCTCAACCTCCCCTTTCTCTGTGTGTGCGGGCGCGCGCGCGCGCGTGTGTGTGTGTGTGTGTGTGTGTGTGTGTGTGTGTGTGTGTGTGTGTGACAACGGCCAGTCGTCGGGCGATAGTGCACGCCATCCCCACTTTCGATTAGCTGCCCGAAAGTGACAACTGACGGGGTGAATGTTGGGCAGCCAATCAGCAGTGGGGATGACATGATATGCTCGCAAAAAGGCAGCCAATGGTCAGCAGGGATGACATGTTGACGCGGGCGACGATTCGTCGTCGACTGTCCATGTCTCTCTCTCTCTCTCTCTCTCTCTCTCTCTCTCTCTCTCTCTCTCTCTCTCTCTCTCTCTCT
>BFEA01000262.1:1426822-1454416 GCA_003427395.1 Chara braunii | reverse complement strand
TTTTTTTTTTTCTCTCTCCCTCTCTCCCTCTTCCTCCCTCTCCCTCCCTCTCGCTCTCTCGTACCTCGAGCAATCAATCAATTAACCAGCCGAGCATCCAATCAATCAATCGATTGATTGATTGATTGATTGATTGAACAGTGCGTGTGTGTGTGTGTATCAATCAATTCGTGTGTGTGTGTGTGTGTGTGTGTGTGTGTGTGTGTGTGTGTGCGTGTGCGTGTGTGTGTGTGTGTGTGTGTGTGTGTGAATTAATCAATCAAACACAGACACACATACAGGAGGAAGGAGGAAACACACAAAGCCTCACAAACACATACACACACTTCAATCTCTCTCTCTCTCTCTCTCTCTCTCTCTCTCTCTCTCTCTCTTTCAGCGGCGGCGACTTGTTTTCCAAATGGCCGGTGGCGGTGCCAATTTTTTTTGTTGGTCCACCATTTACAATATGTGCGAAATGAGAATGAATCTCCAGCTGGAACACAAAAATATACACCTGGCCTAACTGCACTGCTCACGACATGCACAAAAGACCAAAAAAATGGTAGCGTTGTCGGGGCAAATACCCTGATAAGGGTATTTGCCGGGGTTTTTCAACGTCGCACATTGCGTGCCACTTTCGTTGAATTGAAGGACTTGATGAGACGACGTTTGCTAAAAGCTTGTTCAGACCCGACCTATGACTGACCGATTAAAAGTTTTCAAACGTTAGTCCAGACGCGTGTGGCGTCCAGGAGTAACGAATAGTAATGCTTCGCTTTTGTCGAAGTCGCAGGAATATGCGGACATTGGAACAGAGAAACTAAACCTATTCTACCTAAAGTAAAGTTGGGCGGATGTTAAGCCGCACGATTCAGGGCCTAAGGAGGCTAAAAAGGGGGGATGCGCCGGGTATAGGGCCGCGGCGCAGAAGGAATGGAGAGTTTTTTTTTTGGCCACGGAGCTTGACATCTAGCCACAGGGCTGATAGGCCGATGCCACGCGGCCTGCCAACGGGGTAAGGCCTGCCGGCAAGGCCTGCAAGACCACAGACGGGCATGCAAGGCCTGCAAGGCCGCGGGCAGGCTGGGCCTACCAAGCCACAGGCAGGCACGGCCTGCGAGGCCATGATTTGGGGGATAGGGACGGGGCTGAGCTCTTCATATAGAAGAGCGTCTCCTATCAATGATAGGAGCTAGCCCAGTAGGTTACAGCGCCCGACTACTACCCAATGTACACCGGGATCGAATCTGCGAGATTGCTACTACTTGGCTAGCTTCTTTTGGAGCAGCCCTTCTGTAAGGCAAATGAGCCTGGCCGATTTCGGCCGCATGATCATCAAGATCAGGCGGCGGAAATCCGCCGCGCCGAAAGCTGCATGGCCCCTGCGCTTCAAGGATGGCACGCATAAATCGAGAAAAAAAAAAAAAAAAAAAAACCCTAAAACGGTGAAGCGCCAAATGGCGCACTGTGAAGTGTCTGGGGCACTTCAGTCCCCAGTGGTCGTGACAGGCGCCCGTTTTTACGGGCTGCCATTTTTGTTTTCTTGGTTTGTTCTTTTTCTTTTTTTCCTTTGTTAGATTTGCTTTAGATTTTTGTTAGATTTTATTGTTTTCTTCTTCTTTTTATTAGTAGGAATTAGTAAGTGCCCGTTCGTCTTCAACGAACGGGCTGCTTTTCCTTATGATAGCAGGAGCAAAAATCGAACGGATCTACCGCGAAAACGCGGCTACGTTCGATAGTGGGTCTTGGGACCTTGTACTCGAGTTACTCTCTGCGCACGCTTTTGGGGGCGGTCACTTCGCGACGAGTAGTCGCGACCACTGCGTGTGTGTGTGTGTGTGTGTTTGAGAGAGAGAGAGAGAGAGAGAGAGAGAGAGAGAGAGAGAGAGAGAGAGAGTGCTCGAAGTGACCTACCTGGCACTGCCCCTCTCCATTGCCATCTATAGGATGAGCAAAATCGAATGAATCTACCGCTAGAACATGGGAACATGCACTGTCGCAGACATCCCCCCCCCCTTCCTGTGTTTTAGGAGTCTACTGAGTGCCCGTTCGTTTCGATGAACGGGCTGCAGGCAACCTGAGGTGAGTTTGCCTTTTCCTTTTTTTGTTTTTCCTTGTTGTTATTGTTAGATTATTATTATTATTTTTTTCCCTTATCTTCTTCATTTTTTAAGATACCCCCCCCTCGTGTGATGGGTTGCAGGGCTGCGCCCGTTCGCTTAAGAAACGGGTTGCAGCACTCACATTGCGCCCGAACCTGGCGCAGGTTGCGTCCGGGTACGGGCGTGAGGGGCAAGTGGGTAAATGGCCCTACTGGACTCGGCTCCTGTCTGGGCGAAGTGACCCCTGAGCCGCTTGTTCGTTGCTGAGCGACGGGCTGGCCCAAACATAGAAGCAAAGGGGGAGTAAGAAAAGGGGGAGAAAGAAGAAGAAAGTAAGAAAGAAAAAAAAAGTAACGGCCATGAACGTGGCCGCGGCCGCGGAACAGGTGCAACCCCTAGAAGGTTCTAGGGGCTGATGGGACTGCATCTGTTCAAGTTGAGCATGCAGTCCTGAAATGGCTTGGTACTGCCATTTTGGACTGCGCCCGGCCGTGGGCGGCGGCCAGGTGCATAACCAAAGTCATGGACGATGTTCCTTGTGGAACATCAAGATTCCCAGCCCTTGATCGAAGTGTAGATCGAGGGCTAGGCTCAGCCCCATTTTTTGGCTTAGCCTCAAATGGCTGCCTCACACTCCAGCCCAGCTATAAAAGCAGGGCTGACCAACAGCATCCTCACTCAGTTGAGGTGCTGCCCACATTCTGATTGAGTGTGGAGTAGTGAGCAGCATTATGCTGTCAGAGTGCTGAGGGCCAGTGAGTAAGGCGAGTGGAGTGGAGGTCTGCAGTGAGAGAAGAAAGGTGAGGCTGCCATAGCCACCGGGCTGCGTGGTGCCTGTGGGAGGTGCTGCTGTTCGCGACAGGTCTTTGGCAAACGGTGCAGGGGGGGCTCTGCCCGTTTTGCGCGGTGGCGACAGTATATTTCTGCCACTGGCGTGGAAGCGCTGCCGAAATTTTGCGGTGGCTGCACAGGTCCTAACGGCGGTAGTGCGGAAGCGCTGACGGATTTTTGCGGCAGTGGCATTTGGTTTACGGCGGTGGTGCGGAAGCGATGCCTGATTTTTAGCGGTGGCAGCATTGGTTTTAACGACAGTGGTAAAGAAGTGTTGTCGTTTGTTTGGCACGGCGGCAACGATATTGTCAAGGGGAAGTACTGTCCATTTAGAGGCATGACAGCGGCGGCAGTGTTACCAAATCTTGCAGCGGGGCGGAGCCATTTTTGCTTGGGGTGTGACTAGACTATGATGCCGCACAATGGCGTGGTACTAGTTTGATGGCGTAACGAGCGGTAATTTCGCCATCATTTTTTTGTAGTGTGCGGCAGTCATAGTGGATCCCAGTGTGACATGGAGGTTGGACTGACGCTGGTGCGTGGTTGGGATTGCGCGACAGTGATGTGTGGGTCGGTGACATGAAGAGATCGCTGAGTGGGTACACGCAACACTGGCTGTTGGAGTTGCGGCACTTGCGGTTTGCGTCGGAAGGACATTTATTGGGGGCTCTCGGCATATGCGGTTTTTGAGTCAGAGCCACCTTTATTTTTTTATGGAACGAGGTGCGAGCGGGTTTTGAGTTTGGGGCCATCCGGTGGTACAACGGTAACGTGGGACCATCTGGGACCATTTCGGGACCAGGTGAGACTTATTTTGAAGATCGGAACCGACATATTGTGGCGGCTATTGTGAGCGTACGTGGTACCTGGAAAAGGCGTGGGCTCGTAATTGGTTGAGAGTATCTTTGGTGGAAGAAGTACAGTTGGAACTGTTGAGGTCACATGGGACTCGTTGTTGGGAACACCCTCCTGGTGGGTTACCTCACATGAGTCCTTCAGTGGAGGTGACTTTCGCTCATACGAGCACTTGGAGAGTGAGGTGGTCGTCCTTCAGTGAACGACCACGAGTTGTGAAGTTGTCCGCTGCATATTTCTAGCTTCGACGGTGATCGTTTTCCTAACTGGAATATTTCGCGGCTTTCTTGAGCGAGCCGGATCAAACTTCGCTCAAGGTCAGTTGAATACTTCAGATTTTGCTTCACACCTGTGTGAACTTACACTTTGCTTGACCCTGTTCGTTTGAATGTTCAAAAGAAAAGGCAGAGGAAAGTTGTGTGAATCATGCTTATGAATGGAAAAGTCTGACTTGAGTATGGGATTGTACTGTTTTCCTTTGAATTTGTTTCCTTTGCATGTTCTGCAGGTAGGTAGAAGAATGCTTGCTATGGAGATTGACTTTGCCTATTTGGGATGAAGAAAAGGATTGTCATGCTTCTATCTTTCACCTGCCTGCATGACGAAAGTACTTGAATTCTGAAATGAGTAATGTCACGGGTGCCTGAAAGAAAGCTTGTAAATGTAATGAACATGCGGTCAATTGGACTTAGCATTTTCTCAGGATTGACACATTTTATTTGGAATGGCCTTCTATATCTATACTTGTCAAAGTGATTCTCATTCTCTATCTCACTCAATTTCTTTACGTCTAAGTTACCATGAACCGAGAAGGGATGAGAATATTTGAAAACTACTTGCGGGGAACGCATTTTCCTTTCTCTAGGAAGCATCCAAGGCGGGGGTTCGTATGCTTTCGGAGCCGGCCCTGTTATCGACTTGGAGTGGACCCGACTCGTCGGGGGTGCTACTTTGCCGGCTCGGTGGTGACGGCCCAACCTTTGAGATTTGGGTCTTCGGGCTCAGGTGAGGGGAAGGAGTATCCACAGACCACTTCCTAGAGGAAGAGGCATGCAACACGTCAAGCAATGCCCTGATCAAGAATCGTCCGCGAAGCAACCTGTCATCAAGGAAGATTGAGAATGTATGGAGACAGGCGTATGCGTGCTTAATCATAGGTCGGTTTTAGTAGGAATGAATAACTTTGGCAGCGTGTCTCATCAAGTCAAAACTAAGGCAGTCCGACTATCTTGTCGACTGCATCAATGTTATTATCGATAGCCGACTTCTCGTTGGCAATTGTATGATTGTTTTTATGGAATTCGACCCGGGGTGGTCAAATTGTTTTGATATCGTGTTGTTGGACATGTTCCTGTCGACTCTCTTTGGTGAAATTATGTGTGGTTGTTATAATTTTTTTTTATTGTGTGTCTAAGGGACTAGGATTGATTTTGTGGTTTCACGCTTGGTCGAGACCGTCCTAGTGGACCGGCTTCCGCTTCGTACTTAGGAGATCAGCGCCCTAAGGAATGAACGATGTTCGGGCCCACTTGGCGTTAACCAACGTATCTATACGACAGCGAACGAGCAAACGCCCTCTGCTGACCTACCTCTGCAATCGCATCTAAAAGCTTTCGCACGTGGATCGGTAGCTCGGTAGGGGTACGCCCCTAAGGGTGGTGACAGCCCCTTAGGGAAGGAAGCTTATGCCCTGCGGGAACCTATCCTGTCGTAGGGGACCGCGGGATGTATTGCTGGCGCACCCGGCCAGAGCGGCGAGGGACGATGCGACCGCGCACCGTCTCGGTGGCTCGCGGGATTATCCATGCGTCGTTCCCGAGTTGTCTCTTACTGATTTTTGTTTGTTTATCTCTTGCGTGACATGGCCGGGAGGGCCCTGGTTCACGCGAGGGCCGATGCGCTCGACAACGTATATTTCCATGTTCCAGCGGGAGATTCATGCTCACTTTGCACATTTCGTGAGTAGTGGAGTGAGGCCCTTTTCGATAGTCGTACGGTGTGAGTTCACCCGAAGCGGCGAAGCCTCTGAGCTGCCTCTCGTATTGCTGGCGGCGGCGGATATTCAAGTCACAAAGAACCGACAGGCTGTAGCCCCTCTATTCGAAGCGGGAGATACCGACGGGCAGGAGAGAGAGAGAGAGAGAGAGAGAGAGAGAGAGAGAGAGAGAGAGAGAGAGAGAGAGAGAGACGGAAACAGAGAAAAAATCGGGGTGGGGGAGAGAGAGAGAGAGAGAGAGAGAGAGAGAGAGAGAGAGAGAGAGAGAGAGAGAGAGAGAGGATATTTTGTGGAACCCTACTGGCTTTGTGGTCACCTTAGTTCCCTTACCGAGACTAAGGGACCAAATAATAAGGGTCTGAAAAAAAAAGAAACCGTATAATAGCGTATATGTAATAACCTATACATATGTATATATATTTTACTAGGGTCCAATTTCGGATGACCCAAGCAAAAATCCCACCAGGCTGTGGCCTGCAACCGACCCATTTTACAACGTGGTCGTACCCGGCTGTGGCCACCATTTGAAAACTGTCCCGGCTCCAAGCCCGGCGGGTACGACTGGGCCGGGTTTGGTGCGGCCACGACCACCCGCTTGAAGGCTCTGCTTGAAGTTCTCAGACCAGAGAAAAGGAAAAGGGGTTTGGTATCCCCTCCCTTTTGTCTGAGAAGTTGAGGAGATGCCTCACTTGGATGAGAGAAAGAAAACAGGGTTTGGTATCTCCTGAGTTGCTTGAGAAGTTGGAAAGACGTCTCACTCAGGCCAGTGAAAAAGAAAAGGGTTTGGTATGCCCTATTCCCAGCATGGCAAACTGGATGAATACCACAAGCATTGGTATCAGACTGAAAGTGCCTTCAATTTTGCAGCCAAGATGAAGGCTGAGGTAACCTTTTCTGTCGTAAAATTAAGACTGAGAACAGGTTTTGGAACAATAAGAGATCAAAGTCAACAGCAGATGAAAAATCCTTCTTAAAATTTATTTGGTGGCCGACAAGCGGCCTGGTTCACGAGGAACCTGCATCCCCGGCTTCAAGGTATTCAGACTCTTAAGCCAGGGATGCTATAGAGTGTGACATCAACTGGGGGCTTGAAAGAAATCAATTCAGAAATTCGAGAGAAAGTCGCGCTTATACAGAATGTAGAAGACAACCATGAACTTTACCTGAAGTAGGACGAGAAGGAAGAAAATGCAAGAAAGGGTACAACTTTTAGTATGAGAAGAGGGAGAGATTGCATAAGGGATATAGGATGGTGGAATATGCACTAGGGCTCTACTCGCCGCGGGAGTGATGGGAGCTCTGGGAGTGTAGAGAGGGGAAGAAGTGTCGAGCACGCAATAACGCGCTTCGAACTTCTTTCGGAAGTACTCCAACCTGTCTGGAGACGGAGTCCTCTCATACCACGTAGAGAGCGGGTAGCGTACGGGCCGGCGGTTCCTCCCGAGCCTTACCCCCTCTCCCTCCTCTTCCTCTTCCCTGTCCCCTACGTGCCTCAGGCATAGTGAAAGAAAATCGAAGAAGGTAAGAGACACGCGGCGATGAGAAAAGAAACAAGAACAATACTACCAGAGAAAGGTTGCATTACTAAAGAAGGAAGAAGCGTCTATGGGCCATGCAGAGAAGAGCGTTACAAAAGAAGAAGAGAGAATAACGTATATGTTCCGGTTAACACAAACAAGCACAATGCAGGGCTACCCTGTGAGCTTCCTTACGAGTACTCTGAGAATGAATGAGAAGTACGACCCTCGTCGTTTTCTTTATACTAACAAGTGCGCTGTTATGGCCCAGCGGGAACGCTGGGCGGGGGTTTGCTATCATGTCAGAGGGTGCGGTGTCCCGGCCCTCTTGTGTACTAGGCTTCTGCTCAGAGCCTGTCCCCAACTCAGATGCCCGCGGCTCGTCGGGTAGTTCCCGAACCTCCAAGGCCCACTTAGTGTGCCAGGCTGTACCCTGCTATGGACCGGCCCAGTTGGTGCCTGCTCTCAGCAAAAAGGGTGCGCCACTTGACTTTCCATTGGTCCACGCAGGCTTGGCGCCCTGCTGTACAGAGCACTATCGGCCTGTGGTCGTGGTAGCCGCAGGGTTCGCCCAGGGATGCGAAGGTAGAGGGACCGGCGCAGTCCTTTCTACTGCGCGCCGAGTGCCCTCTAACCGGGATATGGGTTAGGTACGTAGGCTCGTTGTTACAGTCGAACAGAAAAAGGAAAAAAGAAAAAGAAAGAAAAGGAAAAAGGGGGTCAAGTGTCAGAACCGCGCGCAGATCTGGACTCTCGCTTTAGTCTGGGCCGATCTAGTGACCCCTGACCGCGGCGACGTTATGATTTATCTTCATATCTTATTTTAATTTATTTTATTGTTATTATTATTATTATTATTGTTGCCAATCTTCCTATTTTAATTTTCCCTTTTCGCCTGTCATTTCGCGGGAAGGCCAACGAATCGAATTCCGAGCTCAATGGTCTACGGCCTAAGTTGGCCGACCCCTTGTATATCGTCTATGAATGAGCTGTCCGGCTGAGCGCCGCGCAGTGGGACCCCAAAAGAGGGGCAGCCCGCAGCCGCATTGGTAGGAGGCTTATCACCTCCCTCGGAAGGTCATAAGCCCCCTCCTTGCCATCGGACATGGGTACCCGGTAGTAGTAGGCCTACGGCTCGTTTTCAGGAGGGAGGTGCGGCCGCTGGTATCCCGTTATGGGACCGCTGCGTAGGGTCGCAGTCACTTCCGGAGTGGGTTGGCGCTAGGATCGCGGATGTACTGTCTTTGCCCCCTCGTTCAAGTTTAGAGAGCAGGGATCGTGGTAGTTGGCGACCTTATAAAAAAAAAGGGGGGGGAGGCGAGCATCTAGGGATCCAGGCGTGAGCTGTCTCACGGCACTGGTGGATGAAAGACTGGGAGGACTGAGTTGCGGTGTGAGAGTATGAGGTAGTGTTGTTTGTATGTGCATACGCTAAGTATTCTGCTGGGTTTGTCTCGAGCCGCTGTGTCCTCTCGGACTACTGCGCCTTAGTACCAGTGTGCAGGCAACCAAAGAGGGGAGCGATCATGGTGTGCAGCAGTGGGCTGTATGGGTATAGGCCAAGGTGCCTTCAGTTCCTCTGGAAGTGGGAACAAATGTCTGGCGAAGAGCCTACTGTGACGGTTGTACTGGATTACAGCTATGGTAGGCGGGAGGCTAAACTAAGGGTGAATGTAGAAGGGGGAAAAGAAAAAGAAATGCAGGCGGACCAAGGCCTGTAGATGGCGATTTCATAGGCTAAGGACAAAGCGGAAAGGAGGTGTAGAAGGGACGGGGTCACAGACGAGCTGAAGGTGACTGTGTCGTACCTAGAGGCAGAGACCTCAACTGATAAGATAGAACGGGAGCAGTGACACTTGGACCGCGACACAAAGGCGAAGAGCGATGAGAGTGACTTGGAGGCCACGACCCAGTCCTGGCACGGGTGGGAACAGTGGAAGCGGGACCACCCATCGACTGGACCGGTGGAGAGCGGCCCAGAGGCCAGCTCGCGACGACGAAGAGGCCAAAACCGCTAGACTACTGAGTGGGAGGTCAATAAGGAGCGAGGACGATAAGACTGGATATGCTGGGTAGTTACGAGACAGTCGTGCGCGAAATCAAGAAAGAGGGTGGACAGTCAAAAGGAGGCCAATGTTGCTGGAGTGTTCTACGCGGGTCATGCTGAGGAAGGAGGCGCGCTTCAAGTGATTAGAAGGAAAAGATGGCGTGACGAGGTCTCAGAAAAGGGCTAAGGGAGAGCGAGTAATGTGCTATCAGGTGCGGGAGGGCGAAGTGACACCTGTTACATGGAGATGTTCTCTACTGACTGAGATCTGAGCCATTTCAGATCACTGGAGTTGTCTGACCCATGAACTTACGCATTCTCTCTGAGGACGAGGACGAGGCCGGGAACTTTCTGACACGGCTAGTTAGCTCATCTCGGCAGGGAGCTGGTGCGTCTGACTAACTCCAAAAAGGACAGGTGGCTGCTGACGTGCCTTTCCGGCGTTGTTGTTAACGTCACCCCATCCTTTCGGAGTAGGTGGGGACGAAGCTTCCGTCTCCTACACATAGTCAGAGAACTTCCCATTTCTAGAACATTGAGACGGAGGACGGGAAACCGTACCAAGAGCCAGTTGTAGCACGGGGGAAAGAAGAAGACAGACAGCCGCGGTGCGACGTGAAGACGACTCCCTGTCAGCGCCACCCTTGTCTTGCTTCACCTCTCTATCAAAGCCGGAACTCGTGATCATCCTCTTGGGTTGCGGTCAGCGTCGTGTATCCTTGAATGATCGGGCATCATGTACGAAATATTGTAGGAGTATTGCGAGTTATCCTCGGGACGGGAATTCAGTCCTTGCACGAAGTGAAAACGCGAGTCACACGGTAACCAATACTGATAACCATGCATTTATACCCTCAGACAAGTAAGGGGCACGCCCGGGTGAGAGCGTTGCTAATCGTGCCTTGAAAAGAGGAAACAGCAACATACATAGTGTGGCCAGAAGTGATATGTACCGCCTTGTTATGTTAAGTAGTAAGCCCGAGTCATAGGATCAGGATTTTTTTGGGGCACCTATGCTTGATCTCGATACATTCCTCTGGATACAACATCTTGCTCATGATTTGATTAGTTTCGAGAAAGGATATAGCTAGATATTAACCTTGTCTTTGCGTAGAACCCCGCCCTTGCCTGCACTGTTCGTACCCATTTAACCCTTATCGATGTCACATGCAATGAGTGTCAGATGGGTGAGAATCTGGGGTGATCTGAGATTAAGATCGGGGTGGAGCGAAGTCAAGAAAGTGGGAGAAATTACCTTCTAAGGGATTTTGACGACGTCAGAAGGTCACTGTTTCACCTTTTCCTCTGTTCTTTTGTCGACACTATGCAGTGATCGTCATTTGTGTGGAATGGCTGGGTATCGCAGGTCTAATTGGTTCCCTGTGGTTACTTGGAATGATAGTAAGACGAGAGGTTGGTTACCTTGCCTAAATAACATGTTAACAAAGATAATACAATCACACTTATCTCTGTCACTCGAAGTCCGTAGTGACTAAGAATTTGGTCACTGGTTTAATAGGCGGGAAAATCGCTAATTGGAGCAGTGCACAGAGTGTCGGAGGGGTGAAATTATTGAAAGTTTTTGGATTTGACTTCGCCTTGAGTGAGCCTTGACAAAATACACAGATCGAAGTCATGCCATTTCATTGTTACACTCATTTTTAATTCCCCAATTTTGTCCTTCCCCTCTTCAACCACTACTCGTCTGATGGGAAGGCGGGGAACTATTATAAGGAAAGTCGCTTATCTTCTGGTCAAATTTTTGCTTGACGGTGACTGAGGGCCCTTGAACCATAGGCTCAAAGGTTGGCCAGTCGAGCGAAAAATGCACGTTAACTGTTTCATGAATGAAAATTTGTATCTTGTCTTCACTTGGGCCTCTTATAAGCCCCATAACAAAATTTGTGAGTAGAAGGTCTTTGCGCTCTATCGTTAATTGAACCATTCTGATTAGACATGCTTAGTCTATCTGTTCGGCCTGAGGTATGGTATTTGCACGGAGACGATGAATTGGTGAAAAAGAGAATTGAGGGTGTTAAAGTGTTAATGCCATCTTGTAGATCCCAAGCACTTGCCCTGCTCACTTAAGGACATTGTCCTCATAAATATGACAGTTTTCTTGAGGGGTATGCTGACAATGGGGGGGGGAGGAAAGATAATGTTGGTTCTCCTAATTGAGCGTTGAAAAACTCTATGAGTAATTTGAAACTCGTACGACCATTAGCGTTGGAGATCAGACGAGCCTCGTATGTCTAAACGCTCGCGTGAGAACGCTATCGTGGAGGCTCACGGGTACCCGAACTAATGAAGCGTCTCGGCCTACAACTATCTGTGCCACTACTTTGCCTGTAGAACCAACTAGCGAGGCCCTAGTGAGCACGCAAATCTGAATCCCATTAACACCCGAGAGGAAGCTGCTACGGGTTGTACGCGCGCGTCAATTATTCGTCTAACATTTCTCCTAATAATACCCTACAAGCCTCTTCTAAGTAGCAGAGCATGTTGGTCACTGAAAGCCCATGCGTCTCATGCACGATTTCTTATGCAGAAGACTTACTCGCGCGCGCCGTTAGTAGCGTGTCTTCTGTAAGCCGCGTCGCTTTAATCTGATCGAGTCGAGCTTGCCTGAGAACTCAGGAGACGTTGTTTCTGAGTTGTGTTGGAGTGCTTAGAGCTAGAACAGGGTGCTCGAGCAGATTTCACTTTTGCCGACTCCTGAACAGTCTGAGAAAATAAAGACTAGTTTTACTACCTCCGGTCGAGTCTTGAACGAAGTCAGTTCTCTGTAGTATCTTAATTGAGAGAATACTCTCTGGACCGGGGTTGGATGCTAACTCTGGAAATAAGCGTAGCTAGAGACCCTACTCGCCAGACACAGAGTAACTGAAGAGAGCCTTGAGACTCAAACTCATGATCCAAGTAGTCAGATCTTAGTAAATCCTCATAAGGACAATGGGTAGAGGTCCTGTACACAGTGATTATTCGGAAAGCGTCTCATTAGCCAAGCCTGTAACAAAATCAGAGCTAAAGGACAGTCTGTAATGAGGACTTCTCGTTGTTCATACCGCAATTGATTTGACTCCGCAACAAACTGCACCCTGTGGAGTATTTGAATGACAATGTAGGCTGAGGAGCCGCTCTGGATTATACACAGTCCATCGAGTCCATAGTCAAGATCTCGGACAGGGTATGGGGAATCATGAAGGAAAGTGAGATTTTGATAATGAAAAGTACAGTCATCCTGGAAAAATACGAGAACTGGGTGGACAAGGCCATTAAGAGCATGGAAGACCATAAATTGGTTTTGAGGGAGGGAGCAATTTGAAAGGTTAGGGTTGAGAGATACATCGAGTATAATTTCTATTTCAGTGACAAGAGTGGCAAGCTGCACAATACTGGTTCTTGGTTAGAAACGGTCGAGCGAGCAAGGGCAAAGGTTGGACAATAGAGGGTCGGTGGAACGACATTCGAACAAGGCATTCAAACAACATTCGAACAAGGCATTCAAACAACATTCGAACAACATTCACCACGGTGGTTCTACAAGCCAGACAATCCAATGAGCGGCAGGGGATTGAATCTGTAGCCTTTATATGCGTTTCTGCTTTCGGTGACTGTACATCCCTGGATCTAAATGGGATTTAAGTAGAATTTTCAACCAAGCTTTCAGCTAACAGTCCAGCAGCATCTGGTTTCAGTCAGCGCCCGACAATCTGTATCTTTACAGCAGCTGGATATTAGTCTGAACGGGACAGACACTTGGATATTGCCAACCAACACGAGGATTAGTACTAACCAGTTCAGGTTTCTATCAGAAAATTCATCGGTTTTCAACGCCCACTTCAGCACATGAGTGCGGTACGATCATTCTCAGTTCTTGAAACTGTCCTTACTAGTCTCAATAAGATCTCTTCCGAAAAAGTTTTCCAATACCAGTATGTCAGTGTCATTGGCTTCGGGCAAAGTGATCTATCAGTTTATGCAGTCCTTACTAATTTTGCAGGCGGTACCATTCACGACCTAAGGCTCTATGTGAAAAAGGGGAAAGAGGCTCACGAGCGCTTCGATTCAGTTTGACTCGCAACAGCAAGGTATCTTGAGGAGAGGGAAGGAGAACTTGATGAGAGTGGTACGAAGCTGATCCATAGCTTCGGGCCAAAGCTCTATACAGACTATCCTAAGCCTCTTGTTCCTTTTATTCTCATTGACGGTTCTTACTAGGGTGATCTGGTGGATCTGGCAAAGAGACCACAACCTCAGAGAGTACGGAGACATGGCATGAAGCACAAGAGACATACAACAAAATGAGAGATTGAGAGTGTGACCCAGAGGGATGAGTGAGGACTCGAGATTAGTATTGGCCATGCTCTCTTCCATGTGTACTTTCTGGGACTATTATGAGTTCCCACTTTTCCCTTATCTAACTCTGTCTTTGCTCGAGTCGGTCAGTCTTGTTTCCTGCATTGTCATTGCCAATGATTGCGCCTCTTGATGATTCTGTCACAGTTCTCAAAATCAGAAAATTATAGAGTTGATACATGCATGACATGTCAAAACTCCATGATTATTTTTTGCATTATTCTTGTTGCTCTGAATCAAAATAAAAGATTCCTAAGACCAGCGACCGGCGAAGACCGTAATTGAAGGCTCTCGCTCGAAGCTAGACGCACACAACAGGAAGGGATTTGCTGTAAATTAATCTATTTAATTGATTTTATTTATTTTATTTATTGCAAACATCGTCCAAAACCCTGCGTGACAGCGTGTTGGCTTTCTGGTCGCCTGAAGAGGCCCAACTAGAAAAAGTGCGACACCACAGCGGAGGGGGTTGACGAGGGCTCGGGATGAAAGGCACGACCGCAAGGAGCCAAAGTTGTACTAAAAGTCGGCGGAAAGCCGGAGAAAAAGGCGCGCCGGGCTCTTGACGTAAGGCTTCATGCATCTCGAGCAGTGGCTGCCTCCGAAGTTACCACAGGCGACCAAATCCCGAGAACACCCTGCGTAGATGATGGTGGGGACCGGCTTTTTGGGCGGGCCTTGGTGCTAACGAAAAGAGGCTCACGGTCTAACGCTCGGGAATGAGACCGACGGCTTAGTATTTCGAAAAGGACCCTGCGGGATTTTCACCAAGGTCCGGTACCACCTGCTGGTGGGGACCACCTAGGCCCAAATAGGCCCGGGCCAGGCTTGGGAATAGCCTCAGTACCAGGGCGCTGCAAAGGGCCCAGTTAATGATAAGGAGGACCCCTTCGGCAAAAACCTTCCGAGGGCCCAAACAGGCTCGGGCGTAGGACCGGTACTGGGGTGCTGCAAATTATCGGCAACCCCGGAGCACACGAAGGCGCTGGGCACACTGAGGAGAGAACCCAACAAAGGATAAAAGCCCAACCGGGCTCAAGGTCGGGGTTTTTTGCGAAGGCGCACTCACAGGCGCACGGTGGTGGACACTTCTGATATGCACGAGTGGAGAGTGCATGAGAGGCGAGCTTCAACACGCTCGAGAAGAGAGCACGAGGAAAGCACACACAGGACTCAAGTGCACGGGTTCCCCGCACACTAGAGAACGCGAAAGAGCGCACTGACAGGGGGCGTGCATACACTACGGGCATCGACGCTCACTTGCGCACACCTGCGCACCCACGGATCGGACAGAGGAGCCGCTCGTTATCCCGCGCGCATCTGCGCACACCCGTGCTCTCACGGATCGGACAGGAGAGTCGCGCGCTATCGCTCGCTCATCTGCGCACACCTGCGAATACGTGCGCACCCACAAATCGGACAGAGGATCTGCGAGCTGCACATCTGCGTACATCCGTGCTCTCACGGATCGGACAGGAGAGCCGCGTGTTATCGCGCGCTCATCTGCGCACACCAGCGCACCCAGGGATCGGACAGAGGAGTCGACATTATCCAGCGCGCATCTGCGCACACCAGCGCTTTCGTGAATCGAACAAGAGAGTCGCGTGCTATCGCGCGCTCATCTGCGCACACCTGCGCACCCGCCGATCGGACAGAGGAGCCTCACGATACAGTGCACTGACCTGCGCACTGGCCGACATAATAGGGAAGCCGCGCGCTACCGCAGGCACCTACGCACACCTGTGCGCTTGCAAGATTGGACAGGGGAGCTCGCAAGCAACTGCGAGCGCGCCCTCACACTAGCGGATAGGACGAGGAAGCCGACGCCATTGTGCACGCATCCGTGCAGTGGCAGATAGGACGCGCTACTGTGCACGCGCTTGCGCACCCCCGGGTCGGTCGGGGAAGTCGGCGCGCATCAGCGCATGCGCCAGCGCACAGGTGGGGCATCGGACGATGGGGCCATTGGGCGCGGTTGAACACAGAACGGCCAGACCACTGGGCGCAGTTGGAATGCCAGATGTAACGGGCCTTTAAGGCACAGTTGGGATAGCGGATGAGAGGGGCCTTTGGGGCGCAAGTGGAGCATCGGACGATCGGGCTATTGGGCGCGGCTGGACACAGAACGACCATACCATTGGGCGCAGTTGGAATGCCAGATGTAACGGGGCTTTAAGGCACAACTGGGATAGCGGATGAGACGGGTCTTTGGGGCGCAGGTGGAGCATCGGACGATCGGGCCATCGGGCGCAGTTGAAAACAGGACGACCGGGCCGTTGTGCACAGTTGGACTCATATCGCCGGACGAAACAGACTTTTTGGGGTAGCCGGAACACAGGACGAATGGACTATTCGGGAGCAGCCCGATCACGGACGGGATACTAAGGGTGCATTCCAACAGGGCGTATGTGAGAGCTTTCCGAGGAGGCACATTGTGAAGAGGCCCTTTTGAAGAGGCACTTTCTGAATCGGGCTCTCCGAGGAGGCACGTCGTGAAGAGGCCCTTTTGAAGAGGCACTTTCTGAATCGGGCTCTCCGAAGAGGCACATCCTGAAGAGGCTCTTTTGAAAAGGCACTTTCTGAATCGGGCACTCCGAAGAGGCACATTGTGAAGAGGCCCTTTTGAAGAGGCACTTTCTGAATCAGGCTCTCCGAATAGGCACATTGTGAAGAGGCCCTTTTGAAGGGGCACTTTCTAGACCGAGCTTTCCGGGTGGGTACTTTGTGAAGCAGGCCTCCTGAAGAGGTACCTGCTTGACTGGGCACACCGGGGAGGGCACTGAGTCCCGAGTATTCATGGCATCTCGGGAAGGCATGGTCAAGGTTGACCTCGAGCTTTGGCCCCAGTGGGCGTGGGAGGCGACTTCAGACACGGAGAGTTCTAGCACGGTTCCTTGGGATTGACGGACACGTTACCGGCGGCACCCGATCGGGAGGAGGATTAGACCCAAGCTGTTGACCAGATCCAGATTTCCCAGACTTAGGGATGGGCTATACGCCTGAGGCCGGAGGGAGTGTCATGAACCCTATTATTTTGGACTGAATGGAAACGATCGTTTTATTCTTGCCAAGACGGTGATTGTGTATTGCTCGCGCATTTGCCTCAAGTCTGTCACATTCTATGTTTGCGTGGTTATGAACTAACGTGGATTGTGCAGGTTACAGGAGCCCCGACCAACCCTCCCGTGGGTGATAGACGCTGCGCGAGGAATAGGGTTTGGACGGCGTGCCGACAGAGCACTTCTTCCGGTCGACATCGTTATGAGTCTGTACAAGACTGCATGCTGTTGCCTTATGGTAACAGGTTGGTTCGCCAACACAACCCTCACTCACCCTCTACACCCACACCTTGCATCAACCCTTGAACTAAATGACATTTCCGATTTTTGAATCAGTGTCTGAAGGGTCTGTGTTTGGTCAAAAGAGCTCCTTGAATAACTGAGCCGAAAAGAGAATGTCTAACTGAGGGGTTTGAAAGCGTAAGTGTAATGTATGTAGGAGTGAATGAATGGTTGACTCTGCTAGGATTATGTAATGTGATTGACACTTGTTTGCAGGTCAGTAAGACGACCAACCACGTGCTATTCACTCAACTCGCATTGCTTATGCTTACCTGAGTCTCGACTCAGACATTTCGTCGACTCGTAACCTTTGTACATTTGGTTTGGATTTTCGACTTTTACACCTTGATGTTGAATAGATTAGGACAATTTGGCAAAGGCGAAAGAACCTTATTCATATAATTTTTCTTTGAAAGACCGTGAGCCTATCTTTTATTTTTGATGCATATTTGACAGACTATGAACCTATTTTTGTTTGTGATGTTCGCTTGAAAAGCCAAGAGCCTATTGATTGTTTCTCTTCAAAAGTTAAAGCTTCGTTCATTCTGATGTTTGCCTCTGTTTATGTAAAAATGTAAAAGATATCTCATTGTCTTTTCAATCTCAACTTTTGAAAAATATATATTATGTTTGTATTAATTTGAAATGATCTTATATAGCGTATAAAATTAATTGGTCAAGTACGAATGGGCCAGAACATTTGTATGCGCGAAAGATCGTCAGTCAGGTCGACCTGAATAATAAGTCGGTTTTGGAGATTAGTGCCCCGATGCCCGACACGTAAACGGGTCAGTCTTAGGCATTCAACCTCGCGTATACCTATGCTACGACGATCGAGAAAACGTCCTCGGTCGATCTACCTCTACAAAGACATGTAAAAACCTTCGCATGTGGGCCGGTAGCTCAGCAGGGATACACCTACCTAAGGGTGGTGACAGCCTCTCGGGTAGAGGTGAGTCGTACCTCGCGGCACCCCGACCTGTCGTGGGGTGTCGTGAGAGGTATAGCACATGCGCACAGTCGGAGTGGTGACTGATTTTTTTTCAAACTTTGAAGAAGAAAAAAATCTTGTGTGACACGACCGTGAGGTTCAGTGCTCCCAGCAGGGTGCGGGACAACCAAGCGCGACAACGGAACTCAATGTAGTAGAACGTGATGTTCGTGGTACAATGCTTCCCAAGAAGTTGCACAATGACTTCGTATACACTGTCCTCTCGTGTGTACAACGGTAATCGTCTAGACTCACCTCCCTTCTCGCATAAAAGTTGTCTCTTGCTAATGCACCTCGAATGATCTTCAGCCCAATGCTCCACGATCATCATAATATCACGGTGCAAAGTCTCAACATCTCCACCCTCGTCCCTACAAAGCTCGAAAGCGCGGAGGAACCACATCTCAACCTCGTGCACGTGAAACTCTGTCACACCATCGGGATCAACAGTCAAATGTTGGTCGTTCGTTAACATACCAAACGGATACATTTTTTGTAGCACAATCGCGATAAACTCCGATTTCTTCAATCGCTCTTCCTTCAACGTCAAACTACCCGATCCAAATCTCGTCGCCAAAGCATCCAACATCTCCTTCTTCGTAACCTGCATGAGCTGAGACTCTGACATGCATTTGTGAGGGTACGCACTCTCTTTGCCTCCTTTAGCATCAATATTTTTTTTAGGTGCTTGCGAATGTTCTTGATTTTGTGGTGTCAATCTTTCTGCCAAGCAATATCAAGAGTTTGCAATTGCGGACCCAATGCTGCACAGTCGTTGGAGACAACCATCCTAATCCGCAAACCCTTCGTAAGCAAACCTCTCAAAAGGTGCACAACAGCAGACACCTCGAGCTGATTGGATGCCTTTCCATCAATTGTGAGACGGAGTGTATGTACACCCACGACATGACGAGTATCGTACTCGATGGCAGTAACAGTGCAGTGTTGTGCACCCCTGGCGGAGTCGTAAGACCATCAATCATCAAAGTAACGGGTGCCCTTGAGCGATGCACTGTCTGTATGGCCAACTCGCAGTACGGGACACCCTGCCTGACAACCTTCGCGCTCCAACCCTCCCGTACATCAACCTCACTGCGCATGAAACTATAGAAAGTGGGCTTATGTACGGGGGACATCCCAAGTGCAACGCAGAAGTTATTGAGGAGGGTGTACGTCAACCTCGCAGTAACAGTGACGTGAAACATTTGTTGCATCAATCTGGAAGAGTACACAGTGGTGGTGACCAGCGTGGAGTGCCACGTCCAATGAAACTGCTTTCGACAAACAAGCACCAAGCGCATCAACTGCCCAGGATAACCGACTGACGACACGAACATACGACATCCACGCCCATGCTCTGAGCAACATATGTCAAACAACCCCAGCAGCTGCAAGAGCCTGACCGGCTCAACGAATACGACAATAGGCTTTTTAGGGCCTTTCCACTCTGCCATCGTCTCGAGCACTTCTTCCCGATCCCGATCGGGCCTGCACTGGTCAACACCGTCAACACAATCATACCACTCCAACGGTTTAATATCAGCAGACCATGAATGTGAACGCCCACCGTCGTCTGGACGTCCACGCAATCAGCGACCACGTTGCGACCCGTTTCCCGAACGCGAGAATGAATTGTCCAAACCACAGTGCGCCCTAGCTCGTGCACCGCCCCCCACCATAGCCTCGCCATAGTCGTCTGCATCGGCCATCGAATCGTCATCTCCCACTCCCAAACGGAACACCTCAGTACTGTTGTTAGGGGGCAATGTCGCTGCAATCCTAGCAGCCATGTCATGACCGTATTCTATACGGATAGCTGACAGTGACCAATGCAACAAACGGTTGATGAGCTCGCCAACGAACCCGAACTTTTCGCTCACTCCTTTCATCGCCTGCCGTAAGTCGTATACTCTCTGTCTATAACCGTCACTCACACACAGACAAGCAATCTTTGTCGTGCCCAAAGATTGCGAACCTAACAGGGCGAAGGATGCACAGTCGTGATCCGAATGGCGCGCACCACCAGTCTCTGCACCCAAACGGCAAACAACATCTTTGTCACTACCTTGTTCATGGTTCTCGTGCATGTCTGACTGAGAAGAGAATACCCAACGACCAATAACACGAGAAGGGAAGTCGGAAGTCGATCCATGACGCAACTCATGACCATGAAGACCAAGCTCAGACGGTGGATCAGAGCGCATACCGTAAACCCGTCCATCCCTGATCCATGATGGAGCAGTCGGTGCCGAAAAAACTGGTGTCGCCGACACCAAAGGTGTTGTCTATGAACATTCCTCACGGACAGTGGAATCGATGCCTCCATGACCAACAATGAAAGCAGGAGTAAAAGTTGGTCGCACTTTGTGTATCCACACTGGCGCGACAAGGACGTCGAACCCAAAATGCAAACGTCGAGGCAGAAGAGGTAGTGACAACACAGGGTATTTGAAACATCGAAATGGCGTGGAGGATGTCCAGGAGTCAGCAATGTCGAAGCGGGTATCGTCAACAAGGCAGACAACGGTGAATCCACAACCTTAGCAGCAGGACTCCGAACACCTGCAGCCGGAATACCCCCAACACGAGTCCTCTTTCCCAATCGCCTGTCCTCAGAACTTGCATAAGGGGAAACTCCAAGCAAATAGCGGCCGGTATCAAGGGTCCCCTTTGTCGTATCTCTCTGAGGCGGCGACAAATTGAGGGGCAGTGCGGCGGATCTCCCATCGCGAGGACTGCGACCGCCCATTGCCAGGACTGTGACCGCCCATCGCCTCTGTCATCGTTGTGGATATGTGTAACTACCAAATGTCGAGGGACGAATTTTGGGTGTCCGATCGTTCAAGGATCACGACCGCAATTGTGAAAGAACGACAACAATATATGAAATTAAAAAATAGACGAGCACAACGACACACAACGACACACAACAACACACAACTGTACAGGGAGAACACAGATTATGAATTTCCATACGCATTTGGAGACAGAAAATCGATGGTCAACGAAGGTCACATGTATAACTAACACATTGTGTTCATAATCATATACGAACAAAGAGTACATGAAGAATAAACGGGAAGAAGGTATGTACGGAATGGAAATCAATATAATGAAAAAATATTGTATATATGCAGAGCTTGAAATACAAATCAATATATATGAGGGGGGGGGGAAACGAAAACTAAAATTCGTGATTGGTCGATTCATTGCCTGGTCGGTTGGTTGGCTGGTTGGCTGCTTGGTTGCTTGTTAGCTTGGTCGCTTGGTTGCTTGGTTGCTTGGTTGCTTGGTTGCTTGGTAGGCTGCTTGGGTCCTTGCTGACTTGATTGCTGGGTGGATCGGTCGGTTGGTAGGTTGGTTGTTTGGTTTGTTCCATGATTGGTTGCTTGCTTGATTGCTTGACTGATCTATCACTTGATTGCTTGATTGCTTGCTCGGTTGATTGATTGATTGATTGGTTGATTGGTTGATTGATTGCTTGATTGCTTGATCGATTGCTTGATTGATTGTCTGATTAATAATTGATTGGCTGATTGATGGGTTTATTGATTGGTTGATTGATTGATTGACTGGTTGGTTTATCGATCGACCGATTGATGCCGAGCCTGATTGATTGATTGATTGATTGAATCATTGTGAAGGTATATGTATATATATATATATATATATGTACATATATATATATGCAATCAGACTTCCTTTCTTTGATTGGGCATGCATGCAAAAAGACACAGATATGACTGGCGCAGTGCCCTTACACAGAAAACTCACACATTTGAACTTAGCCAGGAACACAGTCGGAACCCTCTTCACTCAAAAATGGCTATGGCATATAATGCCCAACAAGATTCTCCCTCAATTGATGTATCCCCAAGACTTATTCACTCATGCATGCCCCGCATTCACTCATGCGCTATCTGGATCTACCCTGGATGTCCCAACACACACACAGAAACACACTTATACACATTAACACACCTACTATCTAGCTCACGTGGCAGCTATGGCCGCCCCCTTCCTCCTCCTACTAACAACTATGGTGGATTCCCTCTCTTAGCCCTCTTCCTCTATGGGCACCTGCAGACCATCGTACACAAGCCACTACTTTGGCAGCGCTTCCACACGGCTCACAGGCAAAATCAATGAATGGCTCGACGCTGCCTCTTCATTTATACTTTGTCGATTGCCTGGCCGGTCCTATCGGACCGTGGCCTAGGTGTGCACAGTACCATTGGTACTTGCTGACTAGACGCTTCTGCAAACTTCTGACTGGACCGGTAAGATTTGCCAGGTAGGACTGCCCTATAGACTTTTCTATACTGACTGACGTCTAGGATCTACGAAGAGCCACCTATAACCTTTCTGGATAGATCTACATCCTAATTGTGTAACCCTTCGACACTCTAGCAGCTACGACTCAATCTAGCTATAACCTCTACGCTACATACCTCAGGCTATGGATCGAACCCATGCACCCCACGTATGTACAATAGTCCCAAATAGGCAACTTTCGGGTGATAGGTCACGGGTTCAAAACTCACACAGTCACGAGATACTATGCACAGGTTAGGGGGAGGTCTAGGGATCAAACCCTGGGTGGCGCAGACTGTGGCAGGTTCGCCATAATGACGACCGTCGTCAAGACATCAAGATGACAATCTTGACGACGGTCATCATGATGGTGGACCTGACACCAAAGATGCGTCGTTGCTTCGACGTGGCAAGCGAACGGTTGAGGACGAAGCATCGTCCCCTGCCAATCTCTCTCTCTCTCTCTCTCTCTCTCTCTCTCTCTCTCTCTCTCTCTCTCTCTCTCTCCGCTGATAATGAACTTCGGTCGACCGACGTGGTGGGCGGTTGGTTGACGATAGAAAAAAAAAAAAAAAATGTCGGACCTGTGAAAAAGCAGCAAGAGAGAGAGAGAGAGAGAGAGAGAGAGAGAGAGAGAGAGAGAGAGAGAGAGAGAGAGAGAGAGAGAGAGAGAGAGAGAAGGGTGAGGAGGGTATGGAGGAATCATGGACACGTACCTCAATCGTAGCAACAATCTCAAGGACTTTCCTCGCCTAATGTCGCAGAATCGACTACGGCGAGAGCGAATACCATTGGGGGAGAGAGAGAGAGAGAGAGAGAGAGAGAGAGAAAGAGAGAGAGAGAGAGAGAGAGAGAGAGAGAGANNNNAGAGAGAGAGAGAGAGAGAGAGAGAGAGAGAGAGAGAGAGAGAGAGAGAGAGAGAGAGAGAGAGAGAGAGAGAGAGAGAGAGAGAAGGGTGAGGGGGGTATGGAGGAATCATGGACATCTACCTCAATTGTAGCAACAGTCTCAAGGACTTTCCTCGCCTAACTTGAATGTCGCAGAATCGACGGCGGAGGGAGCGAATGCCATTGGGTGGGAGAGAGAGAGAGAGAGAGAAAGAAACGTGAGGAGGGTATGGAAGAATCATGGACACATACCTCAATCGTATGAAGGGATATAGTCGGGCTCAGTCCCAGTACCTGCTGGGTGGAAGTCTTATACCTGAACCTACTGGGCTAGCTCCTTTTTCATGCTGAAAGAGGAGCAACCCTTCTATATGAAGGGCTAAAACGCCCAGCAGGCCACCCTCTAGTGCTCAACAGCTTTCTTTGTTGAGCCTGCCTACTACCGTACCTGGCTGGTTGGGTTAGCAGCACACGGTCTTAGCAGCTACCCTCTCAGCAGGCCACAATGCCATCACATCCGGTCCTCGGCGCGAAAGCCCCGCGGACCCGAAAAAACTTCCCATTTCCCTTCATGTTCCAGTTCCAACCTCCGTTGCAGCGACCCCTTTTTATCCTGCTTAGGGTATGAATCGCGAGGCTTAACAGCCGCGCAACATTATTTGAGGTAAAATAGGTATAACTTTAGCGTCCCCACGCCCGTGTCCTCTGCGGCCTCAACGGAAACCGCCGACTACCGTCATTATTTTCGGACGACGCAGACGTCTGGTCTAAAGTTAAAAAAACATTTCAGTCTCTCAGTCACAGGTTAGTCTGAGAAAACTTTTGGATAACGCCAATCTCATCAAGTCCTTCAATTCAATGAAAAAGGTCAGACAACGGCCGACATAAAAAAATACGGGCAGATACCCTTGCTAGGGTTTCTGTCTCGACAACGGTACTTAACTTCAACGCTCACCTAACCATTTATATTGGCGCTTCGCTTCTAAACCGAGTGTCATGGTATCGGTTCTAAGCTTACCACCTCTACCTTCCAAAAAAAAAATTCCTACGTTCTCTATGAAAGTTGTGTCGTGCAAGAACCTGGTTTGTTCGAATGGACCATAAGAGATATGATTGTCGGACTCAGCTAGAGTGGCGATTCCCTCTCCTCGAAATGGTAGGGAATGTGTTGTTTTAAATCCACACTCATGCATGATGTCGCCTAAAGGGCTCCTTACCCGAAATGGGACAAAGTTGATAGGCTCGACATTGCTCATTCCTCGCAAGATGGACGAACGATTACCAAAAGAAGCTCAAGGAATTTGCACATTGAAAGCTTTCATTGAGTGTGTACTCTACATTACTATTTTTACTAAAGTAGAATGAGGAGGTATTGATGCTCTAAGTCTCGGTGACTGTGATGACAAATGACATTCAAAAATATAAGTTTTATTAGTTCGTTTAACAAGAAGGTCATCAAATTGTGGGTGGTCTTAGCTGAGTGGGTAGAGCACCGCCGTGAAATGCATATTGTGATATGAGATTGCGGGTTTGAGTCCTTGGACCCATAAATTTGCGTATGCGATCAGCGGACCAATGCAGACCACCCACATGACATGCAAGTTGGTCTTAGGCTTAATGGTTAGAGCATTAGTGCTAATATGCGCATTGTGGTGCTACAACGTTGTAGGTTTTTTTAAGGCAGCGAAGATTGACTATTCAGATTGTGTCTTGTGTGCGCTTTTGGTCGAAAGACATCGATCAACGTAGCCATCTTGCACAGAGGTTAAATGGGTCGGAATGTGGATGGGAGAAAGTGGGTCCAATTGGGATGACTTGGGAAAGGGGGTCAAGGCAAACCACCCTCCAAGCATGCACGGTCGAACGCCCCTTACGGCAACAGGTGAAGGTGGTGTATGCATTGCCCCAGACAGATTGTCATGGGGGTTTGATCTCGCATCTAGGTTCAGGCCCTCAGGGGTGAGGCCCCATTGTCGGCGGATGGGTAACGTGGATCCTAGTTGAGACCTTCGCGTGGGTGCCTAAGGTGGAGAGTTTTATACTTTAGAGATGTTTATTTCTTCTACATGGACCCACCCCTCCGACAAGGATGACTCAGCGCATTGTCCCTCCCGTCATGATTTCTCATGCATTGTCTCTTCTTTCGCACAGTTATTTTGAACAACGTCATTAAACTACTCACACTTACTCTCAATTGGTTAATGAGGACAACATATTACTATTTAAATATTGGTATTTATTTTTAACTATTCAAGAACTAACACGTGTTGATGGCAAAAAAAATGTCTTTTATGTCACTAATAGCGAGAAGTTCTACAAGCACCATGTTGAACTTTTTTTGTCCTATCATTTGTATATAGTTTTCATCTTTATGGTTTTAGTATTGCCAAGTTTGCTTGTTTGTTGTGTTTTTCAAGCTTAATATGTATTTTTTTTAATGTATATTTATGTTCATACTTATCATTTTGTTTTTTGTTTATTTATTGGTAATGACATGCATTGTCCACAGTAATGTTGTCGGCTCGAACGTGCGGCCGTGGTCCAACCCGACCCGAAACGTTCGGGCGTTCGGGCCGGCGTTCGGGGCCCGTCCAACCTCCTGTTCGGCCTCCGCCAAGGTCCGTAAGTGCACCTTTTTTTTTTTTTTTTTTTCCGCGTTTGTCTGTTTTCGACTGTGGAGGGGGGAGGCGAAGCAACGCCAACCACGTGTTGGCCAAAGAAAAAAGACAAAGAAAAAAAAATTAAAAAAAACGCTCATCCAATAAAAGTGGGCCACGTGGCGTGCGAGCCGAACGGGACCACGTTCGGCCGAACGCCGGACCAGGCTCGGTGGTACCGGTTGGCGTTCGGTCGCCCGTGCGATTTTGGAAAAAAAAATAGGGTCGGAATTCGGCCCCGAACTTTCTATCCGGGCGAACTCCGACCCTTGTTCGTATTCTACGCTGCTGCGAACGCATGCGGAGCACCCGAACRGYCAGCGGCACGCACGGGTAGGTCTCTCTCTCTCTCTCTCTCTCTCTCTCTCTCTCTCTCTCTCTCTCTCTCTCTCTCTCTCTCTCTCTCTCTCTCTCTCTCTCTCTCGTCTTCTTTTCTGTTTTTCCCTTTATTCTGCTTTCTATCCTCCAATCAACCAATCAACAAATAAATCGAAATCGACAAGGAAGATGATTGATTGATTGATTGATTGATTGATTGATTGATTGATTGATTGATTGACTGATTGATTGACTAATTGATTGATTGATTTGGGGCGGTGGGTATTGACGCCGTAATTGGGGACGGAAGTCGGGATCGGTGCAGGGAAGTCGGGGGAGGGAAGTCGGGATCGGGGCAGAGCGGCGGGAAGTCGGTGGGAAGTCAGGGGAGGGAAGTTAGGGGAGGGAAGTCAGGATGGGGAGGGAAGTCAGGATGGGGAGGGAAGTCGGGAGTCGGGAAGTTGGAGATAGCGGTGGGGATGGGGAGGGACGTCGGGACCGGGGCAGGGAAGTCGGGGTATGGAAGTGGGTGGAGGGAAGTCGGTAAGTCGGGGAAGGGAACTTGAAGTCGGGGGAGGGAAGTCAGGAAGTCGGGACCGGGGCAGGGAAGTCGGGGTATGGAAGTCGGTGGAGGGAAGTCGGGAAGTCGGGGAAGGGAACTTGAAGTCGGGGGAGGGAAGTTGGTGGGAAGTCGGGGGAGGGAAGTCAGGAAGTCAGGATCGGGGCAGAGCGGCGGGAAGTCGGGGAAGGGAAGTCAATGGGAAGTCGGGGGAGGGAAGTCAGGGGAGGGAAGTCAGGGGAGGGAAGTCGGGATGGGGAGGAAAGTCGGGAGTCGGAAAGTTGGGGAGAGTGGTGGGGATGGGGAGGGACGTCGGGAGTCAGGAAGTTGGGATGGGGAGGGAAGTTGGGAGTCGGGAGTCGGGACGTCGGGAGTCGGAAGTCAGGAAGTTGGGATGGGAAGGGAAGTCGGGAGTCGGGAAGTTGGGGAGAGCGGTGGGGATGGGGAGGGACGTCGGGACCGGGGCAGGGAAATCGGGGTATGGAAGTCGGTGGATGGAAGTCGGGAAGTCGAGGGAGGGAAGATGGGGGAGGGAGTCGGGAAGTCGGCGGAGTTGGGTATAGTGAATATGACCACACACACACACACACACACACACACACACACACACACAAACACACAAACACAAACACAAACACACAGACACAGCGAATATGGCCACACACACACACACACACGCACACACACCCTACACGCACAAACACAAACACATACACACACATATACACAACGAATGTGACAACACACACACACACAGTGAATGTGACGACACACACACACACACACACACAAACACACACACACACACACACACACACACACACACACACACACACAC
>BFEA01000262.1:1374883-1399975 GCA_003427395.1 Chara braunii | reverse complement strand
TGTGTGTGTGTGTGTGTGTGTGTGTGTGTGTGTGTGTGTGTGTGTGTGCGTGTTGCCATGTTCGCAATGCACAACTCCACAGAAAAAGCATGACCATGCCAGACTGTTTTGTCGGACTTTCACCGGCTTGTGTGAGTGTGTGTGTGTGTGTGTGTGTGTGTGTGTGTGTGTGTTGCTGGGTTTCATTTTGTGATTGATCTATTCTTTCTAATAACGGATGTTTTTGTCTTGATCTGATGTGTCCTTGTTGGTTGGTTGTTAGGGTGCAAGGCATCTAGATTGGATGCTTAGGGAAACCTTTCCCAAAAAATATCGCGTCGCTAAGACCTGCTTTGAGCACCTCATGTCGTATTCTGCAAAGCTAGCTGCACATGGTACAACCTTTTTTCTACCGCCGCCAAGAACGCTATGCTGCCTGCATGATTACCTGTGATGTACCTCCTTGTTTGTCCTCGCCTTCAGTCAACATGTTTTTTGTTATGCCTATTTTGTGGGCAAGGTCAATGGCGACCACCGTCATTTAGAATCTCCTATTTGCTTTGCCCTTGTCATCATCCATGCCATTGTTCTTGTGGCGGGTTCGGACCAACCCTTGACTTATTCACTGGCCCTGTCTTTATGCCATTGTTGCCTTTTCCACCCCACAGCCTGCAAGTATGCTTAGTAGCAGACAGGTGTGTGGGCAGTTCAACTTTTGTTACCCCCTATGCTTGAATAGAACGAGGAAATCATTCCCACTGATCAGCAATTGCAGTGCAGCTTCAGCCACACATACTCAGAGAATCTGGTACCGCAGATGGAAAATGAAATGGAGATGGAAGAAAATGAAATGGAGAAGGAAGGTAAAGACAAGATTGCAGTTGCCCTCTCTCTTTCCTGTTTGCTAGTTTATCACTTGTTTGATGTGATGCTCCTGGTTGTGGGTTCGTGACAGTTTACCTTTCTGGTTCATCTTCTTTTGTAGTTAAAAAAAAAAAAAAGAAATGCGCTTCTGGTTCATGGGTATTTTTCACATGGAATTGTAGTGGCCGCGTCCACATCAGTCTGATGATCATCCTTGGTGAATAACTAAATCTGTTAGAGAACTGTAGGGGAAACCAAACCCTACTGAGGTGCGAACTCTACTAAGGGTGTACTCACGCTGGGACACCTTTGACCAGTCTGTGGACGCAACTGTGTTCAGATACATCCAGGGTGTACTGTAATCGTGGGCAGATGCATCCAAAACCAGGTGCAGTGTGAGTATGCTCTAAGCTGCAGTCACCGCTGTTTATCTTGCCTGGACTAGCACAGAAGAGCACAACAGAACCGCAGAATGATACTTATGTCCAATTTGTTCTACCAGCATGATGCCTGTGCAGAGTCCTCTTCGCACTCCATAACCGGCTCAGAATGATACTTTTGTCCAGTTTGCTCTAGCAGCATGATGCCTGTGCAGAGTCCTCTTCGCACTCCATAACCGGCTCAGAATGATACTTATGTCCAGTTTGTTCTAGCAGCATGATGGCTGTGCAGAGTCGTCTTCGCACTCCATAACCGCCTGCTGAGCAACTGTGTCCTTGCGGGCTTTGGTCAACAAGTGTTTCATGGAACAATGGCCCAGAAAAAAAAAAAAAAACTTGAAAAAAATTAAATAAATCTGGAATGGAATTGGGGGCTCACTAAAAAAAAAGCAAAAAAAAACCCTGGAATTGGGGGCCCACTGGGGGTGCTGACATACACAGTAGATCGTCGGGAACGTCAGCTACTTCTCACCGCCTTCATATGCTTTGGGGTTGGTCAAGCTTTGGGCCACTGGATAGTCTTCCCCCAAATAGAACACCGTTATTATAGTAGTATTTGATGCAGCTTTCAGTCCAGATGCAATGATAATGACAGGGTGTTCTCTTCGGGTGAAGATAGTAGCCCACGGATTGCTCTACTTCTTGCAATGAAGATCAGAAAGTTTATCTCAGAAGATTTCGCGGAAAGCCAGCTATCACGGAGCTCGATTGGCCTTTCCCATCATCTCTATTTTTCACTCGAGGTTAGGCTCTAGCTTATCTCACCTCATAGGCCAAGGAGGGAATGGGCCAAACGTATCATACGTCCATCGTCATGCAATCAATCAATAATTTGTTGACTAGGAGCCAGTGGAGCGGCTCGCCTCAGGTTCTGAGGATGTCTGCTGCACGACTGCAGCTTCAACTTGTTTTTGTTTCAAGGCTTATTATGCTAATGTGGTGCCTGACTGAAGTTGTTCAACATATAGTCTCTGAGGATCCTACACAGATGTATGTGGGTTTCGTGCAGATTATGCCCATTACGTCTCAGTAAAGTGAACTGAAACAAGCATGTATCGAATTTGACATTTGAGACAAAGGGCCGCAGTTCAGAGCACATTCCTGGATACAGTGAAATTTTATTTGAGCCTAGATAACCAAACTCACCTCTGCTGACTTTTGCCAGAATTAGAAGGACTATCTTAGTCCAATTAAGGCTCAGCGCTTTCTTTCAGAACCTTCGTTTTATGTTCGAGTTGCCACATCTTCGCCTCCATGGCATCCGTCGCCTTCTTCATTCTCTCCTCTGCATCGGCGATTTCTGCTTCCTCCCCTGCGTAGTTGGCTGTGCAGCTCTTGATGGCAACTTTCCCAACCTCAACTTCTTCATCTTCGCCAAGAGGCTTTCCCCGGTCAAGACACTGAAACGACTGGTCCTCTTCCAGGCCCGGCAGTGAGTGACCCCCTGGTCTAGTGCTGCTCTCTGCCCTCTTCTCTGCTCCTCTATCGTCTTTCCCTTCTCCTTCCTCCTCCCCCGATGCTTCTTCCTGCTGCCCTTGTTCTGTCTTTTCTGTTTTCTTTTCCTTTTTCTTCTTCTTATCCTCCTCCTCCTCATCATCATCTTTCTTCTTCTGTTCCTCAAACTTCTCATCCCCCGGTTGTTGGACTTCCTTCCCAATCCTAAGGTCCATGGTCTACATCCAGCATGTTCTGAAGAAGCTGAAGGGGGAAATCATTCGCAATAGAGGTTGCCATATCACGGAGAAGGTGAGAAGGGTGTGAATGGGCTAATCATCTATGCCGGTAGATAGATACAACCACCTGTCAAAGATTGCAACTTTCGTTCCACTACCTCCTACCACGTAAGACCCTAAGCTCGCAAACCTAATTATCGTTGATGTCTATCCTGCTGTTGACTCAATCAACACGTAGTATGGGGATATGCTTGACAAACCAACCCTGGCCAACCAGCAGTTGAAGGAAGAACGGCCAGCACAGTCCTCAAGGACTCTTTTAACGTTGCTCAAAGGACGATGTGGTCAGGCGGATCTTGCTGTTCCTTTGATTTGCCTTACACAGGTAGGGTCCTATGGTAGTGAACCCATTCCCCCTGGTAGGCCGGCGAACCCTACCCAGTTCCTGGTAAACAGGAAGGAGGCTGTACTGTGGAAGGTTCGATGTTACTGAGAGAGTGTACCACTGGGTATTCACGGCCCCAGGTGGGCCGGCAACCCTACCCATTTCCTGAGAACCAGGTAGGAGCCTTTGCCCCAGAGCTGACAACAAGGTGCTTGCACAGCTCTTGTCTATCCTAGACCTAACGGCGTCAGCAACAAATGGCAAACAGCAGCTTATTTCCAAGGAGAGACCGGCGAATCCGACAACAAACAACAAGCAGGCTAACAAAAGGCTAGGGATGAAGAGACACTTCATTATTTGCTTGATGATGCTCCACGAAGCTTCGGTGAGTCTCCTCTCCACACTTGGCCTTCTTCATCCTTCTCTGTCCACTTCTGCTTTGACCCTCACTTCCCTGCACCTCGCTGGTATCTTTCTCCAAGCCCCCAAGTCCAAGCACCTTCTGGCATCTTTCCCCAAGCCGGGAAGTTGAAGCACCCGGTGGCCTATTTCGTGTGCCGGCACTTCCTCCCAATCGCTTCTTGAAGACAGCGAAATGATCCCACTTCATCTGTCATGCAATCGTCATACAGCACGCTGTAATTCAACCATACCACAAGCAAAGAGATGAAAACAATATGAGAACTCGAGTTTATTATTAAAAACTCGAAGAATATCATAGCAGTTCAAAGTCGGGGGCAACTGGGAGCCATATGGCAGCTATGTCCCCTCGATTCATTCCAGGTACTCTCCTCTCTCTCCCTCATGGATCGCTCCGCTCTCTGAAGGTCTTCCATCTCCCTCCTTATCCTCTCTCTCTGATCTAGGTCCTAGCGATGGCGCCCTGCGTCGTTGACTACCCTAGCATCTCCAACCAAGTCACACTCGAAGCAAGACGCACAGTCATACAGCAGTGCTTCCGGAACCATTGGAATGAACACGTCTTTCCCTTTGGCACTGTAGCGGCTGTTTGTACTGGCTGCAGCTGACAATCTTGGATCTTTTTGGACCGATAATGGTCCCAGGCCTGTAGGCCGTGGCTGTTTTGTCGGTATTGGATGTTTCCGGACATTGCATGGATGCTGCTGCTATTTTGGGACTGACTGTTTTTGTCGGGGATGGATTCCTACGGCGTACCAGGGACCTCTAAGTGCGACTCGACCCTACAGCGGCATTTCGATCTAAGGGCCTACAGGTTGGGCTATGTTACACGGGGAACTTGGGAATTCGCGGACCAGGCCTGGGAATTACAGGCAAAATGCCCCAAATCCTTTGACGGCAGCCCATCTTGCTTGGGATGATGATGTAGTCTGAGCTTCGTGGGGGCACGAAGGCTACAGGCAATGAAACCAAGGCGACCTTGCATTGTAAGTGAACTTGCTCAATTTATTTTACTTGAGACAGTGACGATGCATCTATATGATGCAGACTGCGCCACTTTGTGTGTGCCTGCATGGAGACATGCATATGGTGATTCATTTCGTTCGAGTAATTTATTGTAAATTACTCTGGTTTCGATTGGCACAATTGCGAAGTCAACTCGTCACATCATGGGGCAGGTGAATAGCTGCTGCTGTAACTCCAAACTGCCAGTGTGTATCATGTACTTCTAGTAGAGACGAACACTTGAGCAATCTTGGAGCACTGGAGATGATGAATAGTCAAAAGCTTGAAGAGTGACTTCAGTAATGCACCTTGCACACACCAATCCTTTGCTCCACTCTCCTGCCACTTACCTTTGACCATTTCTCTTCCCTCTTGCATCTCGTCACATTCTCTTCTTCCTGCAACAACGCGTTCAACGCAGATGCGTCATATTTGTCATCACATGCACACTTCTTCAGGTCATGCACTGACTCACGGCCGTCACTGTGTCTTTGAGTAGACAGGGCCCTGCTGCCAGACAGAATTGAAGTGAATGGATTAAACATCAATTCTCATCTCCTAAAACTCTCATATATGCGTGTGCATCTGGTACCCAATACGGAGAAGCAGAAACCCAAACATACAAGTAAATCAATACTGATCGCAAGGAGGTGCTGGTCAGATCTCTAACCCCATAATTCTTGAATATTCGGTACTCCATTCTTTCACCTTCCTTCCATCCCTCTTAGAGCAATTATCTCAGCACCATTCTTGGGAAAACAGTGAATGTGGATGCTTCCTTCTGGAGGGATTATGCTTCCGAGGACCACGTGTATCTGCCAGGTGAGAGCACAGTAGAATAGGATCACTCCCAAGTCTCATGTCATCTGGTGCTGTCCACCATAGCCAAGACCTTCTACTCGTCACTCCAGTTGTCTTCTTTGTGTATCACCACTTATCCGGAAGATCTCTTAATGTGTCGTAGCCATAATTCTACTCTCCTAAGCCTCCAGTGCGATAATCCAAGCTGGTGTTTGCGATTGTTGGCTCGCATCATATTCAACCTTGAAGAACAGCACTCTCCAACTTGGGCTAGGTGTACACACAACGAGTTAGGAATATTTCAAGCGGGGTGGATGCCTCCTGTACAAAGTTGCACATTGAAAGTATTGGGCTGCAGGTATATACAGACGGGGTGTATGGCAAGGCTCCCGGCTTCGGCTTAACCCCAACAGCCTCAAAACCAGAAGTGTGACGCAGTGTGGAAGGCAAGTGCATTGCAGGCAGTGCTAGGTCTTATACTGATACCCGGGACCCGTGCATGATAGTGGTGAAAGTGGACGGCAGCCATTGTCTGGCTGTTCTTTGCTACAGGTATGAGTAATCCTTCAGTTTTTCCATGGTTGAGTGTGATGAAAACAGGGACTGTGATGCTTTTGCCGTGCATGTCATTGACAACTTGGCATCCAACCAATTTGTTTGAAGATGATGATGTTATTTGCAGTCCTACACAGGGGAGAGAGAGAGAGAGAGAGAGAGAGAGAGAGAGAGAGAGAGAGAGATGCATTGCCGGTGGTGCAATCATCTTTCTTCTGCCTGGTTTGATGGATCAGGTTGGTTGATGGTGATATGGTGGGAGACAAGTTGGATTGGTAGCATTGCTAAACCATCAGTCCCTTTTCCAGCTATTTCTCTCCTACATGACGGTTAACCTGTCAGATAGTCGGGGGCTAGGTCCTACTGGACTGGCATTGCCAGGCAAAAGATGCAATTTTGCACCCGTGCATTATTTTCTTCTTTGGCGTCTGCAGCAGTCTCAATTGAGAATGGAGGCTTGGATGTTCTGCTGGTTTAAATGTAGCATTGTTGTTATTAGTCTATGCACTATGGTCGTGTGCACAGTATCCTTCTCTCCTGGACCATTTCTCAGTCTTTGTTTTAGTTGAGATATGTATGTTGAGCTGTTCTCACTCTGATTTATTCCCCCTGCTTCCCGCCCTTCCACATCCTTTCGCTCACTTTCCAGTGACTCTAGCTAGCAATGTCCAAATGTAATTCGGCAGGAGCTTGGTACAAACAAGTCAACTTCAGTAGCTGGACAACAAGCTCTCTGTCGCCTTGTTATAATCCAAAACACTCGGATTATCTATGCTATGAAAAAAAATATCTATATAGAATAATAGACTACTGATAGTACTTCGATGAATTCTATATAGATACTTTTAGAATTGAGTGTGGGTGAAATGCACGCCCTGCAGAATGCTTCTCTGTACACCTGCTTTCGCTGCATGCTGAACCTGCTTTCTCTCCATTTGAGGCTTGGCTCTACTATTTGTAAGGTCTTAGATCCATAAGAGAACCTCTGATGTGTGTGTCTTGTGTGTGTGTGCGTGTGTGCGTGTGTGCATGTGTGCGCGTGTGATAGATAGATCGATAGATAGATAGAGAGATAGATAGATAGATAGATAGATAGATAGATAGATAGATAGATAGAGAGAGAGAGAGAGAGAGAGAGAGAGAGGGGGGGGGGAGAGAGAGAGAGACAGAGAGAGAGAGAGAGAGAGTTTATTCATGAGCATACTCAAGTGAGGCATCTTAATTTTTTATGTACTTGGGAGGACAGAGATGGAGAGGCAGGGAGCTCTGACATGACCGGTGGGTTGTTGAATGTCGCAGGGACTGGCAATTATGTGATTCAGCGAATGATGGACTTTGCGGCGAATCATAGGGGATGTCACACAGAAGGAGATGTAATCGCAGGGGCATACTCGAGGATAGTGAAATCATTAACAAAAGACAAAGGGCTGGTTACGCTGGCGCAAGATCCGCATGGTCGATTTACAGCTCAGAGACTGGTGGGTGGGTTAGCACTTCATTGCGTTCTCAACCCTCGTCCCAAAGCACTGTCTTTTGATGTGCGACTCTTAAACCACCAGTACATGGCCCCAGGCAACTGGAGAACCTGTTTTGAGCCTCTCCGAAAAATGAGGAGGCCGAGTGCCGTAGATAAAATGAATTGGCGGTGGGCGGCCTCCAAAAAGGGCACTCTGCCGATAGCTGGCATGTAATGGCGCTTTAAAGGACCAGTACATGCCATACATCCGCTACGGGCCCCTTCGGAGGCCACCCGCCGCCAATGTATTATATCAACTGTGCGCTAACCTCCTAAATTTTAGGAGAGGCTCAATCGGATTCTCAACATGGCTGGGGCCATGTACTGGTGATTTAAGGTTCTTCAAGGTTGACCTTATGATCGTGTTTATTCATTTTTTTTGTTTAATTAAGGCTACGTGCGCATGTCTTCCCATGAAGGAAACCAGTCGATTGTTCTTGGATTTCCTTTTGGGAGAGAGTCTAGAGGAGGTCGTCTTCTGAGTACACCTTGTAGCGAGTGTGACCCACTTTGGTTCATGCTTGAAGTGCGCCACCAGGCTGCCGAAGTGCTTTCTCATGCTTCTATGCTTTGCTGTTGTACTGCCAAAGACTGCTGGGCTTGTAGTACCCACTGGCTATGGTGGGCCTGGTAGAAGAACAAGTCTCTCTGAGGCTGTGCTCTGGTCTTTGTTTCCCCGCACCTGCTCCCTGTTTCCTCAAATTTCTGCTTATTTCTCAACGGCTTTCCATGTTTGCAAGAGCACAAGGTCTGCGGATGGACTGATGTTCAGTAGGTCCTGAAGTTGTGGAGGCTCTCAGGCCAAAGTGGCAAAGGAACGGACGAGTCAGACTCGCCTGAGACCGGAAAAATCCGTTCCCTCCCTACCATCCAGTAGGACCCAGGCCAGTTTAGGTCAATCTTGATAATTCCACACCCTGGCCTCCCCATGCCAGTTGGGACTTGTCCGTACCCCGGCTTCTAGGATTGGTAGGACAATGGGGCAGCCAAGGAGGGCAGTTTGGGTGGCCGGTTGTCCGTGGCTGCTGTAGAGAGCGGCGCCAGCCAGCCATGTCTGGGATGTGAGATATAGGCTGATCAAGAAAGATCGGTGCCAGGGGGAGGAGGTTCTTGGGATATCAGGAGAGCCATGGGGACTTACCTGGTTGGTCTTCAGGCTGGGAGCTCCAGGGGTGGACATTCTTTTATTGGATCTAGGTGGGAGCAGCGGGTGCTGAGCAAATGAGTAAACGAGGCTAGTGTACACTAGTAGTAGGGCAAGGTGATGACATTGACTGGCCAAGAAGGAAGAGACCGGCATTGCTTGTGAGGTACTTCATTGTTGTTGTCGATTGGTTGAGGATTGATGAGGCTTTGTTCCTTCATCAAACGACTTCAGCATTGTTAAGGTTCTGTACGTGTGGGACATTGCTATGTCAGTTCTTGTCACTGCCTTTTGGCTGCATCAGTGCTAGGTCATGAGATTGTGTGGGTCCTTGCACAACACACGAACCAGGATTGCAAGGTCGGTGTAAGGAAGGTGATCCAGTGTTGCCAAGATTACCACTGACCTGCAGTTGGTGTAAGGAAGGTCAACTTGTGCTGTCAATATGATCACTGACCTTGAGCAAGCTTGCGACCACTGAGATGTGAGGTGTCAGCCACGCATTATAGTAGTTGGTGAAAGTGCGACTGAGCTGTCTAATACAGTTGTGCTCTTTGTGGTTCTTTGTGACTGAACTGTTATTATTATTTTTTAACTTGAGGGTGTCAATCCTGATAGGCCTCGTAATTGAGCCATGGATGTCAGCTGAGATAATACTGACTGGAATTCAAGCACATAATTCTCTCATTGGGTATGTCCCAACCAGCTATCTAGTGGGGCCTGAGCAGGCGTTTCCCACCACATACTTGGCGCCACACCTGGTGATATAGGCTACTTTCCCAGGTCTCTCTACCAGGCCTCATGCTCCTGCGCAGCTGTGGGCTACATGGTGGCACACCCAGGCTACCAGGTCTCATGCTCCTGCACAGCTGTGGGCTACATGGTGGCACACCCAGTGCCGACCAGCGTCGCTCTGGCCTTGGCCAACCTCAGGCCACAGAAAGTGACGGCAGTGGGTTTTGAACCCAGCGCGTACTTGGTGCTGCTCAAGCATGAAACCTACTGAGCCAGCTAACGGGACCATTTTGACTTCTATGCAGACATTTCTTTTTCTATGCAGATTTTTTTTTGTTTTAAATTTTCAGGAGCAAACAGAATACCGAGTGTTTTGATAAAGAAAGCCCCACTTCTCGCCTCCAATAATCAATACAACAACAATGTAGTAGCCCTGCTGTGATGAGCCCACTTCATTCTAATTGTTGCTTCTTATACACATGCTAGTCTACTACACTCTCACTATCTGTCCATTTGTCACCTGCGGGAAGACTCTGCTCACACAGGCTTCCTCCAGCAACACCAAGCAAGACCCGCCAGTTCCTACTGTCTTCCTCCTTCCTGACCACTTCCACACTCCACCACCCTGCGGCCCTGCTAGCGCTGCCCATCTGGCTGGCACCAGCCCATTAGCCACCACAGCTGCCTTCTTCCTCTCGGGCACACTTCCAGCCGCTAGTGCTGTCCAGCGCTGCCACGAGCTGCAAATGCAGGAATAGTCTCCAGCGGATTCCTGCCTTTTGTCTGTTCTAGAGGCCACGGCGTGGTCCCAATAGGCAGTGCTTGCCGCCTACTGAATCTCAATGCGGGTCCCAGCCACTATCACTAACTGCAGCCCGGGCCTGCCGGTTAGTTACGGGGGCTGGCGCATGATCTCAGGCCCAAAGCTTTCCCCTGCTGGCCTTCTCTCAGACCTGCTATTTCACGGTGTCGAGCGCATCGGTCTCGCACAGGGACCCTCCCGACCGAGTCATGCAGGATTTGGTAGTCGAGACGCAAAGCGTTCAAGGAGCGGTGCGCTCCTGACGAGTGGGCCAGCTCGTGAGGTACAGCTTACCTCCACCT
Organism: Chara braunii; assembly: GCA_003427395.1. NCBI lineage: Eukaryota > Viridiplantae > Streptophyta > Charophyceae > Charales > Characeae > Chara > Chara braunii. The sequence continues at coordinate 1,389,354 of BFEA01000262.1, read as the reverse complement.
ATGGGAGCTGTCACCATTCCTTAGATGGGGGTATCCCCGCCACAAGTGAAAACTTTTTCATGTGGTCGCAGAAGTGGATCAGCCGACTCTGCCGAGGTCGTTTCTCGTTCGTTGTAGCATAGGGGGTACGTGTGGCTAACGCCTCAATCGAGCCCGCGTGTGAATCGACGCTTGGGGCCCTGATCTCCCAAGTGCGACCCTACGCCGGTCGGCTAGCACAACTATCCTAACCACGCAACGTACTTCCTCAAAATTCTTGACAACTAGTGCGTAGTCCTTTTTTTTTTCCGTCCCATAACTCTTTTGGTCGTAGGCAATCAAATGTCGTGCGTGATGCTGGGTATAGCGATGTTGACGTCGTCATAATAGTTTAACATGTGTAAAAACATGAGCGGTCAACATGACGGCGTACAATGTGGTTCCCATGACCACAGGGAATAGTTACCCTTTTTATAGTACATGAGATCCGGCAGACATTACGAACTACAGACCTATCACTTTACTAACAATAGCCTACAAGAAACTTGCCAAACTACTAGCAAATAAGATCGCAACTAAGTTATGAAGCAATGCTCTCCACATAGACCAATCAGGTCATATATGGGGTATAGATACATACTAGACAAAGGGCCTCGTTCCACTACTCTCCGCATGCAGAAAAGATGGAAAATATGGTGGTGTATTTTTCCATGTTCTAGCAGAAGATTCATTCTCGTTTTGCACATTTAGTGACTAGTGGAGCGATGCCCAATGTAATGGTCATAGAAGAGAAGACAATGAACGCGGCTACGTCATTCTTTCACTTTTAAAAAGTAGGTAAACTAGGATTGTCTTCAGCAAGGCATGGGGAAAATGGGAGTGGGCCGCAATGTCAGAAAATGAGTTAGGGTGTTATGCAATGATGCGCATGGAAGAGTACAGGTCAGCGGGCGTATATCTAATGACCAGATCGAAACGCAAGGTGACCCATTGGCGGCTCTCGTATTCTACTCGTCATGGAAGCCATAGCCCCCGTCCTGAGGGAGGACCTGTCTGTACAGCGACTCGTTGACAAGGACGAAGGGCCCAACTTCCCCTACCATATCCCATGCAAATCCTGTTTGCGGACAATCTGATCAGCATCCTTTTGAGGCCCTCATTAGGGCTATGCAGGGTTTCCAGGTCGCGTCCGAAATGGTCAACTGGCCAAAAACCTTATGGTGGTGGCTTACAGATGGAAACATAGAAAAGACTGTTGCTATCCCAGAGCGCGTGATATGGGAAGGCCCTAGGAACTCGATGTGCTTTTAGGAATGCAGATGCCGGAGCAGGGAGCACCAGGGTCTATGGCGGCTAACCGCCTAGGAAAAATAATTGATAGGCTAGAAGCCTGAGCCAGAGTACACGCCTCCTTACTTGGAAGAATGCTCGTGCTGAACTCAGTCTTCGCGATGATGTGGTACGTACTCCTCTCTCTCTCTCTCTCTCTCTCTCTCTCTCTCTCTCCCTTTCATCATTTTGGACCCCGAAAGCTAACACCCTAAAAGAGCTTGAAGAGAAAGCAACAGAATATCTGTGGACTGCAGACCCCTCCAAGCAACGATTCATCACTAAGGCAGCGTGGAATTATGTCGCCCGTAAGAAGCGACAGGGTGGTCGAGAAGACCCAACGAGCCAACTCAAAGCTCTCCAAACAAAATGGATTAAAAAACTATTGACCTGCCCGAGTCTCCCATGGAGGCTATTGGCCATGGAAGGTCTGCACTATCTGCCATCATACACCACACTGAAAGAATTATGCCCCACATGATCCGGGGGACAAGTGGGAAATATATAACACTGCTTCCTGCAGTGCCCAAATCAGACTCATTTGAGAAAACATAGCCAAGCTATGGAAGAATGAGGTAGGTATATATTCTGGTCAATTCCCTTCTGCTCCTAAGAGGCTTCTTCACTCCGAAGGCATGGTCGACCTTCCAGACAAGCTTCTCCCATATACTGAGGAAAGCCGTGCTACGGATCGGATCATCTGGAAGAAAAGATGTCAGAAGACTATTGACAAAAGACCGATGGATATACTGGAAGCATGGGGTCTCTTACAGCAACAGATCGAAACTGAACACTGGGTCTTCTGGCACTAAGTGAGGAAAACGATGAATGACGATCCTGACAGTGCTACTGGATACTAACACAGGTTTAAAGAGGCCTTCCTTGCAAAAGAAAGATAGCCAATGTCATGGGTCAGTCTTTGGGACGGAAGGAGTAATTGAAAATGAGACGGACATCCCTTGCACAGCGAGCATACCGGACTCAGCGGACATCAACATGGCTTCCACGTGAGTCCCGATGGATAACCGTTCAGATTTATCAGAATCCAGTGTTGTCATACAACGAAGATTTCTCAGATCTATGCAGAAACATAGTGCGAAACACACGAACAGCAGAACCATTCAGCACACCTGTACTAGCAGGCATGAGTGCGAAAAGATGCATATGACTCTACAAGGGAAAGGACAAGGCGTACGTTAAGAAGAATAGCCAGATCTTTCCTAGCTTCTATTGATCTTCAGACAATTCACAAGTGGTGGATTCAGAGGGATTATTCTGGCTGCCTTCAGGGAAGTTCAGGCTTTTTTTTTTTTTTTTTTTTGGTTTTTTTTTTTTTTTTTTGGTGGGGTCGGGAAGGTGGGGGGGAACGGGGCCGGGCAGAATCGTGTTGGTAGGGGAGGGTTTGTTTCTGGGCAATTGTCGTGACTGACAGTCAATCCTTTCGCATGTAGTAATAATTGTTTTTGGGGATCCACGGACCGTAACATGGGGAGGCGCCATGAGTGGGTTTTTAATAACGTTTTATGTATAATTTCTGACTTGCTGGTACTAGGAACCGGGCGGATGCTCCCCAAAATTGACATGGAGCTGGGCCCATTGGGTCCTTTTTTTCTGCTTAAGAAAAACAAAAAACACTAGCACCAAAACTGTCCTGTACCCAGAGGTTCAGGCTCAAGCTGGACCTGAACAAGTCTGACATGACATGGAAGTAAGTATTGAAGAGGCGCATGTAACCCTATTGTTTCCTTCTGCATCAGAGGCAGTAATGCCCACTGTCTTACATGCAGCATCCGGCTTCTGTAAGCCCCTTTGTTTTTTTTGGGGGGGTGGGACTCCTTATCATTAATCTTCGTAACTTTTCATGGGCACATTGCAATTAGCCTTCGGTACTTTTCTCTATTCATTCGAAGGATTATAAGGCTGTAAGATGATTGAATTGTGCAATATTCCCTTTGGGTGTATTTTACTATTTTCTCTGTGGGCATGTGTTGAATTTTGTGTTCATTATATCTACTGCCTGCTAATTTATCTGTTCTGTATGTCCGTGGGATGTTTGGCTGCTTTCCCTTTTCTTCTTTCCCCTATTTCTGCGCTTGTTTGTCATTGCGGGCAATGGTGGTTCTTACAGATTGTATCTCTTAAAGGTGAAGAAGAACTGCGATTAGTGATGGAGAGCATCCAGGGCAACATGGTACGTGGAGACGCTGTGGCTTGTTAGGGGATTGTTGTTCAGCGGAAACCAGACAGGGAAGCACATGACCCTTTCCTTGCCCCTGTCACAGCATTGCCTTATGGCCACAGCTCCTTCTATTCTGGGGATCAGTACCCTGGTTCATTCCACAACTAGGAGATAAGATACAGCAGATGACAAAAGGTTAGGCGGTCGCCTGTTATTGGTAACTCCAGACCCCTTGCGCCTCATACCCTTCCCCACTGAACTCAACCCCTACTGTCTTAAGCCGAAAATAAGGCCCGGGCGTTACGACCTCTGTTATCGGTAACTCCAAATCTCTTGTCCCTCATGCCCCACCCCCGCCAACCTTAACCCGTACTGTCCTAACCCGAAAACAAGCGCCCGTCGGGCGTTTCATTTGATTAAGACACCTGCGTGTTATCTTCAGTAAATCGGTAACAACTTCGGTGAGGCCTCAAAATTTCAACAGCAAAAAATTCAAAGACTTCTGTAAAAAAGAAGTTGTATAGAATTGCAATGCAAAGAACGTTTGGCTGAGGATCTGTTCAGAATTCCGTACTAAGATGAAGATAAAAAAGAACAAATAGAAAACTGATTAAAAAAGCAAACTAAAGCACAATCCTTTGTAGTTAACCGGCTTCTCAGTCCCCTATGAACCATACTTGCGTCGCGTAGATGAAGTGCTGTGTGCGGTGCGCTAATCGCAGATGTGCGTGCGGTCAAAAAAAAAAAAAAAAAAGCCACCATGATGTGTGTGTACACGCTGGGGAGAGAGAGAGAGAGAGAGAGAGAGAGAGAGAGAGAGAGAGAGAGAGAGAGAGAGAGAGAGAGAGAGAGAGAGAGAGANAGAGAGAGAGAGAGAGAGAGAGAGAGAGAGAGAGAGAGAGAGAGACAGAGACAGAGAGAGACAGAGAGAGAGAGAGAGCACAGAGCCCTTTCAGATTATTCAGACAACCCCTGCCGGTATTTCCAAAGGTCCCTGCCAAAAATTGGCAAGGGTCCCATCGGCAGGAGAAGGGTGGTCACTGGACCTGTTGTCACTGGACTTGTAGTAAGGAGGGAGCAGGCCAGCTATGTATGGTGTAGCATTAAATTCAGGTCCGTGTTTCAGCAGTTATGGGTTACTGACTTACTAACTCGGCATGTGATTTTCAGGGCTTCACTCCACTACTCACCAAATGTGCAAAACTAGAATGAATCTTCTCCTACAAACTGGAACCATACGAGCCATACGTTTTTCTTTTCTGCAAATGCTGATGAGTGGAGCGAGGCCCTTAGGGCCACTGCACGTAAGAAAAGGACAAACAAAAAAAACGAGACAGCTACCGTATGTGCAAAACTGGAATGAAGCTTCTCCTAGAAACTGGAACCATACAAGCCATACGTTTTTCATTTGTGCAAGTGCTGATGAGTGGAGCGAGGTCTTTAGGGCCACTGCACGTAAGAAAAGGGAAAAACAAAAAAACGAGACCGTTACTGTAGTGTTTGTAGTAAGTTCATAACCCATAACTCTTGGAACACAGACCTGAATCCGAATCCAGGATATATTGCTGGCCTGCTCGTGTTCCTCCAGCAGTTCAATTCACGTTCTTCCAAATGAAAGGGATCCCCACTAATTCTTTGCAGGGAACCCTTTCGAAAAGATACTAAATCCAATGAGGAGTACAATGTGGCCCCAAAATATTCTCTTTCTGTGCATTTATAATTTTTAAAAGGGAGGGACACTTGTGGGTACCACGTCCTACCCTTTCTGATTTTTTATTATTATTATTTTGTAAATGAGCCGCATCACGTGCACGTGCACGTGCGCAACTTGCGCACATGTGATGCGCCACAAGTATGCTATGAACCCAATGCATACACGCCCACCTCCCACCCCCTTTCCCCCTACAAGGCACTCTACCAATGTTAAAAATTAAAATATAATGCCTGGGTATGCTATTTGAATATACCCAGGCATTGTAATGCCCGAGCGTTAATTTCGAAGGGCCGTTTCAAAAACAGAGCAAAAGAATATGTACATTATATGATTATACGACCTTTTTAGGGTAAGTTGATTATAATGTGCGTGTGTTATATTCAGGTTAAGACGGTAATGATCATTACAAAATGTGCATGGGCACATGGATCCAGAGCACAGACTGCAGTTTTGGTGGTGTTCCATCAAAGCTGCGACCCGCCCCGGGTGAGCTTTGTTGAACTTTCTTGCACTCAGGGTGCAGTGTCGCATACCGTAAAGGTGCAGACCAGAACAAGAACCGACCTCTCTCACAAAGTACAAGGTAGCGCAGCGGAAGGCTTAAATACCAATGATCCGAACAATTAATGTCGCAATGTAGCCCAAACATACATCATCATCATTCCATGGTGTGAAGGGGCCTGGCGCTCACACAGGAAGAATGCGCCAGTCCCCAACCATACACAGACGAAGAAGAGGGGGGTTAGACGAAGAAGAGGGGAAGATGGGAATGTCGTCAACACCAAGTCTTCGACACAGGTCCCAAATAATCCCTCGTCAAATGTCTGAATCCCAATGTCGAGTCTGGATCCAATGTCGTCAAGTCCCAAAGTCACCGATCTCTCTCTCTCGTAGTCTGCAGGTACTGAGAAGTGAGGTAGCGAGAGGGGGAGGAGGAGATGGTGGACTTAGAAGAGGAAGAAGAAGAACTCTCTCTCTCTCAGTCCAGTACTAACCTGTGAAGGTGGCGCCTTGTTGCAGGTACATCGAAKACGAAGCTGGAGCTATGGCGCCACAGGTAAGTCTCCCTGGCCTCCRCCAACCATCTCTCTCTCTCCACTACTACTCTAGCTCCTAATAGCGCCCAGCGCTGAAGACTACTGCTAACGCTACTACTACTACTGCAGCGCTCCTCCAGAGYGCTGCTGCCGAATACTGAAGACTGCCTCCTGCCTCCTGCACGTGAAGTGCCTGGGAAGTTCCTAGGAACTACCTCGTGACTGTCTGCAGCCTGTAGGGTTTTCAGTCTTACATAGTGCTGCCCCGTCCAGGAGGCTGCTTTTGCCAATGCCAAAACGTGCCAGGCCCTGGCGTTGAGGTTCAACCAAAGGTTGTCTTGAAAACAGGCCAAAAATGGCCTGTGCTAAAACCCTGGTCTGGTGCCTAAGTTTCAGGGCAGGTCGATCTTATGAGGGCCTGAAAATGGCCCTCCGTTTCAGGCTGAAAAGACTCAGGGCCTGGAAGGCCCTGTTTCAGGCTGAAACGACATAGGGCCTGAGGGCCCTCGTTTTCAGGTTTTCAGGCTGAAACGACACAGGGCCTGTAAGCCCTTGTTTTCAGGCTTTTAGGCTGAAAACGCTGGTCGGGCCCTGCAGTCCCGTGTGGCTGCGCAGTATGCCACCCCCCCCCCTCCTTGAAAGACCGAGCTTACCTGCGAGGGCGAAGCTGTCTGTCTGAGGGAGGGACCACAGTCCAGGTGGGAGGGGCAGGTCATGAAGTCCCTGAGCTAACCTTTGTCGCTCGTCGTGAGCGTAGATCAGCGGTGCGGATGCTTTGAAATCTGCTCCTGAAATCCATCGAGTGTCGTCGGGATCGCATGCGTTGAATGTAACTTTGTACTGTCGAGGCTTGCTTTCGACTTGTGATTCGTGATGACGCGGTCGACTTCCTGATGACCATCCATAGATGGAGGATCTTACGATCGTCGGCCCGGGAAGTCGTCGCTCTTAGCTGGTGTATATGTCGCCAGCTTTGAGGCGTGAAAGACTGGATGGACCGTCAGATGCGGGGGGATGTTGATCACAAATGAGGGGCCATCGGGCTCATCGCCCGCGGCTGATGTTACGGGCCATGGTCCAAACCACTTGGGGAGTAGTTTGTGCGAAACATCATGTTCGAGTGCAATCTCTTCTGCGGAGACCCAAACCAGATCACCGGCGCGAATGGGACATGGCACGCGACGCCTGTTGGCTTGCTGCTGCATGCGAACTTGAGCCTTTTGCATGTTCGCACGGGCTTGAGCCAACAATTCCCTGTACTTCTGAACGGAAGCGGGGGAGCAAGCAGCGTCTATGTCGGCTGTTCGTGGGAGGAGAAGATCAGCGAAGATACGGCCTTTCCGGCCATCGTGGTGCACCTCGAATGGAGTCACACCGATCGCCGGGTGCAACAAAGTGTTGTAGGCGAACTCGATGTTGGGGAGGCGGTCAACCCAATCTTTCTGATCCGGACGGATGAGCGTACGAAGCATCATTTGAGCGGTTTGATGTGCTCGCTCCGTTTGCCCGTCCGTTTGTGGATGCCGAGCCGAACTTGGTTTTATCCTCGTGCCGGATTCCTGCATGAGAGAAGTCCAAAATGCCGACATGAAGCGAGTGTCGCGGCCGCTGACGATGTCTTCCAGTACGCCGTGCCTGCAAATCCAGCTGGTGTGCAAGAGGCGTGCAAGTTCGGGAGCCGTGGAGTAGTACTTGCAAGGGAGAAACCGTGCGTACTTACTCAAACGGTCAACAACTGTGAGGATGCCGTCGTGCCCGAGGCGGTCGCGGGGAAACGGTCCGGTGACGTCCATGGCAATGGAGAGGCCGGGTTCCCGCGGGATAGGCATCGGGCGCAACTCCCCGTAGGGATTGCGGTTGCAGGGCTTGCTTCGTCGACAAACTTCGCGAGAGTCACGATACCGAGTGACATCGGTAATGAGGTCGGGCCATCGGAATCGTTGCCTAGTGCGATTGACTCCGAAATGGCCGGCGAGTCGCGAGTCATGGTACTCACCGAGAAGGCAAGTCCGAAGACGACGGTCTCGTGGGACACATAACAAGTCCTCGCCTCGCGAGTGGAGGAGCAAGTACCCGTCGACGATGTGATAGTGGCTGGCCGGCGGGTGATCCAAATATAGCTGCGCATACAACGTGGCGAAATCCGGATCGGACTCATAGCCCCGGATGAAGTGTCGCTGGAGTGGATCGGACTCATAGCCCCGGATGAAGTGTCGCTGGAGTTCCTCGTCGAACGCGAAGGCATGATGTGTCATAGCGCAAAGATCGGGTCTTCGTGAGAGTGCATCTGCTGTGCGATTGGAGAGGCCGGCGAGATGTTTCAGTGTGAAGTCGAATTGGTCGATGAAGTACATCCAGCGTCCGATCGTGCTGCTCACCGTATCCTGCGTCTTGTAGTAGGTTAAGGGGTTGTTGTCCGTGACCCATGTGAACCTACGACGCCCAAGGAGGAAGTGCCGCCATCGCTTGAGAATCATACGAGAGCAGCTCCTTCTTCCTTGCATCATCAAGTGAATTGATGGGAGACACTTTGTGGCTGAAATACTCCACGGGGTGCCAGTCGTCGCCGTCGTGTTGTTCTAAGACTGCCCCAATGCCATAGCCGGAAGCGTCAGTTGTCACTTTCGTTGGCAGGGTGGGTTCGTAGATGCTAAGGACGGGTGCCATGAGCATGGCCGTCTTGAGTGCTTGGAATGACCGGCGTGCGTCGTCATCAAATACGAATGGCACCTTTGGCGATTGTAATCTCGTCATAGGTGCGGCAATCCTCGAGTACCCGGTGATGAAGCGTTGATAGCAGCCCGCCAACCCCATGAATGAGCGAACGTCCGCGGTGTTGGTGGGCTCGGGCCATACGCGGATGGCCTGTCATTCGTTTCGATCTCCTCTCCTACAACTTGCTGTCAATGAATGAGTCACATATCTCAATTCGGGGAGTTGTTCTCCCAACAGAGCAATGCTAACTCTCTCTATCTCTCACTATGGGATGGAGGTGGTGGAGGAGGAGAAGCCAAAAACAAGGATGGTAGTGTCCCCCCTCTTGTGGGCTGGTGAAAAGCAGACCCTTGAGCGCCTGATGCACAGCACGTACCTTCAACAACAAAAGTAGCTATAGCGGCTGATGTACTCTGCTTCACTTCTCCTCCTAATCGCCTCAGGTCTACTCAGCTGTAGTCTACTCAACTTTCCTGCTGGGCTGCTCCACATGCCAATACAGCAGTCTGGTGCAACTAGTGCATGAACCAACCCCCCCACTTGACCGTCCCTCTGTAAATACTACAGGGCCGGTTGACACCTTGTCTGGTCTCTCTTGTAGGTCATTGGATTCGGCTGCGATCCGATGACCGAGGTACGAGGCCTTGGTTCTACCTCCTAGCCCAGGCCCGGGAACTTGTGGCCTAAAGACGAATGCGGGCCCAGCCACAAACAGGAAAACTGTGCCAAAATGTGAAATGGTATCCGCTGACATCTGAACAGGACGAACCAGTGACTGTTCAGACAAATCTACTAAAACCACGCACACAATCTAGACCAGTGCAAAACCGAATTGCTACAGACAACATGGAGAACAAACACAATAGATCTAATGAACTTAGAACAGAGTATATGAACACACCTGCCTGAACCCTCTTGCCCAGGGTCCCTGGTGATGCCTAGGGCCCTTTTTGGCCAGGCCCAGCCCCAAGGAGAGCCAGGTCGATGAGATGCCCGGCGAAAACGAAGTCTGGGCATGACAGGCCCAGAATGAGGGGCGCAGCATGCCACAGGGTGTCTCTACGATATTCCTGCTTGCTCCTAGAATCCAACAACGTGAAGGACCTATCTGCTGTTCCTAGGCGTCTTGTGCGCGATTCCCTTGCTTGCATGTCAGAAGGAGCTAAACATGCAAATTTTTGCTATGCAGGATGGGGAATATAAGGTGGTGTGAGGAAGATGTGCTCAGAATGAGGAGGATGCAAGGAACTAAATAATGATGCGGACGTGGCGCATCTGGACAAACTATATAATTGGAGGCACAGAACCACCTTTCTTAGTGGTATCGCTCATTTTGGGCAAGGTGGTCTGTTCTTATCCTTCAGTCTAATGCATCGTGGGTAGTCTGTTGGGGTTCAACCTTGTGGCGAGTCGGTCAAAGTCCCATGAAACACTGTCACTTTCTTCGCGGAGTTTTGTTTAATGTGTAGTGGATACTAATTAGATACACAAAATGTTGCACAATTCATAAACTTGCTAGGGAGATATCCTGGGCGCCCAGGTCCTGACGTCTCGCCCGGTTTGGCGACCGGCCGGGCAAGACCCCCGGGCATGGGCCTGGACAGTAAAAAAAAAAAAAAAAAAAAAAAAAAAAAACCTCCAAAAAAATCTGAAAATAAAAATGTTGTGTAGAATTGCAATACAAACAACTTTTGGCTGAGGGTCACATCCGAATTCCTCACGGAACTGAAGAATAAAAAAATAAATAATTCATAAGGCCCTTTAAACCCCCTTAGCACCTTCAAAGTTCGTTCATACTCTCCCCTTCCCCCCCCTTGACAGCCAACTCTCAAAAAAAGAAAAGGGCCCGGATTTGGAGCCCGGATTTGGGCTCCTCTCGGAGAGCGTGGAAAACACCCCCCGCCATTTTTATTTTTTTTTATTTTTAATTTTGTTTTTGCCCCATGCCCGGGTATCCCGGGGTTCGGAGCCCCCCGGGCAGCACGCCCAGGTGACTGACCGGTAATGAAAATCTTCCCAGGAAATTTGCAATATTGCACAATTTAGAAATTTGCTGCAAACTGTGGTATAGGTACTACCCCTCACTACAGCTTGAGAGCCTGGTCTACAACTGAACATTGGAACCCTTGGGCGGTATCCTCGATTGTCACGCTCTTAGAATTGGGCTCAATGCCGGGGCTAGCAGCACACTGGCACCCTGCCCTATCACTATTTTGCTCTCAAAGAACACATATCTGCTATCCTCAGAGTTGCCCAGCGTTAACAACCTCTCTCAACCTGCACCTCACACAGGAGTCCATTGCACTGCAGCTGTGGAGCCTGGTCTACAACTGAACATTGGAACCCTTGGGTGATATCCTCGAATGTCAAGTTCTTAGAATTGGGAACAATGCCGGGGTTATCAGCACACTGGCACCTTGCCATATCACTATTTTTCTCCCAAAGAAGACATATCTGCTATCCTCGGAGCCGTTCAGCGTTACCTCTGTAATGAACCCAGTCTGACAGATACTCAGCAGTCGTCAAACATCAGTAGTCTCAGTATCTGCAACGAAGTCTCCAAATCAATATCTCATTACCATTAGAAGAAGAGAGTGGAGGGGGAACAGACAGAGGAGAAGATGGAGGAGATGATCAAAGAACACAATAGTAATCCCTTCAAACCCCTCTCCTTCTCCGGGCTTCTTCCCTCTCCGCGTCAGCAACCAGTAGATGATAATAAGTATAGTAATCCTGATCACACACAATAGTGCCACATGAAGACACAGCAGATTCCAGTGACGACGTCAACCTCAGGTGAGTACCCGATCTCCTTCATCAACTGATCCCGATATTCCTCCTCCTGCAACCAATCACCTCATGTAGACAGCGTGGACAATGCCATGTCAGCAGTCGAGACAGGTGGCATACGCCACATCCTCAATGAAGACCAGTGGCAGCGCCACATCAACATGCAATGTAGACCAAAGGCAGCGCCACATCAGCATGCAATGTAGACCAGAGGCAGCGTCACATCAGCAGGCACTGTAGACCAGAGGCAGCGCCACATCAGCATGCAATGTAGACCAGAGGCAGTGCCACATCAGCATGCACTGTAGACCAGAGGCGGCACCACATCATCATGCGATGTAGACCAGAGGCAGCGCCACATCAGCATGCCTGGCACACAGAACAAGAAGCGCCAGCATGCGGCCTCCACCTTGTGCCGTCGTCCGCATCGCGAGTGCACAGCCAGCGTCGAGCCAGCATAATGCCAGCGTCTAGTCAAAGTTGAGCCAGCGTCAAAGCAGCATAGCAAGACTGAATGCTTGACCACCTGGAGGCCAGCCTTAAGTAGCATTTGACGAGGCTGTCTGGCCTTGAGTCCTGTTCCCTGAGTCGTCCAGATTGCCTCACAGCCGAGGGCCCCGATTGTGTACAGTTGCAGACTTCCCTTTGGACCTGATGCTGTCTGGGTACCTGCATACAAACAAGTGTGTGTGCTTGACCGTCGGCCTGGACTGGGTATTTTGGACTTGGATTGTTGGTGTCATGACAGTTGACACGTCCAGGCCCTTAATTTCCGTGTGGGGTCTTTTTCCCCCCATTTCGGCCTGGGCTGAGGGTGGCCAAGCAGGCCCTTTGACGTTTTATGAGACATAAGGCATGGGTTATTGCACCTCTCTGAATCCGCACCTCACACAGCAGCCCATCGCACAAACTGGATCGCAGCTGTGCATGAAAGGCCCCTTCACAAGCCCCGTGCCAGCATAAGGATGGCTGTGTGTCTCCCTCAGCTATGCTCTGTGAGGTGTGGTAAGATCTCTCAGCAGCAAAGATTGTGAACTCTATCAAGAATGTGGTGTCCAACACTGAGGGATCGTGGAAAACGCAAAGCAGTCAAAGATGGATCTCTAGCAGAATGCACAACCTCTCCATCGCTTGATAGTAAGTTGATACTACACACAGTGGACTTCACCATAATGAATGCTAATCTGCCACATGAGTCATATGACAGGATTCTCAGTATTGTGATCTGTAAAGACAGTCAAATTCTTACACATGAAAGTGCGTTCGTGGGATTCAAATGTGATTCGAGCTGTCCAAGATTCCCCGCTTCCCCACTGCTACACCCCTTAGGAGTCTGGGCCATGTCTCAGTCCGAGTGTGCCTGATCATCCGAAAAGACCAGTTAAACGTCATCAACTTGCAAAAACTTGGTTGAGAGCATATGACTATGCCTTGCAGGTGATTCACACAGGACTTGCAGCTGGCACGAGTTTATGTGACCGTCCAGATCCCTCGTCGTGCGGAGTGTGCCCATAACATCTGCGGTTTGTGGCATCTAACACCTGTCTTGGTGCTGTGAAAAGTAACAACCAGGCGCAGAGCGGACATAACTCTCTTTCTGACTAACAAAGCCTATTAAAGCTGGAGATGGACCACGAAAAGAACTGTGTCGGAGCGAACGGAACAGCAGAAAACCATCAGGCAGTTTGTACTTCAACTTTCTTTTTCAATGTGTGCTGTCGGCAGAAGATTGCAGTCGAGCAATTCGGAGTTGGACTTCTAGACAGAATTGTGTGTGTTCAGTCGGGCCCTTGGTGTCGTTTTTGTTCTCGTCTGTGCAACAGCTGAAACTTGCAGTGGATCAATTTGGAGTGTGCCTTCTAGAGAGAATTGTAAGCTTTCCTTTAAACCTTTGACCTCTTCACCTTGGATGATGTGCATTGTGTTCCTGCTTGGGCTTGGATGGGATGATTTTCAAGGCTTGAGTAATCCACATGAGCAACCTGGTGTTTATATCGATTCACAGGGATGGTATCTGGAGCTGTAATGCTAAAGGTGATGATATGTCGTCTGTGCCTTAGTCTTGCTCATTTATCCACACTCTGGAAATCACATGTCCTTCTGCAGTCATACACTATAACCATTGCATCCTCACCTCCAGTTCCTGCTGTTCTTTTTGTCAGGCATACCATTTGGTGGGGGTGTTTTGTGACCGTAGTTAATGTCATCTCACTATTTCGTGGGGTTGTTTTGTGACCATAGTTAACGTCATCTTTGGCAACTGTTCTCCTGAGAGTTCTTGACTTGGTCTTACCATTTTGTTTAGTGCTATAGGTACATTTTTGGCGTATCGTGTTAATTTTTGTGCAAATCAATTTATATATGTTTTGAGAACTAGTACACTAGGCACAAAGTGCTTTTGTTTTTTGAACAAGCGATGGTTATTTGATAAGGTTTTTAACATAGGTGTGGCGCACGTGTGCGGTGCGCGCTGGTGCGCTGTGCGCTGGTGCGCTGTGAGCTGTACTCTGTGCGCTGTGCGGTGTGCCCGCGCTGCGGCCTGTGCGTCATGTGTGCAGGAAAAAAAATATTAAACATGGCGCGTCCCCTTCCCCCCCACCCCCACCCCCACTCCCTGCAACCAGCCACCCCCACCCCTGTGTGTGTGTGTCGTCATTTTGAGTGTGTGTGTGTGTGTGTGTATGTGTGTGTGTGTGTGTGTGTGTGTGTGTGTGTGTGTGTGTGTGTG
>BFEA01000262.1:1341375-1374320 GCA_003427395.1 Chara braunii | reverse complement strand
GAGCCGATGGTGTCCTGCGGCTGCCGTACGCCGATGGTTTCCCGCCGTGTCCCTCCCTCCCTCCTTCGTTGGTCTCCCACTTCTCTCACCTTCGTCGGTCTCCCGCTTCTCCTACCTTCGTCACCCTCCCCACGCTGCTCCCCACCTTCGTTGCTCGCTTCTTGGTCGTCCCTCGCAGTGTCTCTCCCTCCCTCCTTCGTGATGTCAAGATTGAAATGGCGAGGGGCGTGCGACTCCGGGAGAACGGCCGTCCCCCTTCTCCAAAAACTTTTGTGGGGGAAGGGCCTGCCAAATTCAAAATTTCGAATTCGGCAGGCCCTTACCCCCAAAAAAAATTCAGAGGCGGGGCGCGACCGTTTTCCCGAGTCGTGCGCCCCACCTGTCATTTTTGCCGAGGTGGGGGACCGCCCTCCGAACGAAAACCCAATTTTTTTTTTTCCCCTACCCCTATTTTTTGCTGTGCGGGGCGCCACGGTGCGTGTGGTGCGCGGCGCTACGTGCGCAAATCGTGCGCAAACCGGCGCACCGTCGCGCGCCGCAACTATGGTTTTTAATGATTTCATAGAGAAATCATTTTTACGTTTTGGGTATTGAAAAAAAGACACGACCTATTGCAGCAACACCTAATTTATTCGGTATACTAGGAAGAATTGCATAAAATAGGTAAAAAATACCATTCTGGCACTATGTGTGCTGGAGTTGACATAGGATTTGCAGGTATATAATTATCAGGATGTCCCAATACGTTAGGTGCGTAAAAAACATATCGTCACTCATTTTATTCCGACCATGCGTGGTCCCCCTATCGCCAACTTCAGACTAGCTCCAACTCTTCCTTTCTCTCCCCTTGCTCAGCATGTGCCAACTCTCCTGAGTCCAAACTCTTCCTTCTCTTCTTGCAACTCTATCCCTCTTACTTTTTCTAACCTTACTCCGTCTCTTTACTCTCTCTGCTCTGTCTCTGGTTTGTCTCTGGTTCCTGTCTCTCCTTACTGTTGGGATCAGGCAGTATTGGAACCCTGAACTGGGCAAAGATGAGGTAACTCTGGTGTTCTGTTATTTTCCTGCCTTTGGGATTTCAACGTAGGACCTGTAGGTCGAGTTTCTGTTTGCTGAGCACACGTATTGGACCCAGAAGTTTTGGACAGTCAACCCGGTAGGCCTAGGGGAAAACGCAGCCAGTCACAAGTGGTGAGCAGGACAACTCCACTTTCATTTTCATTCAGCACGTTGAGCAAGCAGGGGGGCAGAGTTGTGCTATGTTAGACCGCCCCTCCCCCGGATGTCAAACCCCCTGGGGGACCGACAGCGCAATTTTAAGAGGGCTACCGGTAGTATAGTTGAAACGGTATTCACCAGTTGGCAGTAGCGAATGCAGATCCCAGGGCTCGATCCCTAGTTCCCCGTCTTATTTGTGTACAGTACCAGTGTCAACCCGTAGACTTGAACCTGCGACCTGTAGGACCGCCAGTGGTAGGTAGGTTTTCGTAGGTCACAGGGTAGAAGGGAATCGAACTGTAGAGTTGTAGGGTAGGAGTCTAGACAGTTCCGAAGTCGTAGCTGTAGGACGCCTGAAGGGTCAAGGTCGTAGCTGCTACTTACCTGAAGGGGCAAAGTCGTAGCTGCTACAGTACCGAAAGGCCAAGTCCGAGGTTTCTAGAAGTGGCCTTTCGGAGTGAGCCTGCGTTGAACAGAGGCAAGTGGTCAAGTGGTGGTAGGCCACCTCGCTGAGTCAACAGTCCCAGTTAGGCAGTCCGGTCCTGTCCAGCAAGTACTGTCTGGGACTGTGTGCACCAAGGGCCAAGGGACACAGGGCAGACCAACGCAGCGCAGAAGTATAAATCAAGAGGCTGCGTCCAGCCATTCATTCATTCCTGCGGAAGCCATGCGGAAGCGCTGCCTCAGCAGCTTGTGTGAGGAAAGTGGGCGAGAGTGACATACCGTAGCCATAGCAGTAGGGTAGCAGCGGCCATAGCCGCCATAGCTGTAGCTTAGGGGAAGTGTGTGTGTACTGTGTGTGTGTGCTGAGTATCGCGTGTGGGATATCCAGGGTGATCCAGAGTGTGAACAGCGAGTTGTTTGGGCGCACAGTCGCCATAGCCAACTACAAGAGAACTCTTATCTGGGTGCGATATCTCTGAGTATTGTTTGGGCGCATGTCGCCAGTTTGCTGTATTGCTGTTCACGTGCAAGAGAAGTTTGAATAAGTCAAGTCTGATTGCATAGTGTGGAGAACTGGCTGAATGGAAAAAAAATGGAAAATGCGTAGAATGGCCACCGCGATTTATTTTGCGGTTGAAATCATTTTTAATAAATTTAATTTTGTTTTCCATATTTTTCCTGGAAAGATAACAATGAAATCTATGGGCCCCACAATTTTGAGAGTTTTTCACGCATTCTTCTGAGTGTGAAAAATCACTGAAGTTGGCGTTCTGTTTCCTTTGGGTCACACATGACAGAGTGGCAAAAATGGAAACTGCGACGAATCGGCATGGCGATTATTTAATGGTTGAATGATTTTTTTTTTCATTTTTCTGATATTTTCCCTGGAAAGATCACAACCTTTTTTTTATACATAATTAACAGGAAAACCAGTCCCTTCGCTAGGAGAGGTGATAAAAGCACTCCCTTCTAGCGGGTTGCCTTGTTTCTTGAATCTATGGGTGGGGAGCAACACCTGCTGGAAAACAGGTCCAGTCTCTGTGGAGGATCCAGCATCTGAACACACTGACATCCCTGTGAAACCAGGGGATTGACTGAGCAGGTGAGAGGATGCACACATTGACAGGAGGGGGAGTCCAGAGAGTGCATATGGCGGATTTCCCAAGGCCAAGGCCTAGACGATTTCTGCGTCTTCAAGTTTGCCAGGCTGGTTCCGATAAGAGGGGAACAGGATTGAGAGGAGTTAGCAGAATTGCTCTGCAAACACTGCGTTTCACTGGTATTTCACTCAAACATGAGTTCGGCCAACCACACACAGAGCGATGGTCAGACTGAGCGGATGAACTGCAACTTTCAGCAATTGGTGGGCCATCTGCTCAGGGCTGTCAGATTGACTCGGATCAGAAGTTGACCAAGGAGGAGAGCGCATAATACTTTTCAGTCCACCTTGCCATATCGAGAATATCAATCGGAATGTATTTCAAGTAGAAGCTATGGACGCCGGAGTTTATTTCTGATCCCCAACTTGCAGCAGCCAAAGCATCCTCCTGCCACATTGGAGTTTACCAAGCAGTTTGCTGATGAACTGTGAAAAAGACAGGCGTAGGAGTCCATGGCTGCAGATGCCAATGAACATTGCATGCCTTCACTGTCCAGATAGGGAGACCTTGTCTGGATCAGCATGGACCATTTCTCCCCGTAGGCAAGGCATGTCATTGGGAAACTGCTGCCAAAATGTTATGGGTTGTGACTTTTGTGAGAGGCGTGTTAAACCACCAGTACCCTAGCCAGCCAAAGTTTTTGCTCTTCCTGAATTCATGGAAGACATCGGTAGGCATGGTAAAGGCTCCATCGAGCCTCGACACTGGTCTGGAGGTCGTTCGTTTCAAAAATGAGAACGAGCGACCAGAGAATACAGAAAAGAAAAATTAGAGCCGAAAAGGAAAAAAAAAGGCACAAGAAAAATGTGAAAAGAAACAAAGTTGCCCTTGAAGTGGCGGGGGAGGTGGGTTGCAATTTTTGAAATGCGGCAGCTCTCCTGACTGTCCCGTGCGATTCCCCAAAAACAGAACTATTCAATGAATGCTCTCCTTGAAACTGGACAGATACAGAGAAGATCAGTATGGCCTCTAGCAAGGATGACTAAAGAATAAAATGAAATGGAAGGTACGGCACGAGGCTTTGTCGTTTGTGCATGTGGTAACAGCAGCGAGGCTGATTGTCGAATGTCCTTTTGGCGTTACTATCCGAAACAAAAGAAAAAGGAATGAACATTCCCGTGAAAGATGGCCCAATACAGAGAATATTAGTATGGCCCTCAGCAAGGATGACATGCATAAATCGAGAAACGGTCTAAATTCAGAAAAAAAGAAAAATATACAGCTGGATACATTTTGTCCTTTGTGCATGAGTTGTGCAAGGAATATGAGCGAGAGCGATAGACAGAAATCCAAGTTGCAAAATCACGAAGTAGCTCAGATAGTCATGAACCAAGCAGAGAGTGCAATGCACCGACCTTCCAAATAAGAGCAATACAATGAACTCGAATGTCAATGTTGCCACTCTCAGGTCACACCAACACTGTATCCAATGCCGCACTTACTGTCTGGCGCCCAGTGCCTAGCCTATCTAACCTATCTACGATCTCGGAACCGGATCACTCTGAAGTCGAAGACCAATGTGCGTGACATTAAGACCAATGCCGATCACCAGCATACACCAGGTACATTCTCTCTCCTCTCGTCATCACCCCTCGTCTCCCCACAGCATGCGCCTCCTACCCGAAGACCACCTTCGCCATCACCTGACTTGTGCTCCTGCAGCCCAGCTATGGCTGCTGTGCCCTTGCAGCGCCCCTCACCTCTGCGCCTGTGCGCTCGTCCGACCTGCAGGCCCATGCAGATGCTAGCACAGCAACGCAGCAGTGTGTCCGCATGGCCTGCCAAGGCCAGAATGCCCCTGCCTGGGCCTGGCTGGGGAAGTTGCCAGTAGCTTCCAGTCAGGCTGGACTGCCACTGCAGTCTCAGCCCCCAGGCCCACTTCTACAGTTAAGGGCCTGGACCCATTTCGGTTGGGCACGTGTAGGTAGCCTCCCAGGCTCCAAGGGTTGGCCACATTCTCATTGGCTCGCGGAGATTGTGCGATGACAATGCTGCTTTCTTATTCGTTCGTGGCTGCTGCGTGATGTGTCGGCCTCACGCTCCGTGTGCCCAGGCCGCAGCCACCCGACCCTGGGTTCAACAGTACAGCGCAGTCCTTGTTTTCTGGAAAGAGCCTGGAGGCTCACGTTTCCCTGCAACCAACTGGCGTGGTGCAACTGTCTGTGTACCCACATATGAAAAATGTCAAAAATAGGCCTCTTGTGGATATTCAGGCCCGCCTTCACTTAGGGCGGGCAGAAGGCTTGCTGGGGCCCCCAGCCGAGAACACTTGCATGTCTGTTAGGGCCCCGTGAGGGCTCAGTCCTTGCAGTTGTCAGGTGCTTCGAGACTGCTCATGGAATGCGCCTCACTGACTTAGGGCCTGGCTCCACTACTCATGAAACGTGCAAAATGAGAATGAATCTTCCGCTTGAACAAGGAGAGATCCATCGCCATATTTTTGCCTTCTGGGCATGTGGAGAGTAGTGTAGTGAGGCCCGTCCTCTCTCCGAAAGAGAAATGAAATGAATAATGTGCTGGACCTGCTGGTAGGAGACCCGATATAGAGGATATTAGCATACACCTGAGGCCCAAATCAAAAGACGGCCTTGGGGCAGGAACAGACACGGGAATGCAGGTGGTGTGTGGTTGAGCGAGGCGCCGAGGCCCCTTCTTGTAGTGGCGGCCGTGCATTGGGGAGAACAATAGGGAACCAAAAAAAAAAAAGAAAAGGAACCGAATTTTTGGGAAAAAAAAAAAGAAAAAAAAAACAAGGGAAGAAAAAAAACAGAAGACTCCATGTTGGAATACTGGTCCCCTGCAGTGAAGGACCCGCTGTATTTTTGCTTTTCAGCAGCTGCATCAACAGCAAACAAAGAGGTTTGCTGGCTTGCAAAAGAAAAGGTTCGGAGGAGTGCTTGGGAAGGTACTGGTGGTTTAGAGGAGGCTGGAGATGAGCCAGACCAGCTGTCATATCTGATTGACATGACGGGACACGTCATCAGAGAACTTGCCCTGCGTTCTGTCACTTCTGTGCCTCCTGATTAATGCCATAAACACCATCGGAGTTAGAAGGAAGACGGGGACATGCACCCTCCTACCATGTATGGTAGGGCGGATGTAAAGAATATTTTTTGTCACTGGTATGTGCTAGCAGCAGGACTAAAGAGGAATCCAGGCAAGATCCACAGAGGAGAGTTTGTCTTCTCAGGAGGAGGAGGAAAACGAGTGGATAGACAGAGCTGCTCTTATGGATACTTATTGGATTGTTGCAGCATATGAGAGAGGCCCCCAGGAAGAGGGGAAAACATTGTTAAAGATGAAGATAAGGGGCCCCAGGAAGAGAGGAAAACATTGTTAAAGCTGAAGATTTTGAGTATATCTGTACAGTAGTCTGAGATTTTGGTCTCGTAATTGCAGTCCGTTGTGTCTATGACACTAATTAGCCCTGACAATGCAAGCTCTGGTATGCAACACAGCTGCCTCTGCAATCTGAACCTAGGAGCTGTAGGTGGAGTTTCTGTTCAGTGAGCATACAGCATGGACCTTTTCGGACTGCCAGATCTGGGATTTATGGATTGGCCCAGGAAAATATGTAGTTAATCAAAAGTAGTGAGCATGGCAGCAACCTCACTGTGATTTTCATTCAACAGGCCGAGCAGGCTGGGGAGCTGGGTTGCATAATGTATTGCACAAGAAGGAGAGCTGGTGCACGACTGCAGCCAGTGAAATATCATTGTACACCGGCTCATTTTCAAGCCGATAGTTGCATGGGATCAGGGCAGAAGAGCGATGCGATTGCCATATGCTTTTCTTGGTTTCATCAATTAGTTTGGTGCGGGTGGTCAAATAGACCAACGGGGGAGGCTCACACCTGGAGTAGATTGAAGTTTGGCATAATCCTATCACCTAATCTCTCCTCCCTGTTTTGAGTACTCCGCTCTCAGATGGTGTATTTGAGTACTCTGCTCTCAGCCATAGAAATGTGGCACTCCTCGGAGTCCTCGCACAATAGAGGTACAGTTGAAAGGAAAATTGAACAGAAAGAGGACTATGGGGACGCAAAAACAAAATAAAATCGCAAAACAAAGGCAACAAGAACGGTTTCCTTGTGCTCAGGCCTGCTCCTTTCTCCATTTGGTTCAGGAAATGTGCTCGTCATGTTGAAAGGTGTTGGACGACATATTTGGTGGGGCATTGGGATAAGAGTACTGCAGCTTCTTGTAGTGATGTATCAAGATCAGAGTGTTGAAGAAGGTGCAGTCAAATCGTCGATATATTATCAGTGAATCACTTTCAAGGACCTTGGGAGTTAACAGTGAAGGCTTCATTGGGACGCGTGTTGCTGCTACCTTGTGGTTGTGACATACTTTTCGTTGTTTACATGTGCTTGGTTTCATGAGCGGCGGTGCTCCAATTTCCAAAGCTGTTATGATCCTGGCCAATTTCGAGATACACATTCATCAGATAGTATAATGCCGTCCAATTGCAGAAAGAAATGAATGAACTTGAGAGGAGAGAGAGGGTAAGAAGAAGAAGAAGAAGAAGAAAGAAAGAAGAAGATGATGTACACAGAAAGAAATGAATGAACTTGAGAGGAGAGAGAGGGTAAGAAGAAGAAGAAGAAGAAGAAAGAAAGAAGAAGATGATGTACACCAGCATGGACCAATGACAAAGCTCTTCCTCTTCGACCAACACTCTCTTCCTCCTTATCTCCTCCTCTCTTATTCACACAAGAAATAATAGTACAATGTTGAATGGCTGAACCAGAATCAATGTCCGAATCCATCTTCTACTGCAGGTATCACTTAAGGTCCACCCTAGCCATGGTCGCCTCCCTCACTATTCACTCTCATAGGCTGAGGCTATGGCGGACAACTTGGCCTTTCCCTGCTGTGCAAAGGACAACGCAAAGCAGCTATGACTGCTCTAGCTCAGGCCGCCATGCCTGACTCTGCCTCGAAGCTTGTTGGTGTAGCTCTCCGCAGCTGGGGTCTCCATGCTGCAGTGCCCGCCAAGGTGATGAAGATGGCTGCCACCATAGCCAGGTAAGTACCTCTGCCGCTCCTCCTCCTCTCCCTTCCTGGCCTTCTGCCTCCCACAACTCCTTGTTTCTTCCCCAGCAGCGCTGCTCTAGCCAGCGCTCCAACCACTGTGTCGCCAAACTTGCACACCGACAATGAGGCTGGGCTCTTCGCCCGGCCTGGAGATATAGCGGCCTGCTTGCCTCTTGGGCGGTGACTTCCAGGCCGCTCGGCCTTCCAAGCAACCAGTACCTCCTCCCTTTCGGAGGGAAACATCATTGCAGACTCTGATATTGCCCGTACAGGCCCTAGACTCAGACTGGCACCCCCCTAGACCTAGCCTACAACTACTGGGCCTCTAAAAATGTCACTTTTGTCTTCTTCTTCTCGGCCTCTCCAGTACCCGGCACATCTACCGCTTCAGGGTGTGGTACCGACCTACTTGCTACTTGAGTGTTTCCCCTCTCCTTCAAGTGCTGGGGGCCTCTTACCCCACCACTTCAGTGTTTTCCCCCCGCTGCAATCCTCGATGCCACAGCCACGGTAAGTACCGGCCCTGAGGGCCCAACGAACGAACAAGTGCCCTTGTGGGCCACACACAGCCTCAAGCCAACCAGCACTCAGACAGACATGCAGTCTAGCAAGTGTGCACACACACAGACTTAGAAAACTTGGTAGCAAGCAGGAAACTCAGCAAGGCATTCAGTTTATGAGCAAAACTTAGAAATCGGCCGTGTGTTTCAGTCCATGTTTGGTCGGGTCATCACACTACGCCCCCTTCAAGAGCGAGGTCCCTTCGAGCGAGTGACTGATTCTGAGTCCCCGACAAACGCATCGTAGGAAAACAAGGCAAAGAGATTTCGAGAATACTCTGTTGCAGTGAGCTTGGCAGAGATTTTAGGTGCATCTTTAGAGGCGATTTGTCGCTCGTAGGCTTTAACAACGCGTGGTGCGCTGCGCAGCAGTTCGTGCTTGGAAATCCAGTATAGATCATCCAATGGGTGATACATGAAATGAACCTGTTACTCCTTGTTGCGTCCCTTCCCTACGTGCTGTTTAATTCTGTCTATCTCATGTCTGCCATTGATTGCACAAGGAATCATGTCTTCACGGTAATCGAACGATTTAGCATCACAATGGAGATATAGTTTCGATGCATGAAAAACGGGATATGTGCGCAGATGAGGTGACACAGCAACTACGTATGAAGGGCCAAAGCTATCTTCGCCAATCACATCCAGAACTTCCCACGAACCATAATAGAGTGGGAGAAGTTTGTGTGAGACTCCCTCTTCTTCTGAAAATTCAAACATCTTGACCCAGATATACTTTCCCACCTCAATATCTGAAGGTCGACGCTTCTTGTTTGCATGATGGATCATGGCGTGCTGTCGCTTGGTCATTGCTGCAATGGCAACTTTGAGCAAGCGTACTTGGCCCTGAAGCCAGGCCTGCCGGGTGTTAAACCAGTTGGCTGCTCAGGGGATAGGTAGGAGAGCGGATTACGAGTCTGGCAACCGTAATGCAGCCTGTTTGGTGTCATGCCGGTGGAGTTGTTGTACAATCCCTTAACGAAATACAACTCTTCATCCCATGTTTCCCTATCCGGAATGATTAAAGCGCGGAGAAGTTGGAACATAGTGTGGTTGATTTCGTCATCCAAACTGTTGGCTTCGGGGTGTCGGCCAGATGTCATGCATAGCCGGGGGGCAGGGAGTTGGGATGTGAAGTCTTTCCATTCAGTACTGATGAAGCGCGGGTCTCGATTACTCACGAGAGTTTTCGGGGTTCAGAACTGCAGAATTTTTGTTTGAACTCACGAATCACCAATTCGGTTGGAGCATGAGATGGCAAAGGAATCAGATTAAGAAATTTAGAGAAGCGATCAACAACCACCATGACTTGTGAATAGCCGTTCTTACTAATCTTTCCTATGTCGGTGAAGTCGATAGAGACAGACTCCCCGGGACCATCGGGAATTGGAAGGGGTGTAAGTAGGCCTATGGGCTTTTGTCTAGATGGTTTGATTCGTTGACAAACTTGACATTCAGCTACAAACTTTTCAGCAGATCCCTTCATGCCAGGCCAATCAAACTGTCTCAATAGGTTTCCGCAAATCTTTGCCATGTAGAAGTGCCCACTCCGGCCATGAGCCAAATCCAGAAAGTGTGTGCGAAGAGGCTCATGGTCGGGCACACAACCGGTCGTGATTCCCGTAGCGACGGAAAATCAGTCCTCCATACTCGTGAAAATCGGGCTGACTGTTGGGGTCAGCTTGCAACTGCTGAAGGATGGGACTAAGGTCCGGATCCTTGGCAGTGTGCTCTACGATCTCCTCCTTCAGTTTCTTCCGGAGGTCGTAGGAATTCACAAGGCAAGTCATGTACTCTGGGTGGCGAGACAATGCATCAACAACTCGATTATAACAACCCTTTTTGTGTCTTCTCGAAAGTAAAAAATGTCGATTTCATGGAACCCGTCGAGTAATGTAGGGGACAGGGTAATTTGTTCTTTGATCCACTTCAAAGTCTCATGATCTGAAAAGACTTTGAAGTGACGTCCTAAAGGATAGTGCTTCCAATGGTCCAAAGCCATGCGCAACGCATAGAGCTCAGGCATGTAGGTGGAAGTAGCGACTATTTCGTTGGGCATGCGTTTGCTGTAGTATCCGAGCGGCGGCAAGCCATCACTGCATCTTGCTGCAGCACTGCGCCAATTCCATACTGGCTTGCATCCGTAGTAACTACGAATGTCAGTTTGGAATCCGCAATGCGGAGTACAGGGTAACTCACGAAAGCCTCTTTCAAGGCTTGAAAGGCGTCCTCACATGTGGTATCCCAAGTGTAGGGAACGTTCTTACTTGTTAACCGGGACAACGGGCGAGCAACAATAGAGAACCGGGGCACAAACTTCCGGTAGTACGACGTGAGACCAAAGAAAGAGCGCAATTCATGGATGTTCGCGAGCTGAGGCCAATTGCGCATGAAAGAGCGCAGTTCACGGATGTTCGCGGGCTGAGGCCAATTGCGCATGACCTCCACCTTGGTTGCCTCAGGCTCTAGGCCTGCAACAGACAACCGATGCCCAAGATAGATGATGCCATCCCTCCCAAACGCAGATTTCTCTAAGTTGAGATGAAATTGCGTCTTCTTGAGGATGGTGAACACTTCCTCAAGGTGCTTTATGTGTTCCTCCATGGATTTGCTAAAGATCAGTATATCATCAAGTTATACCACCACGAACCGACGAATCTGTTAGCGGAGGACCTTGTCAATGAGGCTTTGAAAGGTGGCTGGTGCATTCGTGAGACCGAAGGGTATAACTTAAACTTGTAAAGCCCATCACGTGTTATGAATGCAGTCTTGTGCTGGTTCGTTGGATCGACGTCAATCTAGTGATAGCCAGACTTGAGATTGATCTTGGAGAAGACCTTGCACTCACCTGTAGCATCAAGCAAATCATCTAGGCGTTCTTTCTTATGATGTAGTTTAAACTGCGATAGTCAATACACATGCGGAGCTTGCCTCCTTTCTTTGGGACGAACAAAATAGGGGCACCAAGTTTAGACTCACTAGACTTGATCCAACCCTTGTCAATCATTTCATCAATCTCTTGCAGGAGTTTCTCCAACTCGTCGGATCCCATTCGGTATACACAGCCCTTTGGAGGAACAACACCTTCGACCAACTCGATGGTGTGTCGGACCGATCGCGTGGGAACTCCATGTGTTTCGACCATAACTTTTGGGAACCGATCAAGTAGGTTTTGGATGTTTGTCGGGAGTTTTGGGACCAGTGTCGAGCCCATCGGTCCCCTGCTGTGCAGGGCGGGACCCTCCCGGCTGCATCACGCAGGAGTTGGTCTAATCCTCGTCGCGATACGTAGGGAGCTTCCTCAAGCCGCTCCGGCTGAGTGTGCCAGCCATACCTCTAGCAAGCCCCTACGACAGGATAGGGCCAGCGCGAGGTACAACTTGCCTCCAGATTACGGGAGTTGTTACCTCCCTTCAGTGGGCGTATCCCTGCCGAGCTACCAGCCCACATTACGTAAGCTAATCAACTATTATCGCAGAGGTGGACCAGCCGAGGGTGTTTCTCGTTCGCTGTAGCATAGGGGGTACGCGCGGTCTCACGCCTCTACCGGACCCGCACGCGAACCGACGCATTGGGGGGGTTGAAGTCCCAAGCGCGACTTGTCGGTCGACTAAGATGCATCCCACTCACCACGTGTACACCACATTAAGAACATAAAAATTAAAACACGCACATACACATACACAGACGAAACGACATAAACAAAACAACGCACACAATCCTAGTCCTTTCAGTAGCCATCTCATAACTCTCGGATGCGGAAATCGGATAGGCGTCGCGCGCGAGACTTAGTATAAAAGTCGAGCGGACACAAGGCCTTTTCATATCGGCTAGCGATGCATGAATACGCAAGCAGTCGCAACGATGGCGTTCAATGTAGTACGTCCTCGATAATCTCGAGGGTCGCGTTCGACACTCAAGTGTCGACTGACATGCGCCTTGAGGGGTTGATCTCTCGACGTTAGACAACCGCCAGTGCGGTTGATAACCACACCTTCTTCTGCAACCTGCAGAGAGTGGGTGGTACACAGGTTCATACCTGTGGTGGCGATTGTCTCTTATCGACCTAGAGACCATCTCTATCATCTAGGGCCTGGAGAGAAATCAAGGGGTTTGACTTTGACGATTGCCACAGGCTGCAACGTCCAACTATACAAAAAACTTTAAAAAGCAAAAGGTAAAAAAGGGATCTCCCTTTTCTCTCAAAACATAATAGTCTGTTTAACCCTTACGCACGGTCACAGTAGGTCACGCGAGCAGTCAAAGCACATGTATTTACATATATAGAGAGGGTTATAAATATGTGACGATCACTTCTCACAATCACAGTGGAACTCCTCTCAGCCATACATATGTATGTGATCGCAGGCAGTCAAATCCAAAGTACGAACCACCAAACATACCTGCAATCACATCAAAGATTCTACCAAGAGTCTATGCATTACACAGGGTCAACTTCTACCACTCTCTGCATTCATCACCTCCTTTAGCCAAACAAGCCTCGCTCTTGTTTGTGCAACTCTCAAAATAAAATACTCAGCACCTTAGTTGAATGACCATTCAATAAAGTCCGGGTAAAAATACAACGAAACCACAGGGCTAAAGCCTTCAGGTTGAGTGGCAAAAGTGGACTGGAGTTGAATCGTAAACCGACGAATCGGCATCCGACCTGTTATCTGGGATAATAGAAGATGATCCTTGTAGGATCAAGCTGAATTTAGCCGAAATCCTGAATCAATCGATTAAGAGGACCTGCAACACAAGTCTGGCCAATCCCCAAGCTAAATCTATAAGTCCATGGAAAATAATCCTCATATCACGATCTTGTTCAAAATCATTCTACTTAAGTAAGCCTAAGCCTACCTCTAAGCAAGTGCCCAAGGAAAGGTAAATTTTTGGCAAAATCTCCTCTATACAAAGTCGATCGCCAAAATCGCCACCTGTCAAAATATAACCCATCTCCTTTAACCTAGGAAAATTTCGGGAGCGCTTCCCGTATGAAAAGTGTCTTTGCAGAATTTATATTAGGTCGAATATAAAGAGTGAAGTATTCTCTAACTCTTGGAAAGTCAAATTTTGTCTCTCTCTCTGAATTAGTAAAAATTTGGGCACCACTCCCTTTAGAAACAGAAACTTCCTAGACTTATACAAAGTGAGATGCAAACTCAAAACAAAACTCTAGTTTAACGTAAGACAAAATTTAACTAAATCCTTAGATCTGTTAAAATTTGCGTAGCACTCCCTTTAGAAAAGGAGACTTCCCAAATTGATACAAAACTAAGTTCAGGACCTAAGTAACTTTGACTTCTCAAGGTCCAATTTTGTCTAACTCCTTGAATTTAGTAAAAATTTGGGCAGGACTCCCTTTAGAAAAGAAAATTTCCCAAAGTTTTACTAAGCCATATATAAAATTTAGACAAATTGAACTTTTGAAAAGTCAAAATTTGACTAACTCCTTGGATTTGCAGAAATTTCGGTAGCGCTTCCTGTAGAGAAAGTAGCTTACCAAGATTTATACAAAGATAAGT
The DNA here is from genome assembly GCA_003427395.1 of Chara braunii. Lineage (NCBI taxonomy): Eukaryota > Viridiplantae > Streptophyta > Charophyceae > Charales > Characeae > Chara > Chara braunii. Next base: position 1,360,374 of record BFEA01000262.1, on the reverse strand, counting down.
ATGAGAAATGATCCCAGAAAAATGCGAGAATTGACCTAAGTAAAAAAAAACTTAGCTAAGAAAATGCAAAAATTGAATTAACTCTTATGGCTCTAGCACGTGGCGAGCATCTAAAAGCCATATATAAAATTTAGACAAACTGAACTTTTGAAAAGTCAAAATTTGACTAACTCCTTGGATTTGCAGAAATTTCGGTAGCGCTTCTTGTAGAGAAAGTAGCTTACCAAGATTTATACAAAGATAAGTACAAGAAATTATCCCAGAAAAATGCGAGAATTGACCTAAGTAAAAAAAAACTTAGCTGAGAAAATGCAGAAGTTGAACTAAATTTATGGCTCTAGCACGTGGCGAGCATCTAAAACAACTACGTATCAAACTGATACTTAGACTAAGTAGTAGTCTCAGTCAGCCACATGCAAGGCCAAACTACAAAGGTAAGTACTCTCACCAACCCAAAGTCAACCTTGTCAAACAATAGTTCATAGTCTTTCTATGATTTGTCTCTGATACCGGGCTTACATAAGGCGTAAAGCTAAACCATCCAAACTTGTGTTTGGCTCAACCATTGAATATACACAAACAGAGGGCACAACAACTTCTCTCTTCCTTGGGCGTATGACTAGGTTATCCATCCTAGTCGCCCTGAACTATTTAAGTATCAAAGTTATGTATAATTATCTGCACTTAATCTTTTAAGATAGCATATGACTGAACCGATCATCTTAGCTCGAGGTTCAGCTTGCCCCTTCTTACCATAAGTTTACTCTTAATTGTTACTCTCTTCAGTTTGTGATAAGCTATAGTCAGACCACCCAAACTTATGGAACAATGTCTAACTAGCCTGTTCATAGATAAAATAATAGTAAAGTATACCCAAGTTATAACCTTTTGGTTCCAGTATGTGCGTGGCATTGGACCAAGACCACCCAAACTTATGGAACATGTCTGGTCCTCTACCCGATTTCCTTAACACTCTTAAAGAGTGTAAAGGGTCTCGCGTGACGCTCCCACAGAGACCCGCTTGCCAGTGTTCGGAAAGGCGGCGGGGCAAGGGGCGGGCCCACAGGACACCTGTGTCCTTTTTTTATCTTTTTTTGTTGTTTTGTGGGCTCGCTCTCGTCGTTTCGTTTTGGACTTAGGGCCTCGTTGCTCTACTCACGAGATTGAATCTACCGCTGGAGTATGGAGAAATACGTTGGTTATCGTTTTTTTGTCGTTTTGTGGGCTCGCTCGCGTCGTTTCGTTTTGGACTTCGGGCCTCACTACATTGCTCACAAAATCGAATCTACCGCTAGAGTATGGAGAAATACCTTATCTTTTTTGTCGTTGATGTGGGCCAGCTCGCATCGTTTCGTTTTGGACTTTGGGCCTCGTTGCACTACTCACGATACTGAATCTACCGCTAGAGTGCGAAGAAATATATTGCCATCTTTTGTCTTTTGCACACGTAGATCCACGACCCGCACATTTGTTTTTCTGCGTCGTGAAAGGGCGGTGGGGACGAACGGGATGAGTCGGAGGGGGTGCGGGGAGGTGGGGACCAGGGCAGTGGACGGGGGGAGGGGCAACGCGAGGAGCAAAAGAGGGACTTGTGGAGGCGGGAACGGGATGTGTGTGTGTGTGTGTGTGTGAGAGAGAGAGAGAGAGAGAGAGAGAGAGAGAGGGCATTGGTGCGGAATTGCAATTTTTTTTTCCCCCCTTGCTTTTGGTCCCCGCCGTCGTCGCGGCGGCCAGACGTCTTGTATTTCTTAAATAATAAGGCAAGAAGAGGTTGAGTCATCCAAACTTATGGGACAATGCTCAGACCCCCTGATTGAAAACCAAAAAAAAAGAGAAAACCCAAAATAAACAAGGCAACCAAACCGCCCAAACTTATGGGACAGTGCTTGGTCCCTAAAAAGTCGACCACAAACAACCCTCACAAGTCGGAGCAACCAGGCCACCCAAACTTCTGGAACATGTCTGGTTTTCCAAGCAACTCAAAAACAAACATAACACTGAGCCTCCCCAAACTTATGGAGATTTGCCCAGCCTTTGATTGACCCAGTCAGACATAAGCAATACTGCCTTCCTCCCATCCTTCCCCTAGATGCAATCCCACAATCTGCTTTCAGTCTGACAACAAAATTGAAACTGACATTACACATGCATTTCTTTTTTTAAGTCTGAATCATGTTCCGAAAGTCAAACTGAAGTAGTGGTGCACACAATATACTTAGTCAACCATAGCAAAAAATACAGATAGGGGTTGTAACTGGGTTTATAGAGGGAAAGCAATGATTACCTCTTAGTTCCCTGCCTCCAGAACTCCCGAGTTTCGGCAGAGCTCCCGCAATCGGTGGGCAGACTCCCCACTTTTGCTGCGGTCCTACGGGTTGCAATCCCCCCTGCTGCCTTCCTCTCTGAACAGGATTAGATTTAAATTAAGAAGGGTAGAAGGAGGGGTTTCAAACTCTCGAGATACATGAGAGGGACTGACTCAACTCTTAGGAGAGGGCCTTGATATCCTTATGTGTCTGAGGGCCCCGCAACGATGGCTAGAAAGCTCAATAGCTGTTTCAAAACTGAAGTCAAACTGCCAAATGTTGACTTTATGGCAACCTCCAAACGTAACAAGGACTCCGCCCCCGCCTCTCTTCTTCAAAGAAGTCAGCTCCTTTCTCATAGTGCAGCAAACGACAACGCGAACTTGCTAGCAATGTATCAGTGGAGCACACACAAATTTTCGATTGTGTGGTTTTCACCAACTCCTAGCAAACATCCAATCCATGGCTGGACTCACGCTGTTCCGCATGATAATAATGAGCAGGGCACTTGTCAACAACTACCCTACCAGCTCCTCCTTTGCCACTTCGTTCGAAGGGAGTGATTAACGCTCTGGCCAGCAAGCAAGTCTTCAAACCCTCAGCTCACCGGCAACTAACTTGCTGTAGGGACGAAACACTGCGCAGCAGCAAGCGGGGTACGTGCGGACGTCGGCTGAGCAACTGTTTGCCAAGTGCTCACATCACCACCCCGACCTCTTCTTCCTCTGCTTTTTCGTTTTTGTAAAGTGTCCATGTCCTGCTTCCTGCTATTCGTTCGTCAAAATGAGAGACACACCGATCGGTATGCTGCTCCGTTGCCCCGCTGCTCCGCCCCTGACTGCCGACTGCCTTTCCCTCTGCCACCCGAAACAGGTGAGCTCTTCGGGAAACCTCGGTCCACGTCAGCAGCAGCAGCCGACTACCGCACATACTTCCCAGCCAGGTGAGCCTTGCTCCTACTCCTTATGCCTACCTCTGGTGTTTTTCACTCCTGCTCTCTTTTCTCTCCCCTTTTCGGCTATATGCGTGCTCGTATCATACAAACACACGCGGCCGTTAATACGACCTGATTCATTTAAGAACATGTGTGCGTGATCGGAAACGACGGACTCTCAGGAATGGATCGGCGGCGGGCTGTATCGAATACAGCGAGCCGAATCTCTTCGACGATGACCGCTCTCGTCGGTGTCGTGATGACGCGCGGCGTTCGGATCCTGCCCCTTCAGACTGATTACATGGAAACTTGACTGTCTTTCGAGCTCACCTACCTCCTCCATAGCTACTCTAGGAAACCCCCGCGCAGCCTATTCCTCAACTAACTCCTAACTCACTGACGCATCACTAAAACTAACACCATAGTCGAATTTGCCCAGGGCTAGAACCCCGAATTCGACTCTTTACTTGGCCGACTTCATTAACAATTGGCTATGTTTTATGACGTTCACTCCCTCTCATCCCCGCCATCGCTCCACCTCCACGCACGAGTTTTCCTTAGTAATTCACTATCTACTAACCTTCTATCAAAAATAGCCTGAGATTTGAATTTGCTCGGGCTTAAAAACCCGATTTTAGTTCTTACCTCCCCCAATTCTACTAAGAATCGAGCGAGGGAACTACGGCTTCTTGACTGCGCCCTGCCTTTACTCCGCCATTGCTCTCTCCTTTCCCATCCAACTTTGAATGCACCTGGCGGGTTTTAACGTCCAAGTTCGTTCCATTTTTTCCAGTACCTTGCCGCCTATGGTTTCTTTTCTTTCCTCATTGCACCTGCCGTGTTCCCTTTGTCCGCCTTCTCCTACCTCACTGTGCATGCAATCGGCGCCTCCCGTCGCTCAAGTTCATTCCTTTCTCCTACTTGCTAGCGCTGTGCGTGTCGTGATCTTCTCCTCCGGTCAATCTGTCGTAGCGCTTGGCCTTAGTGTTGTGCAATAGAACTTCCCGCTGCCCTGGCGCCCATCTTCAGATAGAGGAAGGTTGTGTTCACGGATGCCAACATTCGCTACAGAGCGTTGTGTCAGCTTACCTTCTCGGTCCTCATCATCGGGCGCACTCGGCGAGATCTCTATCTGGGTTCATTTGGTTTTCATGTCGTGTTACCTCGCCCGATCTGTTCGTCCTCAACTCCTCCAACCCAACAGTGACCCGCCACGCCCTGCAGACAGCTTCAGCCGCTTTATGAAAGAAGTTTCACCAAAAGGAAATGGTCAGTAGCCGACTGCTTGTCAGCCCGCCGTTTTGAACTCAGAATTCGACGATCGACCGTATGCAAAAACTAACCTTCTTCCGACTACCCTGTATGTCCAGTAGCTCACCACTTCGAGTCCCAAGCCGACAACCCTCCATACAACATGCCGATCGCGGGGCTAGGGGCATGGCTCTGTCATGTGGCCTATGCGAGGGTCCAAGGAAAAATTGACCCCTGTGCAACTCTCTGGGGTAACAACAAATACTCGATTGATAACTTTGAAGACCGAAGTGGAGATGGGCTGCCCATGATCCGCAGCTTGCCGCGACATCGCTACGGCCTCCTAACAATGCCCTGGGCCGATATTTGCTATTGCGCCCGGGTATGGTCCACCTTCTTGCGTGCCTCTTTAGGCATGCTTATACTCAGAACTCTCCCATCAAATGGCCGGTGGCGGGCCGCGCCCCCGCAGCGACCCACTCCATCCTCGGGCTGCAGCCCCACAGGCCCGCTTGGAATGCTTAAGCCATTGGTGTTGTCTAAATGGGAAGCGATCGAAGCCACGACCACAGACTCCACCACTCTCCATTCATACATTAACCCTTTTTCGGTCCGCCTTTCAAGTCAGGCGGACAGAGGAATTTCGTCAGCATCCCAAACAGGCGGGAACCCGTAGGCCAAATATAGGAGCTCGCTCTCAAGACCCTCGACCACCTCGATGGCCTTTAAACCACCAATACACATCCCCAGCCTTGCAGTCCAAAACTTGTCGCCACAAGAAAACGAGGCCAAAACGTCAAACGCCGCGTCCACCGTTGATAAACTAGATTGGCAGTCACAGTTTCGTTTCACGCCTCCAGAATTTGAGGTGTCAGACCGCGACCCAGGTGCCCATGTACTGGTGCTTTAAATCCCGCGCCTCGCCCGAGTCAAGGAACGTCGGAACGCAAAAAGAAGAAAATAATACTACACTAAATAATAATTTTTTTATGGACTTTTAATCATCAAAATATGATAAACGAGGAAATTTAAAACTCTTACATCGTTCTGATGCCGCCAATGGCAAAACCAAGGGGGATAGCCCCGCCGGACCCTCAACCGCTCAGTCTCCCTGCGCTACTCTAATATCCCGCGTCGACGCCGTTGGCTTCGATCCTTGAATCTCTCAATCGAAAATCTGTTACCGTAACCAACGGTAGTAGGCCCAAGGTTGAGCCTCTTATGACCGATGTGTAAGTACTGTGTGGCGCGCGGATCTATCGAAACGTCTTCAAAATCACATTGTTGTCGATGTTGTCCTCCGCAAACACAACCATTTAGACCACAAACACATTCGCGCCGTCGTGCGGTATACTGAAACTTTAAACCCAACTTATTTTCAGTCGCTTGCAAAAACCAGGGCGGATACCCTTGTAAGGGTATTCGCACCGACACCACTGGGGGTGAAGGGTCAGCAAAAGGGTCACCTAGATCAGGTCGCGGGTTGCGAATGGAGGCAACCGAATCCGAAGTAGAATCATTCAAATTAGGGGTAGGTAAAGAAGTAAAAGGGCGAAAAGTAGAATCACGAGATGAAGCAGTATTGGTACTAGCCGCAAAAGTAGATGGCACATGAATAGGGCAAACAAAGGCAACATACAATTGTCCATCCTCTTTGTGCTTGCGCCATTTCTTGCAAAATTGCATGGCATTCAGAAAAGTCACCGGGGACTCGTGCTACTCATCCAAGAGGACGGGGAGCTTGTTCCCTTGAGCATCTTGGACCATGAAGCGTGACTCCTTCCATTTGGCCTATTCAGATTGGGACTGCAGCCAGCCCAAGCCAAGGACAACATCGAAGGACGCTTGTCAAGGACATAGAAGTTCAAAGCGTGGGTGACGGTTTTGTCCTTGTCAAAGGTAGTGCGCACACCTTTGACTGCATGCGTAGAGGAGACAACTTCCTTGTTGACTACTTGGGTCCGGCAAGGGTTCTGCAAAGCTACTTGCTTCATTCCCAAGCCCACTTTGCGTATCCCGTGTGGAGACATAAAGTTAGTAGTTGCACCACAATCAATCAAGACACAGAGATAGCGGTGGTTTATGAGAAGTTTGATGAAGATCAACTTCACTGTCCCTTGGGCACACCGATGTTTCATCTTAGCCCAATGCTCCAAGTGGTAGTGGAAGTCAACCGTCTCAGACTCCTCCCAAGGCTGGACATACAAAGCATGACACACTTCAGCTTTGGAATCAGCAAATGATTGGGCTTCAAGGTAGGACTGTCGATTTGCATCAGATTCAGTCTCCCTTGCTGTAGAGGATGCTGAAGTCAACTCTACGCTCGGTTCTGGTTTCCCTGCAACCTATAACATTCTTGTACTTAATGGTCCGATTTCTGACAATGCAGGCATACACCTTTCTTGAGCCTAACCCTCCAATCATTTTCAGTGATCCGGAGGTCAACCCATGGTTTAGTGGCTGCATCCTCCGGTTTCGCTGGGATTTTGACTCCTTTTGGAAGTTGGACGTAGTTCTTCCCTGAATTCCGGGTTGGTCCCTTTGCATTGGCAGACTTTCCAAAGGCATTTAATTTTTCTTCTTCGTGACTCACATCAGAGTCATGGGCTGAAGAGGAGCAGGCCGTGTCAGGGTCCTGTTCTTGGTCATCACCAAGAGTGGGGTCGATGTATAGGCCTCCTTATCGGCCTCCAACAGGTCATGCACAGTACAACGGTTGCTGCCTCTGAACCGCTTGCCGCCAATAGGCTTTTTGCTGCCTGTTGTGGTAATGAGGTCTTGTGCCTCCAGGCTGACCACGTCTTGCATGAGGGAAAGCCAGTCCATGTAACCAATGAGCTTTTTGCCTAGGCGATGCATGTAGCTAGTGGGATCACAACATTGAAGCATGATTGTGAAGTCATTTCCAATCCTGGATTAGCAAAAAGTCTGCTGACAAACAACTGCAAATTATGCATGGTGCCCGTCCACTTGCTGCACTTGAGATCATCAAGTCTCTTTCGGGTTCTTGCGGCAGCATGTGGATCCTTAAATTGCTTGATAAGGATCTCCTCAAGTGTGGCTACGGGTGTGGCTTTGAGTTACTTTGTCAGATTGATCTCAGTGTACCCGGCTTGCGTAGCTTGGACTTTTAAGAAGCCTTGTACGGCGGGCTCGACGTTGGTCCCCATGATCAAGGACTGACTTACAAGTTGAGTTCCCAGCACCTCGAAGTAAACTCTCATGGAGCTGATCCAGGTCTTCTTTGTCGTCGTACTTAGAAGGTATGGGAACCGCCTTCTTGTCCACCTAGGGACTGCTGTAGCCGGCACCAGCAATTGCTGTTTCTGAACTCGAGGCTGCAGCAGTTGCAGAATTTCCTGCGCTGTCACTTGCCCTAGCGGCATTAGGGTCTGCACCTACTGCAGGTCCCGATGGAACCACACTTTGAGAAGAAGTAAAGGAATGGAGAGGAGCGAGGACAATTTGGTTAGCAGCATTGGAGGCGGGAGGTAGAGGGAGAGGATTAGGAATCTGGTCCTTCTGCAGATTTGCCATCTGTCGCATTTGATCCTTGTGCTCTTTGGTCATTTCGGTCATTTCTGCCCACAACTCACTTACCTCTGCCGAGAGTTTGGTGATCTGTTCAGGGATGTCACTTGGTAAGAGCACGTACATATGCGACTATCTCCTTCCTGACCTAAGTGTTAAGCAAGGAGGAGACTGTTTAGAGGACAGCCTCATGGTTTGCAAAAACGGTTTTTTGCTTTTCCTCCTCGACTCTCTTCCCTTGCCAGTGCCTTGTAGAGAGTTTGGAACAATGGTTTATCCTCCCCTATGGCTGCATCCAGTTGGGCCTTTAGGGCCACAAAAGCCTTCACATCTCCCATTTCCGCAAGTCCCTCAAGATGGGGGCTTTCACTCTCTCTTCCTCTTGTCTACGAGTCTCTACGGGCATCAAAATATGAATTCAGGAAAGGGCATCAAAATATGAATTCAGGAAAAGAAACAGACTGAAAAGTTCAAAGAAGAGAAGGTAGAACTAGCCGGAGCGACATTTGGACTAGAAAGCAGCGAACCACAAAATAAAAAAAAAACAGGAGAGGTCTGATCCAGCGACCTAGTCTGATCAGACTGCATACGAGGTCCTCTCGAGTCCAGTCTGACCAGCTCCGTGACCGTTCAACAAATCAGACGACGAGTGACGAAATGCAACAATGGAGAATTGAGTGGTGTATAGGGTGCGAGTCAAGGCACAAACGGTGTGATCAAAAGCATGCGAAACGTCTAAGTTGAGTTCCCCTCGGCAGTGGGTGTCCTAACCAACAAGAATAAACTTTGGATCTCAGGAAGAGAATGGAGTAATGTCTAACAGATTCTGGTCTAAGGGCTCTTCTTGTTTGGGCCCGGTCCCACGTAAGTCGTGACCGACTCCCAACCAAGAGGAGTCCCACATGGACTAAGTTTCTGCCTCTACCATCCTGAAAATGAATTTTAACTTCCAGTAGAACCTATAGACTATAACCGTTAAGAGATGAAAAGACAAAGCACTGTAGAAGGAATCGACATTCAAATCAAGATACTTCGTTTCTCCATCCATCAGGTGAGTAGGTAGTTCACACACATTCAATCACACAATCAAGACCAGAGAGGAGAAAAAGAAACCCAGAATAACCCCAGAAGGACAATCAATACCATGCACACATACATGGGCATCCCGTAGGTGCACGACACTTACCTGAGTGGCTTGAGCTTCGAGATGAATAGAACTCACCCCCCTCTCATGTGATCCTCCTGACCCCTTTAACGCTACCCCTACACTAGTGTCCTATCTCCTAGGAGGGTCTGACTCCAACACCAAAGTGCAACTCCGGGTCCCCCGCCGATGCTGGAGAACAAAGTAGCAACTTGCAGTCCGTAGATGCTGAATGGTCGCTGACCCTCAAGTTTGCCTACTTGAGGGCAACCCTTAAGTTGCCAAGTGTTTCCCTTGAATCACATTGCAGGTGCGAGTGCCTCTCACTGTCGTCTCTCTCAAGTTGCCGCATGGTCTCCACAAAATGTTTCGCCACCCTAATCTCACTCTCAAGCAAACTGGTTAGGTTCAATGTCGACCCCACATGACCTAACCAGGTGGGGGCAGCTTCCTTTAGCTACGCTGCCCCACTTCCCTTACATCCAACCCTAACCCTAAGTGTTGCCCTCAACCACTTAGGTTAGGGTTAGGGCAGCAAAGTCGAGTCTCACCAGCAAGTAGAATCCGCTCTCTTGGCCAATTTCGAGATACACATTCATCAGATAGTATAATGTTGTCCAATTGCAGAAAGAAATAAATGAATTTGATAGGAGAGAGAGGGTAAGAAGAAAAATAAGAAGAAAGAAAGAAAAAGATGATGATCTATACCAATATAGACAAATGACAAAGCTCTTCTTCTTCGCCCAACACTCTCTTCCTCCTTATCTCCTCCTCTCTTATTCACACAAGAAATGATCGTACAATGTTGAATGACTGAACCAGAATCAATGTCTGCATCCGTCTTCTACTACAGGTATCACTTGAGGTCCACCCTAGCCATGGTCGCCTCCCTCACTCTTCACTCTCATAGGCCGAGGCTATGGCGGACTACTTGGGCCTTGCCCTACTGTGCAAAGGACAACGCAAAGCAGCTATGGCTGCTCTAGCTCAGGCCACCGTGCCTGACTCTACCTCGGAGCTTCTTGGTGTAGCTCTCCGCAGCAGGGGTCTCCCTGGTGCAGTGCCCGCCAAGGTGATGAAGATGGCTGCCACCATAGCCAGGTAAGTACCTCTGGCGCTCTTCCCCCTTCCTGGCCTTCTTTGTCCCCCAAGTCCTTGCTTCTTCCCCAACAGCGCTGCTCCAGCCAACGCTCCAACCAGTGTGTCACCAAACTTGCACACCGACAATGAGGCTGGGCTCTTCGCCCGATCTGGAGATATAGCGGCCTGCTTGCCTCTTGGGCGGTGACTTCCAGGCCGCTTGACCTTCCAAGCAACCGGTACCGCCTCCCTTTTGGAGGAAAACATCATTGCATACTCTGATATTGCTCGTACAGGCCGTAGACTCAGACTGGTACCCGCCTAGACCTAGCCTACAACTACTGGGCCTCTAAAAATGCCACTTTTGTCTTCTTCTGCTCGGCCTCCAGTACCCGGCACATCTACCGCTTCAGGGTGTGGTACCGGCTTACCTTCTACTTGAGTGTTTCCCCGTGCTGCTTCAAGTGCTGCGGGCCTCTTACCCCGCTTCAGGGTGTGGGAAACTTAGCAAGGCATTCAGTCTATGAGCAAAACTCATAAATCAGCCGTGTGTTTCGGTCCATGTTTGGTCGGGTCATCACAAAGCGGCTATTGCAGTGCGATTTTGAATATAGAGTTGTGGTGCCCCTATTTTAAATGAAGCTCAGCTGCAAGACAAAGGGACCGGTCCGCTCTCTGCCTGTATCCAATACTATTTGCCAAGCCAATTCATTCTTCTGGATATTTCCTCATATTTGAGGAACAGATTGCCGAGCAAATGCAGTCTTCCCTCGTCATATTGTACAGTGCTTTCCTTCATCAGACTGCTAGGTTGCCCGAAAGTTTTCCCTGGCGATCTCGTACATCGCTATGTTAGAAAGAGGTGAAGTGTGACTTTTCACAGATTTGTTGATCTTGGTCGTGGTGGATCCCCATCATCATGGATGCTTGCCAAGGGAGCCTAGGAGGAGGTGGGAGGGAACGTAAAGAAAGTGGAGTTTATGAGAAAGCCGTTTGGAGGAAGTGTGAGGGAAATTAGGCTATGTTATTGACTAGGCGTGAGCCAAGCGCAAAGGGGATTTTACTGTGCCATTTTGGGTTGTGGTGCTTGGGAGATGAAACTTCAATTGTATTTGTAACTTTTTCTATAAACTCGGGTCTCGTGTGACGCTGCCGTGGGGCTCGACTGCCAGTGTTGGGAAAATGTTCTTCCCTGTTGGGCCCGTGGCGTTGTGTGGGCAGTAGTAGCTGGCGGGGTCGCAAATATGAGGGCGCATGTTTGAATTCAAGTACGTAGCTGCAGACTTCAAGTTGTTTATTTTTTCTATTTTCCCATGTCTTCTGGCCTCACGTGCAGTTGGTTAGTGGGCCGCTTTGTTTTGTGCAACGATAATGATGCCTGTCGAGCTACTGGGGTTCGTGGTGCCAGACTTGGACCATGACTGAATCTTGGGCACTCCATTCTGGCATTGAATGGAAGCTGTCCAGTTTTTCGGTCATGAAGGGTCATCCTGGATCGGTCTACAGGATCCAAAGACTGCCCACGAACAGACCTTTATGGTTTGTACTAACCACCATCATAAGCACCAGTTATCAGCCAACTCAATCAGAAGGGAGGAATCTGATGAGAGGACAAGGAAAATAAAAAGGGAATGACAAGTAAGAGATCAAAGAGGAAGTCTCAGTGGATATTAATCAAATTTCAAAAATGATGAAAGCTCTTGGCAAACCCAAAGATTGAGAAGGACAGATTGAAGCGTATTTTGGCCCCACGTGCAGTTGGTTGGTGGGCTGTTTTGCTTTGTGCTTGGAAAACGAATCTTTTGTGGCGGCACTTTGTTTCCATTCACGTTGTTCATAGCAGCCCTTTTCAGCGTGTTTGTGGCCGGCTCGCCACTCATGTTCGAATACAAATTCATAGCTGCGGGTTTTAGCGTGTTCAGATCCAATGCACAAAAGACAAAAATAAAAAAATATATGGAGATTGACTTGTTCTCTCTCCCTCTCTCTGTCTCTCTCTCTCTCTCATACACAAAAAAAAGAAAAGAAAAGGAAAAAAAGTGCCAGTGTATATTTCCATGTTCTACCGGAAGATTCATTCGGATTTTACTCATTCTATCGATGGAAGTAACCTCTCTCTATCTCTCTCGCGCATGGTTGGACAGCAGTGTCTATTTTTGTATTCTAATGGAAGATTCATTCCGGTTTTGCTCATCCTATCGATGGAAGTAGCCTCTCTCTCTCTTTGCGTGCATGGCTGGAAAACTCTCTCTCTCTTTCGCTCACACATACACGTGTCGTAGTGTATATTTCCATGTTCTAGGGGAAGATTCATTCAATTTTGCTCATCCTATCGATGGAAGTAGTGTGAGGCCAGCCGTGGGGTTGGAGACTTACCTGTTGGCTGGTGTGTTGCTCATCCTATCGATGAATCTCTCTCTCTCTCTCTCTCTCGCTCACTTTCTCTCTTTCTCTCTTTCTCTCTCTCTCTCTCTCTCACACACACACACATACACACACATACACACACACACACACACACACACACACACACACACACACACACACACACACACACACACACACCGCCACCTGTTGAGCGCATCGGCTCTAGTCTTTTTCGCAGAAGGCGAGAGCCGTCCCGACGATGTCATGCATGAGTCAAACAAAGCAAAATATGGGAGACAGAGACAACGAGTAAGTAATCTCGCAAGCTGCTGAAACGGATGTGGTTTTGTTGTCACCTCGCCAGTCTAACGGGGTGCGCGAGTTGTACTTCCGGCGGTCTCCTACGACAGGGTAGGCTTCCGCGGGGCACAACTTACCTTCCCTAAGGGGCTGTCACCACCCTTCGGGGCGTATCCCTACCGAGCCATTGACCCACGTGCGAAAGCTTTTAAACCACCAGTACTTGGCTCATATGTCGGCCGCAGGGCGTTGTCGTTAAAGCCCCACAAGTTTCAGAGGCTCAGTGTACCGGACCTGAAAGGTTGACGCCGCCAGCCAAAACCATTTTTTTTCGTTTTGCTGGCAGGTCGGCGCGAAACGGCGCGCAGGGCATATTCAGGCTCGACATCGATAGCTCGGCCAAGTATATGTAGTTTAAATGCAATTGCAGAGGTAAGTCAGCCAAGGGTGTTTAACGTCGCTCGTTTCTCAGGGCGCTGATCTCCTAAGCTCGGAGCGTATGCAGGTCAACTAGGACGGCTTGCTATGATCTGTGAAGGGAATGAGCGAAAGAATTTGGGTTCTTTTAAAACAACACACACACATGTGTGGCAGTGTATGTTCCCATGTTATAGCAGTAGATTCATTCGATTTTGCTCATCCTATCGATGGAAGTACCATGAGGTCAGCCGCGAGGTTGGAGACTTTCCTGTTCTCTTCTCTCCCTCTCTCTCTCTCTCTCACACACACACACACACACACAAACACACACTAGGATCAGGCTCGTACTAGCGAGCTATTCTCTCTTTTTGCGGTTGGATATGTCGTATTGGTTTTGTTGATTATACACGGCCTAATTCTTTGGCCTGCTTTAGAGCATGGGCTGTTTGGATGTTTACGGGTGGCCACGAGTTCCCTTCGGGGGGAATGTATGTTTCGTGGGCCGTCGTGGAAGGCTTTCCCAGTTTTTTTGGACCCTTAGCAGGGGGGGCCGATGCGTTCTTGCTGGAGGAGTCTTCTGTCTTAGGAAAGTTCTCTTATGTTCTTCCTCCTCTTTGGCAGTGATGCGAGTGTGTAGTTTAAGATAAATGTCGGGAATGCCAATGCTGTTATATTTGTTTGTTTTTGGTAGATGAGTTTTTGGTTTTGTGGGCCGATGCGGAAGGCTCTCCAAATTTTCTCGGACCTTTGAGGGGGTTGGGTCGGTGCCTTCTTGCTGGAGAAGTCTTGTCTTAGGTAAGTTGCCTTCTGCCCTCCATCACCTTGTGGAATTTGAAAATATGCATGTGTATATGTGCAAGTGTGCAGCTTTGGCGGCAGACGGGTGTGTGGGCACATGGCGCTGAACCACACAAGCGTGGCCAACCTTGCATTTTCTTTCACATTAGCTATCTATACCTTTTTGTTATGGATGGATGTTTTGTCTGATGTGGAGGAAATGAGAGAGAGAATTTGGCGTGCTTCAACAACGCACACACACACACACACACACACACACACACACAGACACACACACACCTACGGCAACCGCTGACGGATCTCCCTCTTTCGTGCCAGACGAATGACGAACACAGCAGTCCGAGGAGGAAAATAGACTTCTATATGAACCACCGGCAGACCGATGTGCTCATAGTTTATCACCACCAGGGCGAACTGTTGTGGATCATATCCTGCAGCAGCCGAATGCCCTTGCGTTGGACCGATCCTCCCTGTCGTCGTCTGCCCATAGAGAAGGAATATATAATGAGGAAGCCCAAGAAAGATGCTCCATGCCGTTTTGTGATGACCCGCCGGAGATTCAACTAGCATGTGGTTCACATGCCTTGTGCCGTGAGGATTATGAAAGTATAGTCACATGCGAGTTTTTGCTTCCATTTGTATGATGACAGTCAGTACTGTACTCATGTACGGCACCCCGACATGTCATGTCCAATTTGTAGACAGGGGCTGGAACTGCAATGCCTCTATGATTGCGGTCGACGTGCCTCTGTGTTCCTAGCAGCCAAGTAGCCTGTGACATCTGTCTGCGCCGTGCCATTCGATGCAGCAACTGTGACTGCGAATATTGGATGTGGTGCTTCCATAGCCCGCACCCGAATCGGTCCTGTCCGGTCTGTAGCGGTGGCCAGTTGCACAGTTCAGCGGTGAATATTTAGAAATCTGTGAAACCCGTTATACGCCTTTCCCCTGCTCTTTTTTGAATGTCATACTCTATCCGGCCCTCCCGTTGCCCCTACCTCCCCTGCCCCATACTCCTAGAGAACTCTGCCTTCTACCCCTTACCCTCCACCCTCCACTCCACTCCCCTTGTACTACTAACAAATACATACGAATGAGCATCATTAAGAGTATATAGACGATATGAAGATCAGAAATGAAGTGAACGGAAGTATGAAGATGAAGGACGGACACAGACTGTATAAGCTGAAGATCTGAAGTGAAATGAACAGGAGTATGAAGCTCTGAAGAGAAGCACAGGAGCGTACCTTCCCTTTTACTCTGCCTCCTGAAATAACGTGCAAGTGGGCCGTGAAGGCACACGGGTATGTGGGCAGCTGCCACTCAACCACAATCAACGTGGGCAGCCTTGTGCATAAGAGGCACAGTTAAAGGGGAGCTGCAAGAACAATGAAAGGGGTACCCCAAGGACAAGCAAGAAACTGTCTAATTATAAAATTGCTTTAATATGTTGGACATCTCAAATGCTCTCGTTGGCTGCAATAGGACAAAGACTGCTTTGATTCTGAATCTATTCACCTGGGTGGAATTGGGGCTGTTGTGGGGAAAATCTAAAACACACACACACAACCTCCTGATGAGTCGGTGAAAGTCCGACGAAACAGTCTGGTACAGTCATGCTTTTTTTGAGTGTATAGCGAATATGACAACACACACACACACACAAACACACACACACACTGACCGATTTTGCAGTGTATATGTTCTGGCTGAAGATTCATTCCGATTTTGCTCATCCTACACACACAGACACACAGACCGACATTGCCACGCTTCACGAAATGAGCAGAATGGGACTGAATCTTCCCCTAGAACATGGAAGTATCCATTGCCACAACATGGAAATATACACTGCCAAAGACCAAAAATGTGGCAGTGTGCAATGAACCCAGATCGTGAAGGCACTTGTCAACAGTGCAAGCCCAGATAGATAACAACCTGCTGATGATTATCAATAATCATAACCATGTCCAGATATAATGAGATGGGGGAAACATACACAGACGAAGAAGAGAGGAGGGAGAATAGACTTAGAGAGTGGAGAGAGCGACAATGCCCACTTCTTCCTCGGGCTCCCTCCTTGATCACCACCTCGGTAATCAATAATCTAAACGCGCATCTGAAGTACTATCACAATGTGCCACGTGGCACATCAATCAGTTCTCATCATCAAGCTGGAGCAATGTCGACGTCGAGATAACCAGGTACGTATCCACTATCGCCACACAATCATGATCTCCTCCCGAATGTCTTCTCAACAGAACAGCAATACCAGTCACGAAGCCTCGCCACGTCAACAATAATAAAATACGTGGCAGCGGCCACATCAGCAGCAGCGCGTGGCAGCTGCCACGTCAGCATGCCCTGAAGACAATTGCCAGCCAGCCACCATGCCAAGCCAGCAGCGCGTCGCGGTAGTCGCCCAAGTGCCAGCGTAGAGCCAGCGTCCAACCATTGTCGAGCCAGCGTCGATGTCAACGCGAGAGGTCAGCATTGACACAAGACAGAATGTTCCTCGAAGCCAAGAGGTCAGCGCTTTTGTAGCGTTGACGCGGGGTCTGGACCCCAGGTGCTGCTTCCTTCAGCCGTCGAGATCTCAATGCAATTGACGGCCCAGATTGGCCTGAAGCCGAATTCCCTGTGGTCTTGATGCTGTCTGGGTACCTGCGCACAACAAGTGAGTGTATCCGACCAAGGGCCTGGGCGTGGTACCTTTGTCCTGACAGTTGACTTAGACCCTTGACTTTCCAAGGGCAGTGCGTGGTCACACTGCCTGGTGCAGGCCGAGTTTGGCCTGCGTTGTCTGGGCTCCGTTCGAGGGCCCAGACCACTGCAGAACACGGGTTACTGCAAGTGTACATTTCCATGTTCTAACGACAGATTCATTCCCGTTTTGCTCATCGTATGGATGGAAAACTCTCTCTCTCTCTCTCTCCTCTCTCCTCTCTCTCTCTCGCGCGCACGCGCGTGCGCACGGGGTGACGTTTGCATCTGACAGCTCCTTAGTCCATACTCACACCGGGATTTCTTTTCGATGTATCTGTCCGTCGTGGTGTATCTTCCTATGTTCTTGCGGAAGATTCCTTCTCATTTTGCACATTGGCAGGCTGCTCAGTCGATGCACACGAAAAAAAAAGAAAAAAAAGTGTGGCAGTGTATATTTCCATGTTCTGGCTGAAGATTCATTCCGATACTGCTGATCCTACACACACACACACACGGATGGACATCGCCACGCTTCCTGCCGTGTATAGACAGGACTGGGGCTCGGCTTCGCTGCACTGGGTCCACTTGTGGTAGTAATGATTGAGGAGTGTTGGTCATCCAGAGGACTTTGCAGCAAGGTGGCGAGAAGGGGTCCCAGCGCTTGCTATATGTTGGTATCTTATATTCTTCATTGTGTGATTTATGGTTCTTGACTATGCATGTTTGAGAATCAGGATGACTTTCTGTGGATGGCAATTGAAGGCTTATTACAGCTTTTATCTGCTGCCTAGCCCCAGTGCTGTTTCCCAATTTGCTTGGACTGATACTTTGGGTTTTTGCACTCTTCCTGGATTCTGTGTGCAGGTAGAAGTTATAATTCCCTCTTTAAATCCTCCTAATCCATCTATGAAGCCTCGTGTTCCCCCTCCGGCTGCAACAAAGGCAGCTGTACAGTTCTGCACGGAGCTGGGTAGTGACGAGGTTCCTTCTGTGACTTTAATTAAACTGGGAAAGCATCCTGTAAGTAAAACCTTCATACGTGCTTCTACGCTTGTTTGTTTGTTTCGTTTGTCTGTTGGTATGTTTGTTGGTTTGTCGATTGCCAGTTTCTTGATGTGTTTGTTTGTCTCTTTCTTTCTTTCTATTAGTTTGATTACTCATCTGGATGTTCATTCATTCAGTCGGGCATTCACCGGGTCATTCGCTTGTTTGTCTGTGCATCAGTGTGTGTGTGTGTGTGTGTGTGTGTGTTGTGTGTGTGTGTTGGTTTGTCACTGAAAAAACACAAAGCAAAGTATCCCTTTCCAGTGCCCTGATAGAGTCAACAATGGAAAGAAGTGCAGGGTTCCCCTGTGTGTGGTTAAGTGGTCCACTTGACAGTTGCACTGTGAGAGAGAAATTAGCAGACACTTCGTGGGATGCTGTCACATACTGCGCCTGCAACATGCTGCACCTGAAACGAGGGCCATTTTCAGGCCCTGTGTTGTTTTCAGCCTAAAAGCCTGAAAACAAGGGCCTACAGGTCCTGTGTCGTTTTCAGCCTAAAAGCCTGAAAACAAGGGCCTACAGGCCCTGTGTAGTTTCAGCTTGAAAGCCTGAAAACAAGGGCCTCCAGGCCCTGTGTCGTTTCAGCCTAAAACAGGGCCTTCCAGGCCCTGAGTGTTTTCAGCCTTAAACGGAGGGCCATTTTCAGGCCCTCATAAGATCGACCTGCCCTGAAACTTAGGCACCAGACCAGGGTTTTAGCACAGGCCATTTTGGGCCTGTTTTCAAGACAACCTTTGTTTGAGCTTCAACGCCAGGGTCTGGCACGTTTTGACATTGGCAAGAGCAGCCTCCTGGACGGGCCAGCACTATATAAAACTGGCCCGCCCTGCAGGCTGCAGGGAGTTCATAGGGACTTCCCGGGCACTTCACGTGCAGTTCAGGAGGTGGGAGGTAGTCTTCAGGATTCGGCAGCAGCACTCTGGAGGAGCGCTGCAGTAGTAGTAGTAGCGTTAGCAGTAGTCTTCAGCGCTGGGCGCTAGTAGGAGCTAGAGTATTGCTGGAGAGAGAGAGATTGGGCGGAGGCCAGGGAGACTTACCTGCAGCGTCATAGCTCCAGCTTCGTCTTCGAGGTACCTGCAGCACAGCGCCATCTTCACAGGTTAGTACCTGGCACA
>BFEA01000262.1:1318499-1331095 GCA_003427395.1 Chara braunii | reverse complement strand
AGCAATGATTGATGTAAATCACTATCCAGTGATGCCCAACCACTGAGCGAAAGGAAAACACGGGCCTCAAATTCCCTTCGGCTGTGTGTGTGTGTGTGTGTGTGTGCCTGTTTGCCCTCTGTTTTTGACTTGGTGTTCCGGCTGAAATAACTAATGAAGTCGTGATGGCAAGCAATGGTTTTTATATCTTAAGATGCTTGTGCGAACGTAACTCCAACGCCACATAACTGATGTCGTCCTCCTAAGAAACGTGCAGTGAGCCTCACTGCTCGTCACCTTCAGCACACACACACAATGAGAGATCACACAAAGTCCACGCTGGAGACCAGAGATGCGAAGTCCAGATAAGCTTAGAATTTCCAACAAATTATCATATTAAGCAGTTACAGAGTTCCAGTCACCAGCGCTCGTCAGCACAGAGTTCAACAACCCAATTCCAGCAATCCTCATCCGAGGTAGGTGACTCTCTTCTCTCTCTGTTCCCCACTCTCTCTCTCTCTCTCTCTCTCTCTCTCTCTCTCTCTCTCTCTCTCTCTCTCGTCATTCTTCATGCATGCACACACTCTCTCTCTACTCTCACTCTCCCTACTTGAAGTTCTTGAGTCTGAATACATTTGCTATCACCTGACTCTGTCTTCTACTACTAGCTATGCGACTATGGCCGCCTTCCTTCCTCAACGCAGCGCTGCCCAGCAGGGCTCTCGCGCATGCTACTCACAGATAGCGCACAAGCACTTCAGCAGCACTTCCACACTTCTCATGAATGAGCAATCTCCCTGAAATGTGGCTGGCCAGTCCTTATATTGACTTGGACTGAGCCTGAACTCGTCCCAGCCTCTGCCTCCTTTGGCTTGCATGCCCACGGCTTGCTTGCTTCAGAATGACAAGGCCTGGTACTTTCCCGAATTTTCATTGGTGTGCTGCTGCTTGGGTCTGCGACTCACGACTTTTCACCTGTGGAACATGACTTTTGACTGTGGGATGTGACTCTTGCCTCTGGGACACGACTTTTGCCTGGAGAAGTGTCCTTCGCCTGTGGGATATGACTTTTCAATATGAGACAACCTTTGACTCTGGGATGTGACTGTTCACCGGGCGCCTGTTGGGCTTAACTCCTAAGGTACTCGACTGCGACCTTTCTGAAGTGGCCGACTTGGCCTCCCTTGGCTTGAGACCCTGACCCTGAAATTCGAATTTGCGGTCTGCATCTTTTAATGCCTTTCACTCTGGCCGGCCTAATTTCGAGGTCGTCAGAGGAAGTTACACTCTTTATCTATCAAGTATATTGATTCCTCTCCTAGCTCTCTCATAGTAAGACACTATGTGCGTCTCTAGTAAACCAGCGATCTTCCGAAGGCTCTTGATAAGCAAATCTAACTTAATATTGTCGCCGGGACCTACCCCTGCGCCTCGATCTATAAACATCCTCTGCAACCGTGCGATTGACGTCATATTTGCGATCCATATCAGGAGGAGTCATAGATCTTCGAGACGGAAATAGCTCATTGCCGACACAAGGGAGTAACTTAGAGGCATGAAACACTGGATAAGTGTGCAAATGTGGAGGGATCTCAACAACGTATGGACCGTCCACATCAGCAATCACATCAAGAATCTGCCACGGTCCCCTATACGCAGTCAATAACTTCTGGGAAATGTTCTCCTCTGGGAAAAGCTCTTCAGATTTCACCCAGACCAAATCCCCTATAGCGAATTGCGAAGGTCTGCAGTGTTTATTTGCTTGTTCTATCATCTGATGCTGTGCCTTTCTGATGTTCTCCCTTACTTTCTCTAAGTCTTTCTCATACTGGACAGTGAACTCTCTAGTCCCTGGCGAAAGCCTTGCACTTGATCAGGGTTTTGTTATGATCCTGGCCAATTTCGAAGTAGACATTCATCAGAAAGTACAATGCCGTCTAGTTGCAAAAAGAAATGAATGAACTTGAGAGGAGAGAGAGGGTGAGAAGAAGAATATGAAGAAAGAAAGTAGAAGAAGTGATGTACAAAGCATAGACAAATGATAATGCTCTTCTTCTTTGCCAACAGCTTTCCTCCTCCATATCTCTTCCCTTCTTATTCCAAACAAGAATAATAATAACAATGTTGAATGGCTGATCCAGAATCAATATCCGAGTCCCTCTTCTACTGCAGGTACCACTTGAGGTCCACCATAGCTATGGCCTCCCCTCCTCTCTCTTTTCCCATAGGCGGAGGCTATGGCGGACTACCAGGGCATCGCCCTGCTGTCCAAAGGACAACACAAAGCAGCTATAGCTGCTCTAGCTTAGGTCGCCATGCCTGACTCTGCCTCGAAGCTTCTTCATGTAGCTCTGCCTTGACTGGGCCTTCCTGATGCAGCCCCCACCAAGGTGATGAAGATGGCAACCACCATAGCCAGGTAAGTACCTCTGGCGCTCCTCTTCCTATTCCCGGTCTTCTTCCTCCTCCGCGTCCTTGCTCCTTCCCCAGCAGCGCAGCTTTGTGCTAGCGCTGCTCTAGCCAGCGCTCCAACCAGTGTGTCGCCAAACTTGCACACTGACAATGAGGAGGAGCAACTGGCTCCTCCTGGAGATATAGCGGCCTGCTTGCCTCTTGGCAAGCGACTTCCTAGGCCAGGCGGCCTCCAAGCAACCAGTACCTCCTCCCTTTCGGGGGGAAACATCATTGCAGACTCTGATATTGCCCGTACAGGCCCTAGGACTGGTTGGACTGGTACCCGCCTAGACCTAGCCTACAACTACTGGGCCTCTAATAATGCCAACTTTTGTCTTCTGATGCTCGGCCTCCAGTACCCGGCACATCTACCTCTACCTGGTGTGGTACCGGCCTACCTGCTACTTGAGTGTTTTCAGCTGCTTCAAGTGTTGTGGGCCTCTTTCCCCGCCACTGAGTGTTTCCCCCCGCTGCAATCCTCAATGTCACAGCCACAGGCAAGTACCGGCCCTTTGGGCCCACTGAACGAACAAGTGCCCTTGCGGGTCACAAAACACTCAGACAGACATGCAGACCAGCAAGCGTGCACACACACAGACTTAGAGACTTAAGTAACAAGCGCGAAACTCAGCAAGGCATTCATTCCATGAGCAAAACTCAGAAATCAGGTGTGTGTCTCAGTCCGTGTTTGGTCAGGTCCTTACAGTTTAGACAATCAATGGGCCTTCGTGGGCGCCAACCCAAATGCAGTTCAGTGGGCGTTCTTGCGGTAGCCAAACGCACAGAATTGTTATAAGCTCTAGCGACCTTACCCAAATGCTGATCCCAGTCAGTCTGATGTGGTCGGATGTACATACACAGCACTTGCTGTAGCACTTCATTCATCTGCTCGGTCTGTCCATTTGTCTCAGGATGTCTGCCTGAAGACATGGCGAGTTTGGACCCATAGACGCTCATGAGCTGTTGCCAGTGGTCGCCCGTGACCTATCCCTATCACTTACAATAGTCAAAGGATGCCCGTAGTCTCTCACCAATGATTTGAAAAACTCCCGAATTACTAAATCTGGTCTAGCTTCAGCAGGGAGTGGCACAAAAACATCAGACTTGCTAAATCTGTCCACTATCACCATAACCTGGCTTTTCCCATTCCTACTTCTCACCTTAGTGTCCATAAAGTCTATAGACACGGAGTCTCTGGGACCAGACGGTACAGGTAGCGGTCTAAGTAAACCAAGAGGAGGCTGCATGGAACTCTTGTTACTTTGACGCACTTTGCAGCCTTGTATATAAGCTATGCAATCATGCTTCATTCCAGCCCATGTATAGGAACGGAGGAGGTTAGCATAAGTCTTCCTCCAACCGAAATGTCCCTCAGTGTCGTCTCTAGGATTAGACTGCGAATCTCCTCACTGTTTGGTATGCACAGTCTGCCGTGCCCATCCGTCTTCTCAAACAGCAGTCCCTGTGCCACCCTATAGTTTGAAACTTCCTGTGCTGCCATCTGCACCTTGTTAATTAACTGACTATAGACCGGATCACTAACGTAAGAGGATCTAATCTTCTCTTGTAATTTTGCCCCCGCATCTAAGTATGTTACAATGGCACCGAAGAAATCAGCTCATCTACTCAGCGCATAAGCAACAACGTTATACTTCCCTTTTACTGGGTTCAGTTTGAAGTCAAACTGGTCAATCTCCCCAGCCCACCTTGTCAACTTAGGTCTCATTCTAGCTTGGATAACGTTATACTTCCCTTTTACTGGGTTCAGTTTGAAGTCAAACTGGTCTCCCCAGCCCACCTTGTCAACTTAGGTCTCATTCTAGCTTGGATCTTCAGGCAGCGAAGTGTCTCATGGTGGTGAATACACTTTGAAATGTTGTCAAAGGAGATAGTGCGGCCAACGGTTCAAGGCTTCTATAAGGGCAAACAACTCCGTCGCATGCGTAGAAGCGGCGACCTTCTCACTAGGCAGTTTACAGGACATGAAGTCCACAGGTCTGTACCCATTGTCATCATTCTGCTGGAGTACAGCACCTATCCCGTACTGACTAGCGTCAGTGGTCACTATAAACTGTAAGGACGGATCAGCGATCTTAAGAACGGGGTACCCTATCAAGCACTTTTTCAGACTCAGCAAAAAAACTTGCCTTCCTGAATTCATGGAAGAGCTCGACAGGGTCGGTAGAGGCTGGGTAGAGCGTCGGCACAGGCAAGGGGGTCCTCCGTTTTGGAAACGAGAAGGAACGACCAGAGAAGACAAAACAAATAGGGGAAAAAACAAAAAAGGAGTTCGCAAAAAAATGAACCGAGGATGGTAGATCGTCTTGTGGTGCCCTGCCAGCAAGGCTGGGCGTATTGCACACTGTAAGAGAAATCTTTGTTCCTGAGAAGACAAAACAAATAGGAAAAAAAAAAAAAAAAAGGAGTTCGCAAAAAAAACAAACTGAGGATGGCAGACTGCCATGTAGTGCCCTGCCAGCAAGGGTGGGCGTATTTCACGCTGTAAGCCAAATCTTTGTTCCCTTTTTCTTTTTTCTTTCCTTTTTTTCCTCCTATCTGTGTCCGTGAAGCAACGAGCTACTTCGAGATGTCGGGGAAGCCCTGCTGATGCCATACTGAAATCTCAATGCCTCGACTGCCAGTGTACTCACACTAGTACTGTTCAGGATGTATCTGACCACTATCGCGGGCAAATGATTGTTTTTCTTTTCTCG
Source organism: Chara braunii (assembly GCA_003427395.1). Lineage (NCBI taxonomy): Eukaryota > Viridiplantae > Streptophyta > Charophyceae > Charales > Characeae > Chara > Chara braunii. The sequence goes on along the minus strand of BFEA01000262.1, from coordinate 1,325,948 downwards.
TTTTTGCTATCTTGTGTAGTGCCCTGCCAGCAAGGCAGGGCGTTTTCCACGTTCTCAGGAAAGGCCCCCACTGAGGCCATATGACCACTATTGCAGGCGAATGATTGTTGTTTTTTTTCTCTTTTTTGCTATCTTGTAGTGCCCTGCCAGCAAGGCAGGTCGTTTTCCACGTTCTTAGGAGAGGTGCCCACTGAGGCCATACTCACGCCGGTACTTCCCTGAATGTATCTACTCGCTATCACGGCCAAATAACTATTCCAGTTGTTATGAATTCCTCCCCCCTTCTATTACACGTTGTTAGGAATGCCGTCATTCATGGCATAAAAGAGGGGAGCTGGGAGGGGGGAGGAAAGGGGAAAAAAAAAAAAAAAAACAGGAAGGATCAAGGGGAAAAAAAAAGTCGCTCTAAGTAGAAGTACCGGTTGCCCAACCTTGAAGGACCGGTTGTCCGTTGTATCACTGCTTGTTCGGTAGCTCGAAAAAAAAAGGCTCGGACGACTGCTTTGTAAGGTACTGGTGGTTTAAAAGTTGAAGTACAGTCCTTATCCCATTTCCAGACTGTCTCTTTCCCCGACAGCCTATGCAACGGAGCAGCTATTACATTAAAGTTCTTCACGAACCTGCGGTAATAGTTGTCCAGACAAAGGAATGACCGTAGTTCCGTCAGCGTACGTAGTGTCGTCCAATCTCTGATTGCTGTTATCTTTGTGTCCTCCTGTTTTAATTACATCTCCATCCAACACATGTCCCAAATACAACACCTGATTCTTGGCCCATTCACACTTCTTCGGGTTCAACTTAAACTCGGCTTCACGCAATTTACTGAACACTAAAAGTGAGTGTTATTCGTGTTCCTGTAGCGATTTGCTGAAAATCAAGATGTCATCTAAATATACAACAACGAATTTGTCTAACCCTCAATCGTGGAAGAGTTCATTCATACAACGTTGGAAAGTAGCAGGGGCATTAGTCAACCCAAACGACATGACAACAAACTCTTTGTGGCCATATCGAGTTTTGAAGGCCGTTGTGTGCTGGTCTTCAGGTAGTACCTCTATTTGGTAGCCCGATTTCAAATCTATCGTCGAAAAATACTTGCAACCCAGCATTCTATCCAGAAGGTAGTTTATCCGCTGTAATGACTCTGCATTCTTTATAATTATCACATTGAGTCCCCTATCTTCAGGCAATACCTCTATTTGATGGTAGCCCGATTTCAAATATATTTTCGAAAAATACTTGCAACCCTGCATTCTATCCAGAAGGTCGTTTATCCGCGGTAATGGCTCTGCATTCTTTATGATTATCACATTGAGTCCCCTATGGTCTATACACATATGCAGATCGCCTTCTTTCTTTGGCACGAACAAGACCGGTGCACCATACGACAAAGAGCGTGGCTTAATCCACCCTTTTCCTATTATCTCATCTAATTGTCTACGCAACTTAGCGAGTTTTTTGGGAGACATCCGATAGATAGGGCCTTTAGGAATCTTGCAATAAGTTTCTATATCTATCCGGTGCTTTGTTTCCCTCCTCACCACTCCAATTGGGGCCTCTCCCACATCAGCAAACTCATCCAACAAACTCCGCATATTGGGTGGTATGGGCACTTCTTCCTTTTTACCCTCACTAACCTGTCTCATATAGGCTACAAACAGTTGTTCGGCGAGGTCATTCTTGACCAGGTGCCTCACGAACGCGGGGGCACTCATACAACACAGGGACAAGTTATTCTCTACGTCGGATGCATGATACAAACACAACTTCTTCTTCCTCCCTGTGGGACTGGGCAGCCAACACTCGTGCTCGCCCATCTTAATGTCAGCATACACGGCGTTGCCACAAGTTATTCTCTACGTCAGATGCATGATACAAACACAACTTCTTCTTCTACCTTCCCGCCTGCCTCCAATTGGAAGTATGCCTTGACCCCTTCAACATACTCACATACTACCATCTCTCTCTCCATTATCGGCCAACTTGCTAATGACCGGCTCATCGAGCTTCTTCACCTTCATTCCTAGTTGCATTTTATGCAATCCTCTTCTACTTATATAACTGCGCGTTGACACACTATCTACTAACGTGCCTATCCTTTCCCTACTCATCTCTACATCTGCTATTGCTGCCCCTGCGACTTCTTCATTTCGGCCCGAGCGCGGGGACTAGTGATCAATTCATCACCAATGCTTGCAAGGGAGCCACCCAAAGATGTCCTAACACAAGCAACCTCTATACAACTAGCTAGGTGGGGGCTTACATCAGTCTTTGCCATTGGGATCTCCGGACAGGAGGGTGCCTTTTCAGTGCACACGTCTATCTTTGTGCCCAAGTCCGAAGTCCTTCTAGAGGCAACTGCAACCTCTACTGGCTGTTCCCTTTTGGGTATCTGTACTCTGGACACAAGGGAACTATTTGGTCGGGGTCACCACATTTAAAACATTGGTGGGCCTTACATTGGTTTTCCCGGAGATCCGCGTCTATACATGTAAGGTTTGCCTGCAGCTATTCGCGGGTTGGCCAATTCCTACCTCTTCCTCTACCCCCTCTGAATGGAGAACCTCTACCACCTTACGAGGGACCATAACCCCTACCTCCCACGTAGTAGCTACCTTTCCCACCACCAGCAGATTATCCTTACCTTCAATATTGTCGGATATCGTCCTATTCCTCCACCTCTTACCGGCCGACAGATCCTTCCAATAGTGGCAATAGTTTGCCTCCTAGAGAAACCCGACATTGTCTACAACTATCTTGCTAAACTTTTCATAGGTCATCCCCTCTTCTTTAGTACGGGGATACAACCGGGTCTTGAGGGGCTCTGGTAACGCTCTAGCGAAATTGTTCAAGATTTGAGCGGGGGTCGGTCCATGTTCCAAACATTGCAGCAACTCGTCCATTGTGGCCTTGAGTGTCGACGCACGATTCCACTTGCCGTCACTAATGTTAAGGATGAGGGACTCGGTACGACGGGCTTAGTTCTTATCCTCGAAGTGATCCTTCAAGGCCTTGACGAAGTCCTCAATCCTAGTGCGCTGTGAGTATTGCACCATCGAGGTGCATCCGACCTCTTTGACCAAAGAAATAGTGAAGCTTGCTGCGTCTCCCCCTAGGCGCAAACTTGCCATCAGTACGCACTCCCAATACAGAATCAACTGCTCGTACAGGTACGTGTCCATCACCGCCTCCCAATGGAAAATGCTCTCCTCCTCCTTCCCAGTATATATCTAAGGGAGTTTTACCTTCATCTCCTCTTTTCGTTCTCCTCGCTCAGACTTGCCTTCCTCACCTTTATGTTCTCCATCCTTTTTGGGACCTTTCCCTTTCTTGTCATCTTCCCCACCATCGCCACCATCTCCACCCCCGCCACTGCCACCTATTTTTTTATTTATTTTTTATTTTATTTTATTTTTACAGCCCAGGGTGTTGTAGAGGCCAGTTGCTAGGCACACATTGATCGTCGAAAGCGGTCATCCATGGTCGCCATGAGGAGACGAGGCTACCTCCCATCCCATCCTCACGTCAATACTCCTAGCGCATCCCCTATCCCTACTATCCTACCTCAGTGTGACCAACACTCAGGACCATCACCTTATCAGTACCGAGGGCAAACTTGGACCGAACAGTAGTGACAGGCACCAGGGCTAGCAACCCAGCCCTGGTTGAAGCATAGTCGAGCGAGCCTCCTCGCGCGGGTACTTCGGACGCCAGGCTCAAGCAATCACCTATTAGCCCCTAATTTGACCAACCAGTAACTCACGCCCTGTACTCTCCCACCACAAGCCTAGCTGTACATTTAAGGCAGGGTACTTATCATCGAGACGCCTATCATCATCACTAGTTGCATCCCACCAAGCCAACCAGTAACTCACGCCCTCTACTCTCCCACTTTGGACTCTAGCTATATATTTAAGGCGGGGTACTTATCATCGAGACGTCTATCATCATTATCAGTTGATCGTGACCTCCACCCAACCCTTGTGTATATGTGTGTGTGTGTGTGTGTGTGTGTGTGTGTGTGTGGCCCTAACTTGACCAACCAGCAACTCACGCTCTCTCCTCTCCCACAACAGACCTAGCTGTATATTTAATGCGGGGTACTTATCATCGAGATGCCCATCATCATCAGCAGTTGGGACCCACCAGACCAACTAGTGACTCACGCTCTCTACTCTCCCACCACAGACCCTAGCTGTATATTTAAGACGGGGTACTTCTCATCGAGACGCCTATCATTATTATTAGTTGATCGTGACCTCCACCCAACCCTTGTGTATATGTGTGTGTGTGGCCCTAACTTGACCAACCAGTAACTCACGCCCTCTACTCTCCCACCACAGGCCTAGCGGGGTACTTATCATCGAGACGCCTAGCATCATCACTAGTTGGAACCCACTAGACCAACTAGTGACTCACGCCCTCTACTCTTCCACCACACACCCTAGCTGTATTTTTAAGGCGGGGTACTTATCATCGAGACGCCTATCATCATTATCAGTTGATCACGACTTCTTCTCGGCCTTATAGTCGCGTGTGTGTATCTGCTTGTGTGTTCAGTTTCGTTGGTTTGTGTCCACAAGCTCTGTGTCTGTTCGTAGTAGTGTGTGTGGACCCGATTTTGTAACAGACGCTGCTCCCCACCGTGGAGTATCGGCTGAGTGAGTACCGATGATATCACCACCACCAGTACATGTGTGTGGGGTAGTGTCTCGTGTGTATATGTAATATGTGGTAGAGACAGGCCTATCTGGACAGGAACCCCCCCAAAGTTTGGAACCGGACTCGAACATGTGACCTACAGTATGAGACTAGAGGGTTCTACCACATCCACTACCGTAGGAAGTGGATAAAATGTGTGAAATATCTAGGCTGGGAGAGATCATTAGAGCGACCAAGTCAACAACAACAAGCAACCAACTTGAAGTCTAGACCATCATACAACACCCATGGACTGACCCCGGGTGGTGTGCAGGCAGCGTCTGTAATGGTACCATGCGTCAGCCCAGGGGAGTGCGTCCAGCCGTGCGTCATTCTATCGCCCTGCCGATGTCCATGCGCGAGGCTGCAGAGTTTTGAACCCGCAACCTCATACCACAATGCGCATTTCCAACCGGTGCTCTAACCACTGAGCCACAACAACTGAACGTCGTCCGCCATCTATCTTAACTGCAACGATGGTGTTAGTCAGTCTCTGAGTGAAGATATTTTCTAGTTGGCGTGCATATTGTAGGATCCTATGGCTGGATGACGCATTAAGGTAGTTGTTCCAAGTGCCCTCAAACTCCTCCTAGTGTCGTTTTAACTTCCCAATGGATCGTTGAAGTGCACAAAGTTCTTGGGTGGTATGCAGCAAGGTGTTGGTAAGAAGGTTCCAGCGTTCCTCAATTTCCACTTGTTTCCCTTTCTGCTTCTTCAGCAACGCCTAGTGTCTCTTTCCTTCCTCCCAACTTTTTTTTTCATCAAATTCTTTCCTTTTCGCAGCCAGCAGCTTTTGGTTGAGCTCACTCTTGTTCTCCTCAATCAGCAACTTACTTTCCTCCTGATCCTTAGTTGCCGCCAACTTCACCACAAACCGATCTCTCTCCTCGTCAGTTTCTTCTGGAAGCTCTGTCCGGTACCAAAATTTCTCCACCCAGTCCAAGTCCTCCTGCTGGAGTCTCAACTCCGCAGCATGACTGCTCTCCGCCACTTCCTCTCCTTCTGGTTGGACTCGTCTTCTCACCAATCCTCCTCCTCCTCCTCTTCCTTTCTCTTCTTCTTCAACTTCTAACTCCTTTTTCGAGTCTTCTTCTCTCTTCTTCGTCTCTTTCTCCATCTTTTCTTTCTCCGTCAATTTCTTTTTAACTTCCTCCTCGTCCTTTTCCTTTTTCTCCTTTTTTTTTTTTTTACAACCAACTTCTTATCGATCTTTGCCTGTTGATTTGCTGTATATGGTTGTGGTCCCACCAGACCTCATGGTCACACTCATGCCGCATGTCCGGTGGATTCCTTGAGGGAACAAAAATCGGAGAAGGGGACCCCATAGCACGGACAGGGTCAACATTGCAAACATTGGGTAGTCATCCATGGTTACTAAAGGCACCGGTATGTAGCCTCCACCTCCTCACTATGTAGACTTCACCCTCAACATTTAAACTATCTAATCTAGATTGGAGTCGGACCTATCTGAGTTCTTCCCTCTCCACAGTGTCACTACAGCCACCCTGTTAGGCTGGTGGGCAACCAGCAGCTTAAGGTCAGCCAGCAAGGACCTCATGAATTATTTAACAACGCAGACCAGACGTCGTGCCCAACAGGATCTGAAGGTTCACTCTCAAGACTTACATCTCCTCACTGCGTCAACACCTGTTTGGTTGCATGCCGGTCAGTACCGGTCTTAGGGCTAGACGAGTTGGTTTACGAGCGCTCGCCGCTCATGCACATGCTTCCTACTTTAAGGGTGATACATCCAGCTGCCGAGCTTCTATCCTAGACACAACCTACTTCATACATGTGTCTGACCAGATGCTAACTCGAGACAAATCCAGATATGTTATCTAGTGTTCTGTCCAGCAGCAGCGACACAAAGATGTGGGAAGGTACCATGACACTCGTTCATTCAGAAAAAAGCAAATGCAGGGCTTAGGGGGGCGATGCACTTCACTTACGAATGTTCCTTCAATGAAGCTCCTTGACACTCCTCGCGTGCAGGTACGTAATCACCATCCCCCAACCTGGCCACTTCTTCAGCCTGCAGGCCCTATGTCAAACTCCAAATCTCATCTCACCGGCCTGAATTTTGCCAGTGTTCATCACCAGCCAGAGATGAGCATTTTGTTTTTGAATTCGCACTTCACCCAACCCGCCCATAATTGTTTAAGCACCGCCCGCCCTCAAAAAAACAAAAACAAAAAATCTCAAGGCGACCCAACCCACCTGAGTGTTTTCTTGAAAATTTCCTCCCACACCCAACCCGCCCATCACCCGTAAAAAACCTTCACCCTGACCTACCCACACCCGCGAGAACAAAATTACCCGCCCGCACCCGGTACGCAATTATTTTCCATCCGCACCCACCCATTCCTCATTGTCTCAGTCCCTTTGAAAATTTGCACGCACTATAGCGACATGACATCCTTGGATGACAGCGCAAAACTTTGAAGCATCTCTGCCTGCAGGAATTTGAATTGCTCCACAAGTTCTAAATTGGGTAGTGAACCTAAGGCTTGGCACTTGCTGTGGTCAGGTTCGATCCCCGTTGTTTTAATGGGAGCGAACATCCCGTTGTTTGGGCCGTGGTCCAGCTGCCACCTGTAGATCGTGACACATTTTTTCAAGGAGGACCTCAAATTTCAAGTTGCCACTAGCGCAACTCTTTTTCTCGAGGACCAGAACTTTTTCTCCCAGGGGCCCCAGGGTGGAGACTTTCCGTTTCCTGGGCCTCCAACCTTTGAAGTCCACAGATGG
>BFEA01000262.1:1299937-1313781 GCA_003427395.1 Chara braunii | reverse complement strand
CTCTCTCTCTCTCTCTCTCTCTCTCTCTCTCTCTCTCTCTGTCTCCATCCCCCCTTTCTCCCCCGAGCACTTGTGTAGTACTACCTAATGCAGCAGCGACACATGGGCGCGCCTTGTCTTCACCAACGTAGCGCGAGTGTCAGCAATGGGGGAGAGAGTGGCTGTAGAGCTGCAACCGCTGTTCATAGTTTTCTCCATGTTCTGGAAGCACTATCCCCCACGCCCCCCCTCCTCCCCGGTTTTCGGGAGGCATCCCTTGGGCAGGTAGCACGTTTTCACATGCTCTGCCCTCCCTTTTTCTGAACCCTTTAGCGGCTAGATGAAAATTTTGGGGTAAGCAGGCCCTGACGCTCCGAACCAGAAATTTGTGCAATATTTTCCAGTTCTGCCTCTCTCTTGCACGGTGGTGCTGTGGGCGGGGGGCAGTGAAGGTCTTGACCATACTTGCGGTGCCCATGTGCAGTGTGCAGTACGGCCATGAATGATGCACGCGCATGTGCACGCGTATGTGCACGCACCGTGCACACCACTCAGATATGTGCAGTGGGCGGCGAACTTTTTATGGTGCGCCCGGTTCTTTTTTGAAATTTTATTTTGAGGGTAGAGGGGTTTTCTGTGTGGTGTGTGTGCGTGAGTGAGAGTGAGATAGTGAAGAGTTCACAGAGGCAGATTTCTCTTGGGAAGCACACACATATACTTTCTTTTTTGTGCGGCCCTTCCAGCAATATTGGCTGCGGTGGGAGACGATGTTTCAGCCCCCCCCGCCCCCCTCACCCCACCCCCCTACCATTTTCGTTTCAGATGACCCCCTCTTTTTTGGTCTTGCAGCATACCGCATGTGTGTGCAATGTGTCTTACACCACGCGTGCAGGACCGCCGTGCACATGGTGTGCCACAAGTATGGTTCTGAATATGGTGGGATGACCCCCTCTTTTTTGGTCTTGTAGCATACCGCATGTGTGCGCAATGTGTCTTACACCACGTGTGCGGGACCGCCGTGCACATGGTGCGCCACAAGTATGGTCCTGACTATGGTGGGTGGCTGGGACACAAGGGGGTGATGTTTGGAGACCAGTGCTGACTGGTGCTTTCCCTTTAGGGGGCTGGTAGACGGGAGGGATTTTGGACGAGCAGTATTTGATGTATGTTCAATTTTGAGAGTTGGTCGGCCGGTGGTGCTTCATGTCATTGGCACTTTTTACCTTCAAGACTTAAGCGGAGGTTAACTTAGAGAGACAACAAGTGTGGTGGATGGTTATGCCTGCACAGTATGAGAAAGAATTTCGGGTGGATTTGTTGAAGCTACGTCATATGTTAACTCATTGGGTGGATACTGGATCATTTACTTAATTGACTTTCTGCAAGGATGCTGGAACGCAGCCTGTAGTCAGGTACAGGGTCTGGCAGCCAGAAAACAGAGAATAGGGTGGAGACACATTTGCTCTGCTGGAGGGATTTTGGAAGAGCATTACTTGCTGTATTTTGAGACTCGGTCTGCTGGTGGCGGCTGGCGGCGCTTCATGAGGATTGTGGAAGAGCATCACTTGCTGTATTTTGACACTCGGTCTGGTGGTGGCGGCTAGCGGCGCTTCATGTCATTGACACTTTTTGCCTTCAAGAATTAAGCAGAGGTGAACTTAGAGAGAGGACAAGTGTGGTGGATGCTTATACCTGTACGGTAGAGGACAAGTGTGGTGGATGCTTATACCTGTACGGTATCGGAAAGGATTTCAGGTGGCTTTGTTGAAGGTATACCATTTGTTTACTCGTGGGGTGAATACTGGATCTGCAAGGATGTGGGAACGCAGCCTGTAGTCAGGTACAGGGCCTGGGAGCCAGAAACAGGAGGGTAGGGTCGAGACACATTCGCTCTGCTGTATCTCTGTGAAAGGATTTCATGATGTACCAGAGTCCCGAGTCCCAGGTCCTAGTCTCAAGTCCCATGTTCCAGTCCTGAGTCCCAGGTTCTAGACCCAAATCCCATTCCGTGTTCTATTAGTGGTTCCAGCCACTTGTACTCTAGTATTTTTCGTTTGTACCATGATTGCACAGGCCTAGGTGAGCTAGTTAAGTAGATCGTGATCGGAAGTCCCTGGTAGATAACAGTTATGGGTTGAAGAGTCTGTCTTTAGGAGGCACCACGACTTCAGCCAGGATCATTAGAGCCGTTAGGCCAGGTGTCAGTCGATTCACGCAAGCAGCCAACCCAAGAAAGTCCGTGAGCTTCCAGAAGCAGGGAACAAAGGCAAGAGGGCCAACCCATAGCTAACAGAAGATGTCTGGAAGGCGGATCAGCAAATATAAAAGCTCAGCTGCACCAGCCAACGGGATCAACTATTCATGTGCAAATTGTGGAAGCGCTGTGGGTTGCTTGTGCGACAGTGGGACATGGATGGGAGGGGACGCTAGAGGAGGAGCAAGTGCCCAGCGAGGAAGGAGACGTCTGGTTATCATAGCTAGGGAGGAGGAAGAAGACGGCCATATTTGCAGAGGTTCAGAGGAGTACATCACAGCTGTATTCACGGTGGATCCATTAGGGAGAGGGAGAGCATGAGCGTGACAGGGAGGTTGAGCGATACAAGACATGAGAGAGAGAGGGAGAGAGGGAGAGCAGTTACATATCTGATTCATCTATCGGTGTCCAGTGTGACTTCTCACATGAATGTTCTACTGCGTGTGCTGTGTGATTGCATGCTGATTGGGAGTTGAATCATTGCATATGCAGCTTCAGTTCTGCTTGGTTGAAGTAGTTACGGTCATCTGTCCCCTTTCATCTATCAGCTATTGGGCTGTAAGCAGAGTATTCTCTCCTACTCTCTCCCTCTTTGGTCCTTGGATGCACTCATGCTCTTGATGAGATGCAGTGACACACAAGAGTTTCTCTGCATGTGGTTTAATTTGATACAACAAGCCTTGTAAGAGTGGGGTGTACTTCATACAGGTGCTGCATGGATGTCGTCAGCTCTGCCTCAACGTTTACCTGACAGTAGGCCTGGAAAGCTGCGAGGGCCTGGACAAAGTCGCACTTCGCATCCTCTACAGGGTGTGTGGTTTGTGCCTGTGACTGGTTTTACTGACCCTGGGGATGGCACCTGAACCCTCGATATTGGAACTTGTCTCGGCCCATGCTCCCCACAATATCTCAACATTCGAGCATGGCAGCATGTTGCTGCTTCAATGATGACAAGTATGCAAAGTTATATGTTGATGATGGGTCATCCAGTCATCCATCTAATGAGACACCCGCACATCCATTTTGTGAAACTGGCACCCTTTATGAGCAACGTGAAGTGGATGCATCATCTTGCTGGTGTTGTGTGCACACAGGCTAACTTGTTGCAGTTGCTTTGATTATTCACTGATCTTTCTTGCCCACGGATCTATTGGCTTTATTTTATGGACAATGTTGTATGTTATTGCAGTTTAGATGTGACTGAAATTGCGGAGACGTTGATCATGCGTCTCAAGGGGCGATATGCAGGGTTAGCGTTAGATTATCATGGAGGTGGATGTAAAGTTGTACGTGCATGTCTGGCAACCCCCTCAGGTGAGTTCTGAAGTTACAGAATGAACGGTCATCCTGCAACCACCCCACTTTTATGAATGCGCCTGGAAATCCCACATCTGACCCTGAACCCAGCCGATCAGCCAATCATGCTTGAGCTAAGGCTTATCTGCAAGGTTTCAGGACGGATTACATCATTACTGGTAGAGTATATAGGGCATTTTTTTTTCGTAGGGAATGCGATAACTTGGGCTCTTTCCTTTTGAAGGTTGATCGGGTGTTGACATTATTTTTCCCCACCATGATCTCCCCCCCGGGGCCCTCGATTTTTCATGGCCATAGAGCTCAAATTTGTGTGTGATTCCTTGTTGAAAATTGTTCCTACCATCTTCACCCGAATGCATCTACTCGTGATTGCTAGGGCAGAAAATACCTGTTTGGCTATGTGGCCTTGATAGGCGTAACGCAAAGATTGTGAACCTTAGATATTGTGTCTAATCTATGGGTTCTAGCATTTTTTGAATTGGCGACGTATAAATCATTGTTTCTGGATGTGTACCTTTTAGGCTAGTACCTGGACCTTGAACCTTGATCTTCTTGGACAGCATGGAACTGTTGAAGGCTTAGTTCTGTTGTGCTGTTGCTTCCTGAGGACAGGAAACTGAAGACATCTATATGACTTTGGTGCTGAGGTCACATATTCACTGCCGTAGCAGTGCCCCTTAGTACTTTCTGTTCCTCTCGGTAGCCCATCACATTTCGATGCTTTGGGTCTACTTGCTGAATCAGCGGATTTTTCCAGAGTTGGGCCAGAGGCGGATTCGGTTCACCACAGCAGAACTTCTGGAGTCTGGCCAGAGGCACGTTCAGTCCAGTACTAGCAGAACCTTCCAGAGTCTGGCCAGAGGCACATTGGGTCCAACAACAAGTATATATTCAGTACTCACGATCAGGCCAGCAGCTCATTCTTTCGCGAAGAGTGGAAGTGCTGCTGGAACGACTTGTGCTGCATCGTGACTGATGTTTCTTCAACGCTGGAGGTCTGCAGGGCGCCCGGGGGACGAATTGGGCTGGTAGAGGGAGATGAGTGGCAGCTATAGCGGCCCAGTAGACAGCCTGGTAGGATATCCAGGTAGATCATAGCTGGTGTAGAGAGAGAGAGAGAGAGAGAGAGAGAGAGAGAGAGAGAGAGAGAGAGAGAGAGAGAGAGAGAGAGAGAGAGAGAGAGAGAGAGAGGGTTAACTTCCGCGGTGTATATGAGAGAGAGAGAGTGGAGTTAAGTGCTGTGAGTGCCGAGTGTGAGGCTGAACTGGTGCAAAGCGCCCAAGCCTTCCAATGATGTAAATGAGTTCTTTTAATAAAATTTGAGTTTCTCTCTTATCTGGTTTCCGTGAAAATTTGCATGCCAAGAGTAAGCAAACTACAGAGATCATTTCAGAACTTTTCAAGTGTGTTTGGTGCTTGAGACTTTAACTCGAGACTTCATGGACGCAGATTGCAGGCTTACACATCTTGCAAACCATACTGGATCCCATAAAACTTCTACGACATCATGCTTGGTCCATCTTTTTGGTAACAGCGGTGACATTTGTATGCCTTGTTTTCTACCTCACATCACGTGTCTTTTATCTGGTCTTGGTGGCTTTTTCTGCTTTGCCTTTGTTACTATGTCATGCACAATCAGTTGATGACTATTGCCGCCTGGAGATTGTCGACGAAATGCTGCAGTTGAGGTCCCTCTCTGCTATATTCGAGCAACCACAAGCAGTTGATGTTCTGGCATTTGGCTTGGCGACGCTCTCAGGCCGGTTCGTATGTCATCCAGAATGCCCATGTGTTTCTCATCTTTTGTGGTGGGCAAAAACCTCTCTCTTGAATCTTTTCTCAATTACGACAGACTTTTGTGGTGGGCAAGAAGCTTTCTTCTCTAAATTACAACAGACTTTTGTGTGTGAGGGCAGAGATCGTTGTGCGTGTGCATGACATGATAAAAAGTATTGAAAAAGTTACTTCAAACGGACAAGAGTTACCACTCACCAAGGCAACTAGACGAAGAAACAAATTCCACTTGTGCTCCTGGTGAGTGCAGTTACATGAAGAACAACATCTGCTTGCTGTCCTACCCAACCTTGCATTCTGTAGCTATATGGTCATGCCCATTGAGCACTATATGGTCATGATGATATTTTTTTGTTGACAACCAGTGAAGCTGTTTTTTTATTTGAGTAATTGCACCTATTCCGGATGAATCAAATCATATTTGACCTCCAGAAAATCCATATCCCTACACTATTAAAAGTGCTAAGGGAACCAATCTCCGATCCAGGCCGTCGTCGGTCCTACCAGCCCATGGCCTGGATCGTCGGAAACTTGTAATAAATCTGAAATCTTGGTCGTCAAGTCCAACCGGATCGACGGTCTGGATCGGCGCATGGTCTTAAGATCTTAAGACCGCGCGCCGATCGGGACTGTCAATCAGGCAGGACCCGATCGAGGTCTTTTGCTGGGAACAGGTTTGCCCGTTGGAGCAGGCTGTTTCTGTGCACGGGCTTCCCAACGAGCAAAGTGGTTCCCGTAGGCTGCCCTTTTTGGTGGTGGCACGGGAAAATCCTACGGAGCGCACACGGGTGATGTAATAACTACTTTTTGCTGGCGGCGCGTGTACTGTTTTTTGGTGGCGGCACGGGCCAATTCCACAGCGTGGGAAAGATCAACCCCTGCACTGCTCTACGCTCGACTTCGACTTTACCACTTCACTCTACACTACCACACTCGACTTTGACTTTACGACTCCACTCCACACTACCACGCTCGACTTCGACTTCACATGCATCTGGCACACACACACACACACACACACACACACACACGACATGGTGAGCCCTTATCCATCAGCCAAATGCATCCCGGGCAGGCTGTCAGGGTTCAACCTCCTGATGGGTCGGTGAAAGTCCGACGAAACAGTCTGGCTTAGTCGTGCTTTTTTATGGAGTTTCATATAGCGAACGTAACGATTTTCCACCCCCCAGTCCGGAGTGTTTTCCCAAGACTGTAAGCCGGACCTCGCGGGGCCGTTACACGAGACTCAGCTTACACGCAAGGCCCGACTTACACTTTAGTAAGATTATAGAAGAGAAAACATGTCACGATAGAATATCTGATTAGTACCTCAGAACTGACAAAGAACAAAACCTGGCTCAACAATAAACTAACCAACACAATTCAAGGCCTCACAGTGCTCACAACTTAATCGACAGCATGAAGAAACACAGTGCAGTGTCCACAAGCCAGTGGTATTCATAAGGAATGCTAGTGAGTCTTCAAAAGCCTGGAGATAGAGCCTGTAACCAATGCCCCTTTGTTTTGTATGTGTGAAGCAAGGTATCGCTGCCTTGATTTTCTAAGGATGGGGGGGGGGGGGGGGGGGGGGGGGGGGGGGGGGGGGGGGGGGGGCGGTGGGGGGGAGAAATCAGTTTAATGAGGCAGACCTGAAAGAGGGGAATGACACTTGAGAGAGCGAGTTGTTCCGAATTAGGAAACAGCAGAAATTATCAATCAATTGCGTAGTGAAATGGATCGAAGAATGAAAGAACCGTTCAAAATGAGCGATGAGCCGATGGATTAATGCATCAGTGAACGAATCTGGAACGAACGAATGAATGGTGAATCAGTCATGGCAGGTGTTTACCTGTCATCTTAACTACTAGAGTCTGGTAAACTACCCATTATGTGTTTTGCTGGATGCAGGATATCGACTGAATGTTTGGGGCTCGTTTGGTGCTTTGTTGGTTGCAGAGTGGTGACTGAATGCTTAGTATTCCTTGCAACGCATCCCTGGCACCACCATGTGATTGGAGACCCGGAATGAACGAATGAGCGAATGAATGAATGAATGAATGAATGAATGAATGAATGAATGAATGAGTCACGGCAGGTGTTCACCTGTCATCGTAACTAATAAGGCCTGGTAAAGTGCCAATTATGTGCTTTGCTGGTTGCAGAATATTGTCTGAACATTTGGGGTTTGTTTGGTGCTTTGCTGGTTGCAGAATGTTGACTGAACGTTTAGGATTTCTTGCAGCGCATCCGCGGCACCACCATGAAGTTCGAGACCTGGTCGATAAGTATCGACAACATATACAGGAACAGGGCCCTTTGATATCGTTGATTCGGAACCTTTCTGGAAGTCTCTCCGGCAATCCAGACCGTTCAATTTCAAAGAGTCCTATGTCGTCCGCGTCCTTCCCTCCATTGGCGCCACTACCAAACCTAGGCGGAGTCCAACGCCCTCCTCCTCCTCCTCATCCTCTGCATCCTCCTCCTCCCACTGGGTATCTCTGTCCTCCAGATACTGGTTTTCCCAATCCTCTGGGACCCTCTTATGCACCGACTGGAACACCTGGTCCGATTGGCTTGTTCCCACCGCTTTCTAATCCTGATCCAGGAACAGGAGCATTTAACAGGACTGCTGCAGTGGGCTCAGCGTTCTCATCTGAATCTACCCAAGGGTTGGCAAGTCTAAACATTCCTACTACTGGGGACTCTCTTAACTTGTCTGCACTGACACAAACACTACCTCAGTCCTTCAAACCACCAGAGGGGTCTCAAGTACCTGGGGCCGTACTTGGTACCAGCAGTGAGACAGGGACTGGAGTGGCAGAACGATGGGCTGTGCGTTCTGTATCAACCAGCCAAGATTCTGGCCAAGGAATAGGACCATCTGGAGGGAGCTCTACATACCTGCCTCCGCATCTTCGGGGATCTTCTCCAGTCAACTCCGCCGTGACGGCCAGAGTAGCAGCTGCATCAGCTCCAAGTACAAAAACAGAGAATGAGGAAGGGTTGATGGCAAAAGATCAAACTGCTGGAAAGAATTGGGCTAGTCTTGGTGACGACATAACCGGGAAGAGCATGCAGGCAGGACAAACGATGGAGAAGCCAGATTTGCTGCGTACTCGTAGTGATGGGAAAAGTGCCATTGATGGGAAAGGAAGAGAGCAAGGGCTCTGTGTAGTTTGCAATTTGAAGCACATTAATGCGGTATGTGAACTCTTTTTCTCTCTTCCCTTTTTGGATCTTTTGTCGTCCATCTTCACTCATTTTTATGACTCTGCTCTCCGCCAGTGGGTTTTGTTTCAGTGTGAATGCTATCTCAAGGGTGAAAAAAGAAAAGCAAAAAAGAAAAAAAAGGGTATGGTCTTCTCCCTTAATTCTGGTCCTGATGTACTCATCGTGTGTCGCTGGGAATGGGATGATAACTCTGAGGGTGTGACTTGGGCAGGCGAGTCTCAGAGTGCACTGGGAGACCCTGCAACTAGAATGGGTGGAATGCTGGCTTTCTGTGTCGGAATTTGGAGAGGATGAGGTTGGTGTTGCTGTCCGCACAATTTGGATGGGCAGTATGTGGTTGCTTTTACTGACGACATGGTGTCGATGGGTGCTCTGTTTCTGTTTTTTTCTTGCCCTGATTTGCATGTGTACAGGTGCTTATGGGATGCGCTCACTGGTGCACCTGTCTGGCATGCGCTAGCAAGTTGTCCTTGTGCCCGATGTGCGATTCTCCCATAACTGGTATGCTTCCGGTGCAAATTGCGGCAGATAACAGCTCATCTGGGAAAGCAAACACTGACAACTCTGCAACGGAAACTATACACCTTGTGTCTGAATCAGTGTCAGCGTCGGCTTCTGAGAAGGAGCAGGTTGGAAACAAAGTTGCCTTTAACAATAATGGGGGACCACGAATCCATGAGTCAGCTTACTCTGCAGCAGGTGTGACCAATAAAGCCGATGTCGCTGGGGTTGCAATGTCTGTATCATCCGCCCTGACATCTTTTTATCCTTCAGGTGGCCACGCTTTCAGTACTTCTCAAGAAGAAATGGCCCCATCCAGCACAGCAGAACCCTTGTCAGGGTCTATGTTGACCCGCTTGCTGCAACCCGAAGAGGCATCTGGTACTCCAGACTCATCGGGCATGGGAGCTCTCGAAGGCACAATGGCGAAGCCTCCCACTGGGCCACCTTCGGCTTCTGCGCCTCTTTCCACGCTGCATAATAGGCCCCCTGTTTCCACTCTAGACCAAAGCTGGCCACCAACTGGCATGAGTTCAAACCTCGTCAGTGGCTCAGGGATAACAACAATGCCACCAAGTTTCATGGGCACATCTGGAACCATGCCGGCGTTCTCGGGAATGTCGTCAACAGAGCAGGTTCATCCCCCTCCTCCCTTGCAGTATCCGCCACATCCCTCGCACTCACCTTTTCCATGGCATCAGGGTCAGTCTTCACATGCACAGGGGCTTCATGCACAGCAGCAACCTCATGACTCAACCTACCGGACATTCACATCTCAAGCACCGTATCCAAATTCGTCAATGTATCTTTCGTACAGTGGCTTGCCTCCGCCCCGAGTAGGTGGGAACCCGATGGTCTATTTGCAGTCTCCGGGACTTATTAGCTCACAGTCATCTGTAACTGGCATACCTGTCACGGGTTCGATTGCACAACCAATGTTGACAGCTTTCCAGCAGCCCCAGGTCCCTGTGACCATTCCACCAAGCCCTGCTCCAAGCAACAACAGCAACACTAATATGGTCTTGCCGTACCAGGTTCCCGTGACCCAGCTTCCAACAGTCCCAGGGTCCCATGACCACACCATCCAGTCCTTGGAATTTAATGAAGTGAACTCACAGGGGATAGTGGCGGCAGGTTCCACATTGGTACAGCCTGTGGCCCCATCGACAGCACCAGGGAGCTCACTGTCCAATGGAGGGGTTGTGCACCAAAGCCAGAGTACCTTGTCTACTGGAGGAGGATTTGCACCACAGAGCCAGCCTTCCCTGCCCACCGGAGCCGCTATGCAACAGAGTGTGAGTTTGGCAGCAGTGACCTCAAGCAATGGGAGTGAGCAAGGAGCTATTCGGACAGCATTTCGACGTCCTGGTACAAGCCTTCCGAAGCCAGCCCCGTATCGTCCACCGGGTGTATATCGTCCTCCTATGTGAACTTTGCAAGTGTCAGTGACAGCATTTCGACTTCCTGGTACAGGCCTCCCGATGCCAGCCCCATATTGTCCGTCGGGTGTACATCGTCCTTCTATGTGAGCTTCGTAAGTCTGTCACTGAAGTTGGATGTTCTTGCGACTATTCTATTTGTTGCCAGAGTCTAAAGGACAAACTGCTGTTCACTCAGCTTGCTATCACTTAGCACTCAATTGGTTGTGAGATTGGGAGTCTCATTCCACTTGAAACATCATGTGACTTAGTTCCATTGGGAAGATGTTCAGTCACCCAGCAAGATGTCTGATCGGAACAAACTGTGTGCTGCTGCCATTATGTTGGGAGGGTGCAGAAGAGAGCAGTTGAGGTGATGTTTGGAAGATGTTCAGTCACCCAGCAAGCTGTATTGATGGGAAGAAACTGGGTGGTGCTGCCATTAGGTTGGGAGGGTGCAGAAGAGAGCAGTTGAGGTGATGTTTGGAAGATGTTCAGTCATCCATGAAGCTATCTGATGCGAATAAACTAGGTGGTGCACCCATTAGGTTGGGAGGTACTCCTTGAGGGTTAGCGTATCTTCAACTGGTAACGATGGTTGGCTGACTAAGGTTTGCATGGGGTGCAGATTTGAACAGCACTGGCCTGTTGCACTTCCTTGTTGTACAGCTGCTATAGATCATCACGGGGGATCACAAGAGAACTGCTCAACATTCTCTTTCTCTCTCAACGGTTACTACCTTCAATAGGCGCACGGGGAGGTGTCGAGTATCTCGCGGCAATGCTCTTCATATTTGGAACACAACGGAGTTCTTTTGTTCTGTGGTCTTCAAGGAGGTCCATCATTCTGGCCTAAGGATTGAATTCCTAGATTTACTGGTCACAGGTAACGAAGCCATCACTTCGAGCTGGTTAGGTCATTCGGGGGTGCCTCTGCGCATCAGTCAGATCCAGTTCATATGGATGGTTACGAAAACAGCAAGCTGCCTTGGTTGGCTATTGCCAACCAACATGCCTTGTAGTAGCAGCTGACAACGAAGATGAATAATCACAAGTATTGGTTGCAGTGTCGGCGAACCGTAGTAGATGTGTGATTGGTGCTTGGGTAAGAATAATGTACCATAACCTGAGTGATTGTGAGGCACAAGGTCAGCTAATGGTGTCCAGTACTCCTCCGGGTAAAAGGAAAAGGTCAGCAGAGAACCATACACAGTACTCTGACCGTAGCTTTGTAACTTGATGGGACCCCATTTCTTGAGTAATGGATCGCACTGCGGGCAGTGCTGGGTCTGATTCTCCTTTGGCTGTGTTAAAACAAGGATGCGTTGACTTGTGTTCAGTGGGTTATGTACTGTTTCAGGTTGAAGTTTCACCACATTTGAATACTCCTGGAGGAAAGAGACAAGGCATGTGTCCGAGAGCCTTCGGTAGGGGAGCTGTTGACGTCCCTTGTTGTTTCTGTTCCCCCCTTTTCATGTAAAAAGTAGTTGGGTTGTGTAATTACAATTGGTGGTTGAAGCTAACCGTAATCACAACATGCACATTTATTGAAATGAAATCTCTCTGATGACTCTCAAGAGATAGCATCGTGCACCCTCGCTACTACTCCCGCTTGTCGTTGTTCTCTTATTCTCAGCATACCACCTCTTGTGTTGCAATCTCCTGATCCAGCTCATTTGGCTTGCGTCTTTGTTGTTTCCTTCTCTGACTCATTCAGCGACCCATTCTTCAGCTGAAGTGGCTGGTGCTCGAAGCACCTGCTCCGGTTCCTGCCGCCACCTCCTCTTCCTTCTTCATTGTCCCTCTTGCGCCTGCTCTTTCTCAAATGTGAATGTCAAAGTTTGAGCTTCTTGACAGGTCCATTTTTCAAGGCCCCTTATCCTGCCGCCGCCGCCTCTTCCTCCATCAACGTCCAGCTTGAATAGGCCCATTTTTCAGGGTGGATCCCTTCCTGCCAACGCCGCCTCTTCCTCCTTCAACATCCAGTTTGCGTTTGCACCTTTTTCCAATGTGACCGTCAAAGCTTGAGCTTCTCGATAGGCTCATTTTGTCAAGGTCCAAACTTGCCATGCTTGGAGTGTGAAGCTTGTGCTAAAAAGACACTTGGCATTCATGTTTTTATCGTGTTCAAGGAATTTCTTCAGGAAATAATTCCTTGTAGAAATTTTGTGGTCTTTTTTGGGCAGGAAGGCCCTGAAAGAATTTCTTGTAGAAATTTGTAGGTTTTTTTGGGGGCAGAAAGTTCCCCCTAAGTGTTGGATATGTGGATGAAAAAGGAACATGTCACGCTCGGCCAGGCACCTGACGCCCGGGGTACCCGGGCGTTCTGCACTCTCACAGAGGACCTCAAATCCTAGTTCTTTTCTTTTCTTGAGAGTCTGCTGGCAACGGGTGGGAAGGGGGGTATAAATAAATTGGTTTAAAAATTTGAAGGGGATAAAGGGGTTTAAAGTTTAAACTTTAAAGGGGGGTGCCTTAGTGTGATTCTGTTATTTTCTTTTTTATCTCCGATTCTGTGAGAAATTCTAATGCGACTCTCAGCTTACGATTTCTTTTTTTCTTTTTGCACTGGGGCTGCCCGGAACCCTACCCATGGGCTATGCCCAGCCGGGCACCCGGTCATCTATCCGGGTATAAGTTGGGTGCCTGGGCGCCCAGGAAAACAGCCTAGGAAAAAAAGAAAAGAAGAGAAAAAGGGAGATTCCAACACCTGTACATTGCACTTCTCAAGCTCGTGTGTTCAACTGTTTAAAACAAAAATAATAATAATCTCTTCATCTAAGGAAACAATTCAGCTGCACATGGAAGCATTCGCTATTGAACCCAGCTAGCAGCCAGTGCCGGGACTTTCCCCGTTGGTGCCATCCTGGTGGTTTGTCTGGCCCGCGCAGCAGGATAAACATTGCTGCGCCTGTCTCTTATACACATCTAGATGTGTATAAGAGACAGCACCTGTACATTGCACTTCTCAAGCTCGTGTGTTCAACTGTTTAAAACAAAAATAATAATAATCTCTTCATCTAAGGAAACAATTCAGCTGCACATGGAAGCATTCGCTATTGAACCCAGCTAGCAGCCAGTGCCGGGACTTTCCCCGTTGGTGCCATCCTGGTGGTTTGTCTGGCCCGCGCAGCAGGATAAACATTGCTGCGCCGCCCAGTCATGCTGTTCAATGAAGTTTCAGGAGAATCTGACAGTGGGAGTTCAACCATTGCAGGGGTAGTTGTTGGGGCATCGGTTCTCCAAGAGGTGCGAAGGACAAGTTGCCCTCCAGAAAACACTTACAAAGGCCGTTCCAGCATGGCAGGAATGCATGGTCTCTCTCTCTCTCTCTCTCTCTCTCTCTCTCT
>BFEA01000262.1:1241634-1262154 GCA_003427395.1 Chara braunii | reverse complement strand
TCCCGCACCCGTCGGATTCGCCCGTGCCCACAGTCCGTCGTGGCCCACGTCAATCCCGCGCGTTCGGCACCAGCCCGTCGGGTCGCCCAACTCCTACTCTACTCACCTCTTACTTCGCTCGTGTGCCGACCCTTCCTGATCGCGCAGCCCCAAGCTTCCAACAACGGGTTAAGAGAGATGACTAATCGCGCAGCCGAAATTTATAGCGTGCATGCATGCGCGAAGAACACGGAATTACCAGGATTTAGAGTGGGGATTAGAGAGGGAGCGCCTGCGTTCAGCATGATCGGCCGCGGCGTGGGGGACGTAACCCGTCTCCACGCATCGATCCGAGCATGCAAGCCGCGGCTTACAAAAATTTCAGCAAAGGAAAGAGAGGGAGGGCGGGAGAGACAAACTGCAAGAAGAAAGATACAGTTACACTGGCGCTCACCCAAAATTACAGTTACACACACGATTAAGGGCGCCCACTAATCAGAGTACCGTTGCAGCCGCATGAAGAAGCGCGTAGACAAAAGGCGTCGCGCGGCAAGGAAACTCCTAATTCCTGAATTCCTAATTCCTATCTAATGCGGAAAAGCAAAAAGCACGAATTCCAGAAAGAAAGTCATAAATTCCGAGAGTCATCGGGGCTCGACAAAATTTGAAAAAAACTCAAAAGAAAATTCAAAAGAACAACGCAATTTCCCGCGCAATGTCCGTGCCCAAAAGATCGAAACCGAAACGAAAGAAACGACGTCAACATTTATTATCGCGCGGGTGGTGGTGCGCCAGACATCCATCCGACCAATCAATCAACCGGCCGTCCCAAGGACACACCCAGCTCCGAGACCAGCCATTCAAAAAAGAGGCGACGAAAAAGGACGAAAAAGGACGAAAAAGCGAGGACACTGATGCAATTCTCCATCGGTCCCGATTTCCCGTAATTGGCCCAATTTTCCCAGCTTAGGACCCCTCGTTGCAACCGCGCAGAAAATCGCGAGTTGCAGAAAGTGGCTCGTCACATATGTAACGCCCAGGGGGTTCCAATAGCGGAGCACCTCAGTCTATGCCACTTACCGTTCAATCGCGTGTGGACGTCATCCACGTGGCAACATTGCTCTTCTACTAGTTTCTCAGATTGGGTTCTCGTCGATCCAAGGGCGGGATCCTTCTCGTGCCGTCGCCGCGACACGCGCCCATTACCGCTGCATCAGTAATTAACCGGAAGGGGGAAGGGAAGGCGATACGCGTATGAGGGAGGGCGGGGCGGCTCCATCGTAAGCTCAAGTATGAAGCGCCCAATCTCGGTAAGGTCGTAGGGAAGATCTTGAAAACGGACAACGCGATGGAAACGGGGGAACCGCTGGCAGCTGAGGGGAAGGGAAGCAAGGTAGTCTGGGTAAAGGGAGACGAGGGTTCGGAGGACGTCCGTGCGGAACCGATCATGGTCCTCGCACGCGGGAAAGGTCCCCGTGACGATGCAGTAAACCTCTACGTGGTTACGGCCTCGCCACGCGGCGCTAAGGAGTAAAACGTGGAGGGGGCAGTCGGGAACGGCGCACCGAGCGGAAGGGTGGGGGTGGATAGTCAACTCTAGGCGGGCGGAGTAGAAATGTCGGAAGGTGGCGATGGGGAAGGGATTACGGGGGAAGACGACGCGATGGAAATACTGATTGAAAGAGAGATAGCTAAGGGGACGGTGGTATATGGATCGGGGACGAAGGGCGAAGCCCCTCATCGACACGTTGACGAATTGGGGGACGGGCGGAGGCGGAGGGGGACGGGCGAAGGCGGAGGGGGACGGGCGGAGGCGGAGGGGGACGGGGATCGGGATCGGGGTCGGCGCCTTGTCGTCACGGCCCTCGAGGTTGTGGCAGCAAGGTCCCCATGTTCCGGCTTGGGCGGCTCGGGATCCTTGGAAGGATCGTTCGATGCGGAGTCGATCGCCGACCGCTTTCCCTCCGCGACCTCTTTCTTGCGCTGCGCGGCAGCCTCAGGGTCCTCCTCTCGTCGATCCGGTCCTCTTCCGAAGTCTCCTCCTCTGCTTCCTCTTTTTCTTCTTCTTCTTCAGCTTCCGCCGACTCTTCTTCTGCTTCGCGTTCTTCCTCCTCGTCCTCAGCCAACCGGGCCGCTGCTTCTCCGGCCTCTCTCCTCAATTCTCCTTCTGATTCTTCTTCTGCCTCCTCTTTTGCTCTTAGCGCCGCCCACTTGAACGCCGTTGGTTGCCGAAAGAAGCGGGGATTAGTTAGGCTGTGGACGTCCAGGTACTCGCTGCGAGAGGGAAAACGGTCGTCCGCCCAGCGCTCCTCGATACAAGCCGACCACTGGAGGCTCGGGGCGAGAGTCCTTGAGAGGGTATGTGGCAAGGGCTCTTCGTCACTCTGAGAGCCGATATCGAGGGGGAGTTCGTCGGCCTGTCGCGCGATCACGATCGTAAGTTCGCGCACGATCTGTGATCGGTTTCCCCGATCCACTGCTCCAAAGACGAATCCCAGAAGGTCTCCCGCCACGTTGGTCTTCCACGCCTGAATGACGAGCAGCTCCACGGTCTCTGACGCGGGCCTCCGATCGCCTTCCCACGTCCAGTTCAGATCCACTCGTAGCAGGCAGAACGAGAGTTCAACGAACTCTGCATGCCACAGCCTCCAACGATCCAGATCAACGATAGGTACTGTCAGCGACTCCAGGTGGAAGGAGAGACGAGGGTAGTGAGAGGACTGCCAGAAGATGGGGAAGAGAGAGGGAGGAGAAAACGTCGAGATCGGCGCGCGGCCTATCTGTGCGGCTGGAAGGGAGCAAGTTCTGGGAGGACGACAGGCGGCTCGCGCAGCGTTGCGCGCAGCGTGTTGACCTCGATGTCGTCGACAGGATAACACTCGTCATCGTGCCTTGTGAGCCGTCGATCCCAATCAGTGGCCAGATCACGACCCCACTGGTACAAGGTGCTTTTGATGGCGGTTTGCCGCGCCGAATCGAAGGCGGTGATATCGCCGCTGAAGACTACCACGGTAGACACGTGGCTAATTCCTGGGGCCACTCGCCATTGGAACGTCGTTGCCTCGGCCAGCACCACCACCTGGGGATTGCTCGTGAACCGGAACTCTGTTGCGCCGTACACGCCCGCAGTGCAGAAAAACTGCGCAAGGCGCATGAAGTCAGGGCTGATCCGCGGATGATGCACTTGGCGGATGGCTGAGATCTCTCCCCGTGGCATCAGCAACTGATTACTGAAAGCTCGCTCGATGGCGAAGCTCATGGCGATGGCGGGGGTGACGGGGTGGCAGAGAGGGAGCAAGAAGGAGAGGGAGATGGCGGAGAGTCAGAGCCGTCGTCGTCGGCTTCCTCTGAAAGAGAGACCGAGGGAGAAGGAGACGGAGCAAAGGGGAGGAGGCGAAGATAGGACACGTGGTGTGTGATCGGGCGGGCCGATCGACCGCCAGAGACCTCGGGGGCGAGACGCACGGTGTCCACGCCGTTAGGGCCAAGTTCGATCACGCGATATCGCCCGAAGAATCGTGGCGCTAGCTTATCCTAGCGAGCACATTTCCTTACCTGCAACACGTCCCCCAATTTGTACTGGGGCCGCGGACCCGCATTCCCATTTCGGGCCTCATAGCTTCGGACCTGTCGGCCTTGGGCTAGTTCGGTCATTTTCTGTCGTTTTCGGGCTAGCCTGGGCAGTGACCGTTCCATTAGCTCTAGGTGCCGTTTGGCCTTGTCCTTAGTCGTGGCCCTAGTGGGCCGTCGGTTCAATGCAGACTCATCTGGGAGGCTTGGTAGCGAAACGCAAGCGACGCTATTGGTCCTTAATTGGAAGGGGCTAACCCCGTTGATTCGTGGGGCGTTCCGCGATGGACCGCCAGGATGTGATCGACGATATCGGGCCAGGGCCTTGGATCCCGTGCCGCGATATTTCGTCGCAAGGCTGTCTTTATCACCCGATTAGCGTTTTCGACCAGCCCATTGGATTGTGACATGTGGGGTGCAGTGTTCCGTATGGCGACGCCATGTATGACCAGATTCTTTAACACTTCTCCCCTGAATTCAGCCTCATTGTCGGTCAGGATCTCTTCCGTATCCTGATGCATCCCGAGGAAACGGTTCACATATCGTGCGATCTCCGTGGCTTGCCGCGTGCGACAAGGATACGCTTCGATCCATGTCGAGAAATGGTCGACAAATACCAATAAGACTGAATATTCGCAACTATTAGGGCCAGGGGGCACTACTACGTCGGTAGTGTCCATGCTCACTCTTTGAAATGGTCGTTCAACAACCGTGGGCACTATCGATCTTGGTGGCTGAATTGACGCTTTATGAGCGGCGCAGACTTGACAGTTGGCGACAATGTATTTCACATCGTCGCGGATATTGGACCAATACCACTCATTTTTGTCGATGGCGGACTCCGTGATTCGTACTGAAAAATGGGCCGCAGTTTCCTCGTGGGCTGTCTTAACCCAGTTGTACGGCATGAACGGATGTGGTACCACCATCCAAATCCCACTGTCGTCCGTTTTTTGTTTTTCTAATCTACCTTCTATCCATCGATAATCCCGAGCCCTTTCGTTGGCCCTCCTCCGATCTTCCTTGGTGAAATCCTGGAGGGGGTTACCTACTAGGGTGGCAATTATGGCAATATCAGTCCATACTTCGGCCCTTCTAAACTTCCGGGTCTTTTCCAACCCTTCTGACGTGGCATTCAAAAAGCGAGCCTCGGTCGGAATCTTGTCGGTCCGGCACAAGGGGCACAACCACGGTTTACTATCATTTTTGTATTGGATGCACGAGCCATGGGCTCGTGCGACACACTGTCGGCAATTTATCCAATCCGCATACCCTTCCCCGTTAGGACGCATGGAGACCGAATATACGTGGGAGATAGCTTCGCTAAAATAGCAAAATTTGTCAGGCAGGGAGAGGAGAGACGAAGAGGAAGGGGGAGAGAGAGGGGTAGTAGGGTTATCTCCATCACCCATCGCCACCGTTTTACTTTTTGCCACGTGGAAGAACTGCCACTTGTCCGTATTTCGGCTCGTTGGTCAAGTCCGGCTCTTTCCACGGTGTAATTTATTCGCCCTTTGGTACCTTGGCAGGCCGATGCAGACGTGTCAGTCCGTTCGCGTTGCCGTGTCGCTCTGTCTTTCGATGGACGATATCGAAGTCGTACTCTTGCAGTCGCACCGCCCAACGACCAATCATGCCCGTGTAGTTGGTGAGCTTTTTCAAAGCTAGCAGAGGCTCGTGATCCGTCACGATGCGAAACTTTTGTCCGTAGAGATACGGATGGAAGTGTTGGATTCCCCAAACTACCGCATAGCATTCGCCCTGAGGTGCGGAGTCGTTTCGGCGTTCGTCTGGCACTGTGCGTGACGTGTACTCGATGACGTGTTCGCGACCATCGTTCCCCTTCTGCGCTAGAATAGAGGAAATAGCTTCCGGTTGCCAGTCTGTGATGAGAATGAACTACTTCGAGGGGTCCGTCCGAATCAAAATAGGGGTCGTCGCCAGAGCGTCCTTGAGGGTTGCAAAGGCCTGCCGGCACTCCACGTCCCAGCTGAGAGGCTGGTCCTTCCGTAACAGATTCGTTAGTGGTCGTGCAATCGCGGCAAAACCCTTGATGAAGCGCCGGTAGTACGACGTCAGCCCCAAGAAGGCTCGAACATGCGTCAGTGACGTGGGAACCGGGGCTTCTTTCACCGCCGCAACTTTTCTCGATTCCGGCCGCAATCCTCCACGTGTCACGACGTAGCCCAAGAACGAAATTTCCGAGAGGAAAAATTCGTTCTTCTCGAGCGCAATCTTGAACCCAGCGTCTCTCAACGCGCCCAATGTCCATTCGATATGTTTCCGAATAGACCAGGATATCGTCCATGTACACGATTACGCAGAAGTTAATCATCCCTTGCGTCAGCCGTGTCTTGTTGACGAACTTCTGGAACGTCATGTTCGTCGCTCGCTGAAACGTGGCAGGCGCATTGCAAATCCCCATCGGACACCGAACCCACTGCCACGTGCCCTCAAATAGTACAAAGGCCGTCTTCGACCGATCTTCTTCCCTTTCCAGAATATGATGGAAGCCATGCCGAATATCAAACTTGCTGAAATAATTAACGCATTCAATCACATCCAACAAATCATCAATCCGGGGGAGGGAATACACATCTTTGATCGTGATTTCATTCAGCTTGCGATAATCAATGCAAATGCGAATCGCCCCATTTTTCTTCGGTACTAACACTACGGGAAAGGACCAAGGTCCGGTGGCGGGTTCAATCCAGCCGCTGGCTTCGAACTCCCGAATTCGTTCGAGAGCCTTTTTGCGTTCAATCAGGGAATACTGATAAGGTTTGCAATGAATCGGGGAGTGATTTCCTGTCTGAATTTCATGTTGGATTACTAATGACAAACCAATGTCAGTGTCTGATACACTAATCGCTCCTTGATATTCCGTTAGAATGTCCGCAATTACCCGGTGGATTTCATCTGGCACGTACTGTGGAACGTGTAGTTCGAAAAGTTGGTCCCAGATCCGAACGTCAATCTGTTTCGTGCTCGCCTGTTTTGCCAAGTCGGGTGGAGGCGCCGAGATAAATGAATGGTCCGATCACCAAGAGAACATTGTGGCCATCATCTGGACATCTTCTTTCCGGATTGCCACGTGTCCTTCCGGGGTAATCCCGTCACAAACATCCTGCCATGGCAATTCCTTAGTTGCAATCTTTATCCCCAGTCCGTCTGTTTCTGCTTCGAAACGCCCAGGGGGTTCCAGAGAGCTTGCTTCCGCCCCCAAGCGTAACAATCTCACTTCTTTAGCCGATGTTAATAAGGACTTGGGTAGATCCGTAATGTCACAATAATGCTTCTTGTCGCTATACCGGGCGAGGAGAGGGGTGGTTCCTTCGTACAGAGTTTGAGGGGGTTCCAAAGAATCAACCATCCTCGAAATCTGTACGAGGGGCTCACCCAATATCATTGCCTTGGTTCTTTGAATTTTTCGGCTGGTGAGTTGCATCGTTCTTGCTATCGTCTTGGGCGGCGGGTAGTAAATGCTCAGTCGTGCTAATTTCAAGATCTCCGGATCATCTTCATCACTACTGTCCGCATCATTCGTTGATGACTTTCCCTCTGCAGCTTCATCCCAGGAGATCATGCGGAGAGTCCCTGCCATCATTGGCGAAACCCGCGGAACCGCGTTAATGGTAGTGCGAAGGGTCAATCGCATGGGCACAGTGTAAGGTTTTCCTCCTGTATTTCGGAGGACGATCGATCGTCGTTCGAAGTCCAAGTTTGCTCGGCGTAACGCCACAAGAGCGGGAAGTCCGAAAAGGACGTCGTACGTATTGACATCTAGTACTACGACATCCCCAAGCGCGTGCAGTTTTCCCAATCGGAAAGCGACATTGGTCATCCTTCCCACGGTTTTAATTCTTTCTTCGTCAGCCGAAACGAGCTGATCTTTCTCAGAAAGCATGATCAGGTCATTTTTCCTACCTGCCCTTTCGACCACTCTCACTGAAATAGCCAACACAACTGCTCCCGAATCTATAATTGCGTTGTAAGGAATTCCCCAAATTTCAATATCACATTCTGCGGATTTCCACGGAATTGGTTTAATCCGTAAGAAATGATCGTCTTTCTGAATTAAACCTACCCGTATCGGATCCGGAGTGCCTACTGGGTTTTCTTATGGCGCGGGGCCTTTGGCTTTTGCATTTGGTGTTCGGGCGAGGGCGAATCTCTTTCGGTTTGCTTTGCAATGCTGTAGCATTCGCTCGTTGGCTTGCTCGGAGATCGAGAGTAGGTGACCGATCGAGAGGGGAATCCGATGGTCCAAGGCTCGGATGATGTTTAATACATCGATCTCTCCAGTGATGAAGGTGGGCCCTCCCGACTCCATTTCTCCTAGAGACGGACGCCACCCCGCCACCTCTTTCGGTTCTGGTGCTGGTCTGATTGTTCCAATCATTCCAAGCCCAGGATATCCCAGCGATACGTACTGATCTAGCGGGATTAGCTCGGCGGCCTCTTCCGTGGTGGCCAGGGCACTTCCCCCACCCTCTACTTCTTCCATCAAGGCTCCGACTCGTCCAGGTCCGTTAGCGATGGGAGCCGCAGCCATAGGCGCGACCCCGATTCATTGTTGTGAGGGTCAGTGGGGGCAATCACAGGCTAGATGTCCTGGTTGATGACAGGCATAACATACACTCAGATTGTTCGTAGCTCCCCCGAGAGCGGGGGCCGGGGCTAATCCTTGCTGCATCGGAGGGGCACGCACTGCAATGGGTCGCATATTCCTCATCATGGCCTCCAGCCGAGCATTGTGCTCCCGCTGTTCTTTCTTACTTTCCTGGATTAAATTAATCAACGTTTTGGTTAGTTTGAAAATGGCCGCTGATTCGTTCCATCGTACGGGAGCCTCAATCAGCGGCGGGGGTAATGCCCTGACGGCCGGGTGTATCATAGGAGCAGAGATGCTCGGGGTCTCGCTTAGGATTACTCGTTTGGGGCCTATCTATTCCATATAGGTGACAGGTCCTGATACAAATCCCATGTTTTCAAATTTGTTCTGCAAGGCAGCCAGCTCCGCTCTCGCTCGTGCGAGCTCGGTCGAATCTCCGTCTCTAAGGTAGTCTTCTCCTTCCAGGAAGTTTGCCGCGAACCTCCTTTTCATTTCTTCCGCAGCAGCCATAATTTGTTGTAGTGTATGAGTGATGGGGGAAAATTGCTTTCGCAACTTAGCCCTTATTGTTCGGCTACGGAGTCCGTCACTGAACAGATCTCTCCCTACTTGCTCACCTCGCTCAGTTTTTTGAACATCCTGTAGAACCGGTTTCGATATTCTGCAACGGATTCGAGGGGTTTTTGCACTCGGTCCTTGATCATGTACAGTGCTTGCTCAGGGTGAACATAATCAAATCGGTTCATAAAATCCCGTTCGAAGGTCGGGAGATCCACCCATACTAGCTCCTATACCAATGATGAGCGTCTCCTCCCATTCGAGCCGGAATGTTGATCTGTGCTTCGTGATCATCGTACTGCTGTGCTCTAAGCGTGGCCAGCCATGCTCCTGCGAGATGGTGCGCTGGATTAAATAGATAGAGACTTGGTGGCGTTATGGGAGCTCGTGCACGTGGGGCAGGTTGATTTGGTGGACTGGCATTTTGTTGCGGAACCGGGTTCGACACATTGGCAGCCATATTGGCTGCTCGTCGGTTAGCCGATCTGCTTCGGGTGACGATAGGGTCGCGTCTATGCGCGTTCAGAGGGCGAGGTCGCCCACTGTTAGCCAGGTCGCCTAATTATCGTGCTATCAATCCTAAGACCCTCGCCACGTGTCGGGCTCCGATACCAACCTCACGCCCAGCGCAACTTCTTGATCGGAGTGGGGTATGGGCCTGGAAGTGCGAAAAGGGGTGTGCCAAGGATTTTTGGGAAAGTGGGGGAGTCTTTAGGGTATGAATGCAATTAGGCGAATAAGGGGTGAGTGCGCAAGGGGCTCAAGGTCTGATGGGGCCAGGACACTGTGGGCGACGGTTGACAGGGAAATCCCTCCGCGGTGGAGGCGGTCCCGAAAAGTTAGGCCGTCGGGGGCCGACACGTGGCGCAGGCCGCCGCGTACTTGGATTGGGCCTTCGGAATTCCGGAGTTCTCTGTTCGCCGCTACGTCGGCAATTCACACAAAACGTACTGGGCCAATAGGGGGCTATGGCCGGCCACGGAACGACGCTGAGTTGATGATACAGGAGAGGAAGGCGGAAAGGAGGGAAACTGGTGGTGATGACAACAAATCCCGGGTGGGTGAAGTAGTAGGTGTGGTCGGGGGAAGGGAAATCAGAGCACCGAGGGTCGCTAGAGGTGGCGCAGTGGAATTCCCGCGGACATAGTCGATTCTCCGTGTGACAGGGGTATCGCAGCCTTATGAGTTCGTTTATCCAAGTGGTGAAATAATACGAGTCGTAGGATGAGTCTGAGCTCCAAGATCGCGTCATGGTATCATCGTAGATGGGACAGCTCGAGTCGGGTTATCGTCACCACGCATGGGCACGTGCAGGACAGGCGAACTTAGTTACGCCTCATCGTGTCCGTACGAGATGACGGTTCCGCCGCGAATCTTTTTGGGTGGGCGATTCGACGCACGGGAATGCGTGTAAGAGCGCGACTCGGATCGCGTTTACACGTGTTCTCGCGCGGTGCTCGCGGGGCCAGACTTCGGATCGTCTAATTGCTTCGTAAGTTTCGATTATGCAAGATGCAACCATATCACAATTTCATCGTGAGACAAGCAAAACGAGAACAAAATCGCTATCGGGGCCAGATTCTTATCCCGTCTACGGCTGCATCAGGTGCAGGCAAAGATTCGACACAAACAAAAAGTAAGGACAGGGATTCTCCGCAAAAAGATAGACAAGCAGGCATAACATTCATACATCCATACATTCGGCAATCATACACATAATGCAATCGAGACGGACATCGCAAGGACAGGTGTGAGCAAAAACCCAAGCCCAGATTCCAGAAAGCCGAAACGAAAATAAGAACGGGGGCAAACCGCCCGGAGCCGCAATCAAAATGTATGTACACAGATGAAGAGGGGGAAGAGACAAGGAAACAGCAAATCCACGTCCATCGACCTCAACTCTCTCTCCTCCTCTCTCTCTCTCTCTCCGATGCGGACAGTCCGTCGTCACGCACCAACCCACGAAGTTGTCACCCCGCTTAGTCCTCCCGCACCCGTCGGGTTCGCCCGTGCCCACAGTTCATCGTGGCCCACGTCAATCCCGCGCGTTCGGCACCAGCCCGTCGGGTCGCCCAACTCCTACTCTACTCACCTGTTACTTCGCTCGTGTGCCGACCCTTCCTGATCGCGCAACCCCGAGCTTCCAACAACGGGTTAAGAGAGCTGACTAATCGCGCAGCCGAAATTTATAGCGTGCATGCATGCGAGAAGAACACGAAATTACCAGGATTTAGAGTGGGGATTAGAGAGGGAGCGTCTGCGTTCTGCATGATCGGCCGCGGCGTGGGGGACGTAACCCGTCTCCACGCATCGATCCGAGCATGCAAGCCACGGCTTACAAATATTTCGGCAAAAGAAAGAGAGGGAGGGCGGGAGAGAAAAGTGCAAGAAAAAAGATGCAGTTACAATGGCGCCCGCCCAAAATTACAGTTACACACACGATTAAGGACGCCCACTAATCAGAGTACCGTTGCAGTCGCATGAAGAAGCGCGTAGACAAAAGGCGTCGCGCGGCAAGGAAACTCCTAATTACTGAATTCCTAATTCCTATCTAATGCGGAAAAGCAAAAAGCACGAATTCCAGAAAGAAAGTCTGAAATTCCGAGAGTCATCGGGGCTCGACAAAATTTGAAAAAGACTCAAAAGAAAATTCAAAAAAACAACGCAATTTTCCGCGCGATATCCGTGCCCAAAAGATCGAAACCGAAACGAAAGAAACGACGTCAACATTTATTAATCGCGCGCGCGGTGGCGCGCCAGACATCCATCCAACCAATCAATCAACCGGCCGTCCCAAGGACACACCCAGCTCCGAGCCCAGCCATTCGAAAAAGAGGCGACGAAAAAGGACGAAAAAGCGAGGACACTGATGCAATTCTCCAACGATCCCGATTTCCCGTAATTGGCCCAATTTTTCCAGCTTAGGACCCCTCGTTGCAACCGCGCAGAAAATCGCACGTTACAGAAAGTGGCTCATCACAACGCAATGCAGTGAAACTTGCACAAAGGTAATGCAATACCTCTTTATTCTAAGTTAGGTCTCTCAATATTCCAGTCATTGGTTGGTAAGCATTGATAATCCACTTGGCATTGGCGGGTTTAACTCTGATTGTACTGGACCAGTTTATAGACCGAAGGCTTTCCTTACTCACATTGAGCTGGCACATCCATTGGGCCTCTACTTTGTCCTTCAGGTGGACTTTTGGCCTAAGCATACGATAGGCTGATTTGGCTGGTGTGTAACGCTCTCACACATGATCTACCCTTACCCATCAAGGTTGTCCAGGTCTAACTGGCAGGGTCCACGGCTAGTTTTTCTATCAGGGTGGTCAGTTTGAATGCTAGCCATTGGTCTCTATACATCATAACCCTAATTCTGAACACCTGATGGGAGGGAAACCATTTAGTCCCCTTCAGCTGAAAATTTTCCACTATATTATCTTGCGTGACCAAAACGATCAAGGAGAACTTCCCCATCTTGATGGACTTTCGTCACCGAGCCAATGTGATTTGGTTGATTCCTAATGGCTATCCAATCACTAGCCTGTAGGGTAAGAATGTTTACGCATTCTAGGGGTACCATCTCTGTAAAGGTGTCAAGTGTTGTGGAAGACCAGTGAAAGAATGAAGTTGTGGTTGGATAACCACCAGGAAGCAACAATCTTCAGACTTTTCACTGCATTGATTACCAATCATAAGGACCCCATTCTTCATCCACCCCCTCCATGGCGAGTCCACACAGTGAAGTGTCTGTCCCCTCTAGTTTGTCATCTACCTATTATTAAATAGGGGTTATTGAACACCTCTTCCCATCTTCCTGGGGCTATCTTGTCAGGTAGGGG
Source organism: Chara braunii (assembly GCA_003427395.1). Lineage (NCBI taxonomy): Eukaryota > Viridiplantae > Streptophyta > Charophyceae > Charales > Characeae > Chara > Chara braunii. The sequence goes on along the minus strand of BFEA01000262.1, from coordinate 1,249,590 downwards.
CAATCTTCACCAAAATTTTGAGTAAATTGGGTTCGAATGGGTCTTCACCCTGGTGTATTCTTGCTGCTTGACGATCCCGAGTCTGAGGAATTCCCTCTTTCACGATTTGTCTATTGGGAATGGACCACGAGCGGTTTTCTAACCACATCATTGGGTCTGTTCCCAGGAGCTGTAGGATTCAGTCTCACAATATGTTCTAAGGCTAGAGCAGTCCATGGAGTTTGAGGGTTGAACAGTAAGTGTGTGATCCATTGAACTAACAATGCCATACCTTGTGTTGCAGAATCTAGGATACCAAGGTCTCCTTTAGGTTTAGGTTGAATCATTAATGGTCATGCCACCTTACTAATCACATTTTTGCATTCACGGTTACCCCTCCATAGATAGCATCCTACTTGCCTTTGCACAACGCATATGGCAATTTTATGTAGAAACCAAATTGTCGCCCTATACCATGACTCGGAGAAGATAAGCACTACATTTTAGATTATTAGAGCATGCCCAAGATAAAAGGTGCACTTAGTTTTCCACAAGCCAACTTAGTCAGGACTTGTTGGGAGATTCATTCATTGTTGACTGTTGGTTTCCTTTTCACGTTCGCAGAAATACCAAAAACTCTGATTGGGGCCTCTAATGGTAACCAAGTGATATGTGGTTGCTCAAGGGGTCTTACTCCTTGTCGATGTATCCATCATCCGAATGTTGTATTACCCCAATTAATTCTCATATCTAAGAGCTTACAAAATTTATCCTTCATTTGTTGAATTACAAGCAGATTTTCATGGGTGGTTTCCACTATAAGGGAGACTAACAACCCGTGGACTAGCGGATCGAGTCCACGCCCACCCGATCCAACAGGCTAGCTTCTTTTAGCGGGCGATAAGGAGGAGGCAAGATAGCGTCCGATATGAATAGAACACAGTAGATAAGAACGAGAGAAGGGGGAATAGTCAAAGCCAGTCGCACTAAGTGTACGGCTGCGGTGCGACGCGTCACAAATCGAGGGCCCAGGGCCATCTCAAATTATTGTCCGAGGGCTAGAGTGTCGAGGCACTCTTTCCACCTCGACTATAAAAGCAGGCAGTGCCCCAGCAGTTGCCACACAAGGAGCACGTGCTATCGGAGTGGTCGCACACTCCAAGGCATTCGTGAGCTGCGAGAGTGTCGCGGGAGTGCTGCTAGGAGTCTACAAGAGGAGCTGTTGGAGCAAGGAGGAGGAGGCTGAGCCACCATAGCCACAAGGTGGAGGCACCTTGCTGCCAGTTTGGGTTGGTACCGGATCTGCGGCACATGAGCTAAGGTTCACTCCATTGGAGCGGGACCTCACCTCCAAGCTCAAGGGAGCGGCATTTTTTACCTAGCTTCGGCCAAAGACCAGGTTTGATTATTTTTTAGCTTGGACGTGGCCGGCGTGAGGATGCATGCTACCGGATGAATCCAGCGCCAAGACTACGTCCACATGCAGAGGAGCATTGTCAGTCTTGTCGTACGTGGGCATCGAGATAAATTTGTGGAGGTGTCGTGGGACCGCCGTTCGGCCTGGCTTTGACGCCAAGGCGGTGCCTCTTATTTCTGGAGTGAGGATCTCGGTTTGCAGTGTGACAAAGTGGCGGTGCCGGTCACCCCTTGCTGGCAACTCGCGCCGGTAGCATCATTTCAGTTTTTTGTGGCATTTCAAATGTGTCGTCGCGGTCCGAAGGAGGTGCCGAGTGCGGCACGTGCTCAAGACGGACACCGGTGCAAACTTGTGGCAGTACAGCGCAAGGTTTTTTTTTGCGGTGAATAAGGTGCAAGGGATTTTTTTGCGGTGAAGACGACGCTAGGGATTTTTTTTCGGTAAAACAGCGTAAGGGATTTTTTGCAGTGAAGACGGCCCAAGGGATTTTTTGTCGTGAAGACGGCGCAAGTTATTGGCGTTTTGGCGTGGTGGGACCCTTGGTACCGGCCCTCGCTTCCATAGGGACCATTTGGGGCTGTGCCGCATAGACGTTTTTATTGTTGGACTCAGACCGTCGGCACCAAATTGAAGTCGCTCGACGCCAAGGGATTTATTTTGAAGTGCTTCGGCAACCGTCATTACATTGGGCTCGGAGGGACGTACTTGGAACCGGTGGTGCCGCTCGTCGCCTGCGGGACTTGTCGAGGCAAGCAAGAACCACTCAATAACTGTTGGGATTCACGACGCTTGTGATTTTCTATTCAAGACATTTTGAGGACTCAGTTGACGTCCAAGGTTCAACTTGGCTTTCTAGGGTGAGTCAGTCGGCATCGGCGACATTTCACTCAAGGTCAGTTAATGACTCGGGCCCCTCACTCCCCACGTGAACCCACATTTTGCTTGCCCTATTTTCTTTCTTTGAATGTTCAGTTGAAAGGAAGAGGCTTGATTGTGTGTGTTCAAACATGAAAAGGGAAGTGTTGTCTGATCCCGTGTGTCCTTGTCTATCCTCAGAAACTACCTTGGCTTTGTATTTTGTTGCAGGCATGTGAGCGAAAACTTTGTATTTATAACGAAGACTAGGTCTTTGCGAGTATGACGCTCCATCTGTGAAAAACTTCGGGCTCTCTTGTTTTGGTTCGCAAGAATCTTGGTCGATTGAGGGTCACGAGGGAGAAATTTTGTCACCAATTTGCCTTTCTTCATTCGGTTAGACGATTTCCGAATTAGGAATTCAACAGTATGGGTCGTTCGTTATAAGGTGACCCTCACCTATTACCCACGACAAAAAATGTAAGACGCGGTGAAACGGGTCGACAAAGCTCTCTTATTTTACACTTTTTTTTTTACTATCTAGCGCACATGAAACAACTCCTACAAGCATGTCTTTAACGGCCTCGTTTGGCTCGAGCGGCCACCACGGAAGGACGGGCGGTCCCAAGATCAAGTTTCCAATTTTCATAGGCATCGTGAGACCAAGCAGCGATAGGATTTGCCCCACTATTAGCCCTGCGCACACTCGCAGTCGTTCTATTTATAACCTAGTCTCTCGTATATTTCATTTCACTTCAAGGTTCTTATGTCGTCGATTCTTTTTAGGACGATAGCGGGAGTTAGTCTGTCGTGGTCTCCACCGCTCATTGTGTCAAACCTCAGCTAAGGGAGCAAGTCGGCCAACCGGAAGAATGGAGACGAGGGCAGCAGACAACTCAAGTGCCGCAAGTGATGCTGCTTCAAGCAGTTCGCGACAGAGAAGTGTGGTTGTTGCCACCGTCATGTTGTTTCCAAACAGGAAAGAGGCGGGGGCGTCTGCTGCTGCTACCGCAGAAGGATTTAGGCAAGGATGGCCGAGAGTCGGCCGCATGGTCTTTGATCCAACGGACGTCTATCCGACCGACTCTACCTCAGAGGTAGAGCTCAGAGAAGATCGAGGAACCCTTGAAGACCTGGCACGAGTTTACACGTTCGTGACTACGGTCATGAAGTTGGTACTGAGCATTGGTTTATACCCTCTCAGAAAAATGTATTGGAGGGACATAGAGGTCGTCTATGACCTCGCGAACGAGACAATCTATCACAAGTACGAGGATGAGATCTTGTGGTTGTCCCTGCGCATCACGCGAAAACACCACGCTTGGGAGAGGCTATTTGTGTTCATCCAACATTATAACCGTGTAGGTACATTTGATGTCGGTATTCGTGCCTCAGAGAGATGTGATAATGAGGTCCTCCAACGACAGGAGGAGAGCCTACAAAAACCATTTTGTGTTTGATGACGGTCCTTTTTTTTTGTAGCGCAGGATGGGAGGAGCTCGGCGTGATTTGACGATTCCTACGTATCTCTTGATACGGGATACCACCAACGTAGATCACATCGTCTGAGAGGAAGAGGATGTCGATGGTGTTCGACGGGACTCTGACTCGATGGCTCGGCTTCATCGAGATCGCCTGCGGATGCGGGTTTCTTCCAGAAGCACGATCAGAGATTCGACCAAATGTGATTCGGCATCCGAACGAGTTGCAAGGGTATATATTATATTTCCACCGCATCTCGAACATGGAGTTCATCTCTCGTATCATCGTCGGAGTGCTCTTCAGGCCTTCTAGAACATGGATGGTGTCCCTTTGGTTTCAGATACTTCTGCTCTACACCTTCGGTGCTTAGGCGTACCCTTCTGGTTCATTTTGTTGACATTGGCGCGACGGATGGCGGAGCTCTACAACACGAGCAATCTTTGACTACGATGGCGAGGACAAGTGCGGAGGTTGACGATCAACAAGGCGCTCATCAAGCGGCATGCTCAGATGGATAGACGCGCCCGAGCGTCACCCTTCCTCAATAAGTCCCTCCTGATTTTACCGCTTGGAGTAGGGTAGCTAGCTAAGCCCCTGGGACCGGATGATCAAGCTTCGGCCTTGATAGGCTAAAACATAATAATTTCAATCATCTCAATGGCGCCGACCAACAAAACATAGTCAGCCCGCCCCTATGATTATCATTTCCACGACGATTTGTGCTGGTGTCATGATGGGGGGCAAAGGCGGCACAAAAGTTTTATTTTTTTCCTTTTTCTTTTGTATATATTTAAGTTTGACAGACATCCGCAGTTAGGCGATAACCTCTACATTAGGAAGGGCGTAAGTGGTATGGGTGAGAGAAAGTCATGGGAAAATAATAAAGATAAATCTAGACATGTTGCTATGACACGTTGTTGTTTTTGACATTCGATCAAGCAAGTTTCATTCTATGTAAACTGTGAGTGTCGATGGTGTTAAGAAGTTGACTTCCATATTGATCTTATGTGCATCAATCGTGGGACGCTTTTGAAAATTTTCTCTTCCCTTTTATGTAATGGTGAAAACAAAGGTATATTTCCTGTTATCAAATTTTGTAGTCTTTGCGAAGGACTGTCGTTTGGTCATTGAGATGAGTCACCACTTATGTATTGCATCTGTGAGCTTTGTTTGCGACAACTATAAGTGTCTTGGTTGCTATATTCATGTGTTTGTTTACGACGTCTATGCGTGTCTTGGTTGTTACATTCATATGTTTGGATGCGACTTCGGTATGTTTTAACACGATATATGAGTGTTTGGTTGCAATATCAAGGTCTTCTTTTCAAAAGGGAAGGGCCTTTATAAAAAGACTAGAATCAATGAGAGTTGTGATCAACCTAACGAAGTCTAGTCGATCGACCTCGCCAGGATCGATCGACATTTACCCGTAAAAACTGTTTGTACTACGGCGAAACGAGCAAAATGCCCTTGGTTGGTCTACCTCTGCAATTGTATGTAAAAGTTTTCGTGTGTAAATCAGTAGCTCGGTAGCGATACGCCTTTGAGGATTGTGAAAACTTATTAGGGAAGGTGAGTTGTGCCTCACGAGACCCTGACCTGTCGTAGGGGAATGCGAGAAGTATGACTGACGCACCCGGCTAGAGCAACAAACCTCATCGTTCACCTTGATGAATCTCGGGGGAAACGTTCCAACTCTAAATGAAAAATATCAAACTCATGTGTGATGAGGTCGGGAGGTCCCCTTATGCACGTCGACGAGACGGGGTCGTTGCATCCGACAACGCGCCTCCAGGTACCACGCACCGCAGTTTCTGTAACACATTTTTTCTCACCAGTAGCATAAACCAAGTGGGAGTCTCTGCATGAGTACAGACAATCAGTATTCTTACTTACTAATTCAGACCGATTGGTCATCCAGCTCAGCTTCACAAGCTCGTGGGGCCTATTTGAGCACATCATGAAGCGGTCCTTCGCAGTGCACTCGTCACCCCACTACACGACTACGAGCAAGTTCAAACCTTGTGGATCTCACTATCTCACCATTTATTATGTGAAACAAGCTACATGGTTTGCGCAATTGTCCCTTATATACCGTGTTGCTAACTATTTGCAGTGTCATACATAAGGAACGTCCTCAAAATTAACATACAAAGTTTCCAAGAGACCTCCTCAAAATTAACATACAAAGTTTGCAAGGGACCTACTCAAAATTAACATATAAAGTTATCAAAGGACCTCCTTGAAATTATCTCGAGCTTTAAGGAAAAAATGTCGAAGGACTAACCTAATGTATATGTACTCTCGAAAGTAGTTAAATTATGACCCCATACTGAGAAAACTTATCTCAATGGAAACAGGTAAATCACCGAACGATACCTACTTGACCTAACTCGAAGATATATAACAACATTACAATTGACATACTTGTGATATATGGTGCACTCGAGTCTAGGCATTTTGCACCTTAACATCATTGCTTAGGTTCATTAGGTGCGTTCAACCGCTCATAACTTTCGTTACTTAGCGCAAGGAAAGTGGCTTAACACAGTGATGAATGAGTCGTTCTCTGCCACTCTGGCAACGAATCATCTCATAGAGTTCCTACTTTTAGAACATTGTGTGGAAGTACGAATAAGAAAATAAAGTTATACAATGTAGAAAAATAAATATGCAAGATGATTCTCATAGATTAAGGAAGGCAAAGAGTTGTTATCATTTACGCACACGATAGGGTTAGACGAGGACAAATGGTTAAGTTCGACGGAGGTATATGGTCGAGTTCATTATATAAGTTATTGGAGTTATTATCATCTCTTCGTTGGCAGCATATGACAGTGCACTCTTCCATGGAGAAAAAAAGTTACTTCAACCTCTATGATCTGATATCTTGATATATGGTATAAGTTTCGTATAACAATAGTCTATTTATATTATGTCCTACTAACCAACTCAATCAACTCTTCGTGCTCCCATTTCAGAATATCACTTCATTTAAAACTATCTTTCAGCCAAACGTCATCCCAATTATTCTCTAGACTACGATTGAACACAAACCATTAAAGCGAACACTGGAACTGCATCGAAACAAGTCACGTATAAAACCCGACGTTCGTTTGTTGATCATCTTTATCACTGCCCTATCACATAACAAGGACGACAAAAATCATTCTCCTTCGGGATAGGATTCTTGAAAACTTGGCAATAGGGAAAAGTTACAACAGATATAAGGTAATCGCCCTCTGGGGGTGAGAATCATCATTTTCCTTCACCAATGACTATGTATTACTGCACCACTGACTTTCGAGTTTTCGTCATCCGATATCGCTATTATCAATATTGCAGGTTTGGAGGTGGATTCGATTAAAACTTGAGATCTATCTTTTTAATCCAATGGCAAATGTATATCGGTTGCCCTCAGTAACCAGGAGAATGGTTCGATTGTCGAAACAAAAAGAAAAAGTGTAATTAAGTTCGGTTGGGATTTTAGTACAACAAATCAAAGCCAAGAACTGTATCGTGTCATAAGAGTGCAAGGCACAAATAAACCCATTAAAAACAAGAATGAGAACGATAAGAATGATAGAGGAGTTGAACACATCAAAATTATTATAGAGACACTACGACATAGCTTCTTCATTCAGCCTAATAATCCTCAATCCCTTTAACGTACAATCACCATACTCGAACTTCATAAGTACATTAATGTGAATTAGATATAATATTTGAAGGAATGACCCGTAGTAGCATGCTTTCAAACTGTTTGTAACTCGATTTCGACTGATTGCAAAAAAAATAAAATGTGAAGAACAAAGAAACTCAACAATGTCACAAAATTATATTTGATGTTCCTAAAGGAAAATCGCTATATTTAGTATAGTGCCATAACTATACACACAATATTCAAATTGATAAAGATGAATAAAAAATACAGATTTACCATACGTGAATTGTAAAGCTAGGGTGATGAAAAAGGGAGTTGGGCAGTAGGAAGAAGAGAAAAATGTATAAAAAGTTTGAGTTGAAGTACTACTCGTTTCTCTGATACAACCTTTATATATTAAAGTTGCAACTTGTACGCACCCTCGTACGAGTACGGATTCGTACTCTTGTACTCGCACGCTACTCGTACGTTAGGAACCCCATACGAGGTTTTTTTTTTTTTTTTTTTTTTTTTTTTTTTTTTTTTTTTTTTTTTTTTTTTTTTTTTTTTTTTTTTTTTT
>BFEA01000262.1:1229337-1240678 GCA_003427395.1 Chara braunii | reverse complement strand
CTCTCTCTCTCTCTCTCTCTCTCTCTCTCTCTCTCTCTCTCTCTCTCTCTATCTATCTATCTATCTATCTATCTATCTATCTATCTATCTATATCGCTTTTTATCTATCTATCAATTTATCTATCAACTACCATTTCGTTAAAATGGACATTTTTTATTTTTTGAACGATATTGAAACTAAGTTTTCTCAATTTTTTTGGTCGAAAACTTAGTTTAAATTTTCTGCTCTTGAGGGTTCAGCGTTTTTAAAACGTTGGACACCCTGTATGTATCTTGACCTAGCGTGAGACCAGATACATCTAGGCGGCCCCCCCTTAATGTATCTGGTGTCAAGCTAGGTCCAAATACATATAGGGGGTCCAGCGTTTAAAAAACAACGGACCCTCAAGAACAGCAAATTTAGACCAAGTTTTCGGGCAAAAAAATTGAAAAAACTCGGTTTCAATTTCGTTCAAAAAAAAAAAAAAAAGTTCATTGTGACGAAATAATAGTTTATCTATCTATCTATCTATCTATTTATCTATCTATCTATCTATCTATATCTATCTATTTATTTATCTATCTATCTATATCTATCTATCTATCTGTCTATCTATTTATCTATTTATCTATCTATCTATCAATCATACACACACGCACACACATACAGACACACACACACACACAATCAGAATCAGTTTCGGCCCAACCCTCTTTGGCTTTCGAAAAGTGTCGAAAAATAGTCAAAAAATCTCCAAACATTTTTTGGGGGGGTGGACCATGAACGAACTCCCTCAACTTTTTTTTTTTAATTCAGGACTCTGCGTTGTCACTTGTACGCACCCTCGTATGAGTACGGATTCGTACTCTTGTACTCGTATGCTAGAGACCCCGTACGAGTTTTTTTTTTTTTTTTTTTTTTTAATCCGGTATAGTTTTTATTTGCTTTCTCAAATTTTAATAAGAATCTGAAGATGATGCTCAGCCAAATGTTGCTTGCTTTGTGTTGTTGCATCACATAGTATGTTTTTTGGATTTTTTTTATGCCTTTTTTTTTTTTTTTGCTTTTTCGTACGGGGGCGTACAAGTCGTACAGGTCCCCGTGTACGTTTTGTACGGAAAGGCTCCGTACGGGGACGTTATACAACGCAGTTAGGACCTACCAGACCAAACGTCCACTTGAACATCCAGACGAGGACGGACCAAAATGGGATCCAGATGTCCAAACGGTAACAATGGAAATATTGCAACATCGTTTTTTTTTGCCTCAAAGTAAAATACAATAGGAATGGTTTACAGGCGGGCATTTTTTYCCAATCTCCCCTCTCTTCTTGTTCCAAGGAAGTTAGGGGCGATAGGGGAGGAGGAGATTCATCAAGATAACAAAAAGGTAAGTGATCAAAAGACATAGGGAACCACCATACAATAGGGTCAATATCATGATGAGAAATCAAGTGGTAAAAACATAAAGATTACTGATTTAATTTCACCCTACAACGGATATTTGTCTCCTCATCATAAATAACGATTTGGAAGAACCAAGTCCCAATAACGCAATATAAGTACTGACATGGAATCTAATTGTTTTGTCGACTTATGATTATTTACCTTGAGAGTATAGTGAAGATGGAAGAGTTTTCGGAAACCATTCATATTATGGAGAACCGAAAAAACATCAGACCTAGACTCATTTTAAAAATAAGTTTCGTTAAAATTTAGAGATTTTTTATAAATTTAAGTTTTTGAAAAATTATATTGTTTTGAAAGTTTATAAGTCGGGCAATAATAACATTTTTGTATAACATAATGAACAATATAAATAAAGAACTAAAATCACAGTTTTGTCCCTAACGATCATTTTGTCAAAATTGACATCTTTTTGTTTTTTTTTACGAAATTGAAATCGAGTTTTCTGGTCGAAAACTGGTCAAAATTTGTTGTTCATGAGAGTCCGATATATGTAAAGCGCTGGACCCGTTGGCTGTACATGGACCTAACTTGAGACTAGGGAAATTCAGGCAGTCCTTCTTGGATGTCCCTAGTCTCAAGCTAGGTCCATGTACAGCCAGGGGGTCCAGCATTTTACAAACATTGAACCCTCAAGAGCAACAAATTTTGACGAGTTTTCGGCCAAAAAAACTCAGTTTCAATTTCGTTCAAAAAATTAAAGATATTCATTTTGACGAAATGGTAATTCCCTCCTCTATGACTGGCTGAAGAAACCCTAACTAATCAACTATTTTCTCTCATAAACTTTCTGATTCATCCCAATGAGTCGAGCTTTATGCATTTAATCTCTTAAAGGAATATTTTAGATAGCATGTTATTGGTTAATGAAACCATAAAATAAAGAAGATAAAAAATTATGAGGTCGCTATTTTTCAATCAATTTAGAGAAAGCATATAATTATATAAATTAAACTTTCATATACATATATCTTAAAAAAATGAACTACGAACAAGAGTTTGCGGCGATATTGCCCGCACCCTACCTAAGCGAAGCAGGGCAAAGAAAACTCTGGCAAGCGCTTGCGGCGATATTACCCGCACTCATCCGACGAGTTGGGTATAGGAGGCTTTCTCGAGGAACAGTCGGACTAGCCAAGAATGCTAGACTGCGTTGAGCGCTGTCAGGCCGCTGCTACCGAACGCTGTGTTAAAGAAGAAGAAGACGGGGTACGGAGGTGAAGTGGAGGCAGCGGTATGAAGTCGAATCCGGACGCAAAGTGGGTCAGGTGCGTGCAAGGGAAAAGGACGGGCACAACGACACAGGGAGGGGCAGATATGGTGATCGAATAAACATGTATTACACTCGCCCTTTGGAAGGAACAAGCAAGGGAAAATAGTGGTTAGGCGTTCTTTTGACGGGGCGAATCCATTAGTGAGGTTATAATAGCGAGGAGGTTAGTGTAGGAAGAGATAAACAGGAAAAGACGTGTGCGGATATCGAGAGAAAGGAAGAGATAATGATGGTTGAAAGTACATGGCGCCCTTAATCCTTGGCTGATTTCGATGAACTAAGACCCGATTCCGAGAGTTTAGGCCGAGGCGAACGTGGATTTGAAGTCAGTTTAGCTAAAAAGTTAGTAGGAAGGAAGTTAGTAAGGGAAAGGCATGCGCGGGAGCTATCGTAAAGGTGGATATGGCTGCGCGAAAAGAACGAGGATCTCACTAGATTGTTGACGAAAATCGAGTCGGAGACTAACCGAAGGTTCTTGGGTGGGGTGAACCCGCTGCTGACATTAGTTTTGGCATTGGGGCGTTAGATTGGTAGGTGTAGGCATCGGTGGCTGCTCAAGAAGATCAGTTGAGCGAGCGTAGAAGAATGGTGGCGTCGGGTTTGTATTTGGTCAGGCCTTAAGGGTAGATTCAGGAGACATTCTTCCCGGATTTATAATTGAAAGTATGTGGCATTTCTACTCATTCAGTAATGAAGGTGGTGGCCTTCATCATAGCGAGCGATGGTCTCTGTTGTGACATGATGCGGATCATCGCCAATCGAGATTCTGATCGGCCAATATGACTCTTGCCGCGTTCACTCCTTCCTCGATTAAGTAAGGTTCCTGTTCTTGGTGCAGTGATGCTCGACACAGGCGGTGCTCACCTTCTCGACTACGGTACAGCGGAGCCTTCTCGCCGTTTTTGTTTTCCTTGGCTAGCACTGAGCGTCGCTGCCTGCGTTTCCGGGCTGGTGTATTTGGTCATGATTTAACAAAAGAAATCATTATGACTTTATTCATTTTGTGGACGACGAGAGAGGGTTTACCTCGGGGATTAAGCTCGCGATACAAGATGGGTCGGAAGTCTGGTTGCGGAGCAAACCAAGTACGGTTAAAAGCCAGGGCGTTTCTTTCCGTATTTTAGCGGCGGATTCTTTCAGGCTTGCTCGTCTCAATCAGTTGGACGTAGCAAGAGGTGGATCACAAAGTGGAAGACTTACCTGTGACCAATACACTGTCCATCCGATCAACGGACTAAAGCGGCAAAAAGAGGTCATCACGGGAGTTGGAGGTTTACCTGTTGATTGGGAACGGCGCACTTGCTGAAAGGGAAGCACTGACGCTCCAACTGTCTTCTTACGTGACAACGTTGCTGCATATCTCGTTGCCACCGTTACTGCGACTGTGTTTTGCTGTGCACAGCGTCGTGACATGTTACTTTACTATATCTCGTTGAGTCTGGCTGCAGCGAACTCAGTTATGTTGAGGGGAGAGGCCTTTACCGTGATTAGGAGAATCGTCGAGGAACCAATAGGTGGTAGTTCGACTGCAGGTGACTGCGTAGGTTGTGTTTTGCTGTGTGTTGCTACGTGTCGTTGGCATTCTGACAAAGTGTAAGGGAGATGTGCAGTATAACCGAATGAGGTCGTAATAACGGAGGTGTTCGATCAGGAAATTGGTTTAACGGCAGGAGTGCAACTGTCCGCGTTCCAACGGAGGATTCATTCGGATTTCGTTCATGCTAGCGATGGAGGTGGTGTGTTGCTAAGCATGTTAGCCGAATGCGTCGGGCCGTAAGCGGTGCTACAACTGCACGCTAAGTACGAGAGAGAGAGAGAGAGAGAGAGAGAGAGAGAGAGAGAGAGAGAGAGAGAGAGAGAGAGAGAGAGAAAACGAGTGAGCAAGCCTTGTCGAACAGGTTTGTTTGCAGTCAATCGAGCCAACAGGCGGACTGTTTTGCAGTCAATCGAGCCAGCAGGCGGACTGTTTTGCAGTCAATCGAGCTAGCGGGCATAGTGGTTTGCAGTCCGAGGGCATACCTAGGTAGTCGCCCGGTCAAAGGGGAAGGAGTATGGGTAGGTGAACACGGTCTGTTTGTTGTGTTCTGCTCTAAGATACTTAGCTAAGGAGCACATTTGTTGTGACTCGGAGGACTGAGGGGCGTCTTTGAAGGAGAATAGACCGGCGCAACGTTGACTAGAACAGACAGTGGCACTGCTCCTCTTTGCTTGCGTGTATCGATGATACTGGGCATTTGCCACCATTGCGTGTGGCCTACCAATTGCAAATGACACTGTGAGATGTTGCATGCCGCTGTGCCTACGGTCCTCACTAAAGGCTATCGGGCACTATTGCCAAGGGCAGCTGGGATGTTGCGCTGAGGATGAGCCTTTAGTAAGTATGTTAAACTGCCTCTACTTATTGAGTTACGCTTCCGTTATACATTGTTGAGGTGTGTCGTTGTTGCGCATGATTGTTAAACGTGCAGTTTCTTACTGAGTCCGCATATCGACTAAAGCACAAGGATACACCCATCTAGGGTCGCGTAGCAGCAATTTGGTAAGAAGTGGCGACATCGTAAGGTTGGAAGTGGCATTAGACTTCTGCGAAAGGATTATCGTTGTAATTTGGAGAGTTGTCAGGGAGTCAATGGACAACGGTTGGACTTCGGCTGGCTAAGTTGCTGCATATTGAGTTTGTCCCCTTCTTGTATCTCGAGCGTCTGAAACTTCTCATTTTGTCTTTCTTAATCTAAGTTCAATCTTGTTCAGAGAGGAAGGCGGCAGGTGGGATTGCAACCCGTAGGACCGCAACAAGACTCTGTGGGGAGTCTGCCCACCGATTGCGGGAGCTCTGCCGGAACTAAGAAGGAGTTCTGGAGACAGGGAACTGAGAGGTAGTCATTGCTTCCCCTCGATAAACCTAGTTGTAACCCCTATTTGTACACCCTTTTACAATTTGATTAAGTATACTGCTTGCATCCCTACTTTAACTTTATGTTGACTTTCATGACAAACCAGACTTAAGTAAGAGAATGATTGAGCAAGTTCAGTTTCAGCTTTGTTGTTTGACTTCAAGAAGATTGCTAAAAGGGGTTGCATTTGGGGGAAAGATGGGAGGAAGGTGGTATTATCTGCATTTGACTGGGTCAACCACAGGCTGGGAGAGTCTGCATAAGATTGGAGGGCCCAACGATATGTTTATTTTCGATTGTCTGAAAGACCAGACAGGTTTCCATAAAGTTGGGTGGTCTGGTTGCTTGACTTGCGAGGGTTGTTTGCGTTTGTTTTTTTCAGGGACTGAGCATTTTTTCATAAGATTAGATGGCTTGGTTGCCTTGTTTCTTTGAGTTTTTCTTATGTTTTGTTAATTTATGAAAGAGGGTTAAGTATGTTCCATAAAATTAGATTACCTGGACTCTCCCTTGTTTTATTCTGAGGGGGAATTCAGGCAAAGGACTGGACAGGTTCCCATAAGATTGGGTGGTCCGGTCTGGAGCCACGCACATGTTAGAACCAAACGGGTAAACTTGTTTATATTTTTATATTATTTTATTTATGAACAGGTTAATCATATATTTCTTCATAAGATTGGATGGTCTGACTATAACTTATCATTAACTGAAGCAAGTATGAATTAAGAATAAACTTGAGGTAAGAAGGGGCAGGTTGAACCTTGATCTAAGATAATCGGTTCAGTCATATGTTACCTTAAAAGACTAAGGACAGACAATTATATACAACTTGGATACTTAAATAGTTCAGGGCGACTAGGTCGGACGACCTAGTCATATGCCCAAGGAAGAGCAAGGTTGTAGTGCCATGTGTTTGTGTATATCCAATGACTGAGCTAGACAGGTTCCCATAAGATTGGGTGATCTAGCTTTACGCCTTATGTAAGTTGGTTATAAGGGATAAATCATTGAAAGAATACAAACTATTGTTTGACCAGGTTGACTTGGGGCTGGTGAGAGTAGTTACCCTTGTGGTTTGACCTTGCATATGGTTAAGTGAGGTTAGTATTTGGTCTAAGTTTCAGTTTAACAGGTAGTTGTTTTAGATGTTCGCCACGTGCTAGAGTTATAGGAGTTAATTTCAATTCTGACATTTTCTAAGTTGAATTTATTTTACTTAGGTCAATTTCTGCATTTTCGAGGATCTTTTGTTATACTTGGTCTTACATAAATCTTGGTAAGTCACTTTTTCTACGGAAAGTGCTAGCGGAATTTTTACAAAACCAAGGAGTTAGTCAAACTTTGACTTTTCAAAAGTTCAGTGATCTAACTTTTTATGACTTAGTAAAAATATGGAAAGTCTCATTTTCTAAAGGGAGTGCTGCCCAAATTTTCACTAATTTAGGGAGTTAGACAAGTCAAAGTTATTTCTAGATTTTTTACTTAGCTTTGTATAAATTTTGAAAAACTATCTTCCCTACGGGAAGCGCTGCCGAAATTTTTAGAAATCTAATGAGTTAGTTAAATTTTGTCTTAATAGAGCTCAACTCTTATGTTTGAGTTCATATCTGACTTAGTAAAAATATGAAAAATTTCAGATTTTAAAGGGATTGCTGCCCAAAGTTTTTTAATTCAAAGAGTTAGACAAAATTTGGTTTTTTTGAGTTGAAAGTTTTTTATATTTAAGCTAATATAAAATTTTGAAAAGACACTTTTCCTACGAGAAGTGCTGCCGAAATTTTGTTTGGTTTAAGGGAGATAAATTATATTTTGACAGGTAACGATTTTGACAATCCACTCTATATAGAGGAAATTCTGCAATAGATCTACATTTCCTAAGGTATTGACTTAGAGACAAACTTAGGCTTGGTTATCAGGAGAGTCTTGAGTGAGAACATGTTATGGGGACTTATTCTTCATACAATTATGAACATAGTCTGGGAATTGACATGTCTCGTATTACAAGTCTTTTGGATCGATTCGATTCAAGATTAAAACTAGTTTCAGATTGATCCCACGAGGATTATCTTCTATTATCAATTGATAACAAGTCGGTTTTCGATTCGTCGGTTTACGACTCAACTCCAATTCATTCTCATTACCCAACCTAAAAGGCTTTAGCCCTGGTGGTTTCTATTATTTTATTAAGGTTTTCACTTGGACTTGTATTGAATGGTCATTTAACAAAGGTGCTCAGTATTTATTTTTGGAAGGTTGGACAAAGGTTGGGGCTTGCATAGCTAAAGCGAGGGGTATGAGTACAGAGATTAGTTGAAGTTAACCCCGTGTAGTATGTGGACTTTTGGTTGATTCTTTGATGTGATAGCAAGTATGTTTTATGATTCAGACTTTGGAATTGATTGTCTGCGATGACATACATATATATGGCCAAAAGGAGTCAGATTGTGATTGTGAGAAGTGATCCTCACATAATTATTTCCCTCTTATATATATACATACATACCTATGTTTGAGTGTTTGCATGACCTAAAGAGCCCACGCCTGAGGGTTTAATTTGGGTTGAGATTGAGAAAGGGAAGGAGACTCCCTTCCTTTACCGTTTTGTTTCTTAAAAGTTTCTTAGTCGGACGTTGGTCCTGGGACGGGATTCAAGGTCCTTGTCCAGGACATCCCAGGTCCTAGACTCCGCGTGGAAGGGATCACCCCCCGCACAGCGCCTATTTGCCCTGCCCACGGGACACTAAGCCTAAGGGTCGAAGGTGTCACAAGGGTTAAACGACTGTTCCTTCAGTTATGCAATATCGTGAAGGGGTTGACCCTCACGATACTTCGAGATTGACACTTGAGTGTCATAAGCGGTACTCGGATTCACGAGGGACCGCTTGATTATGGGCACTACATAGTACTCCATCATTGCGACTGCTTATGTATTCATGCATTGCTAGTCGATATGAGAAGACTCTGCATCCGCGTGGGTTTATACTAAGTTTCACATGCGTCGCCTATCCGATTTTCCGCATCGGAAGGTTATGGGATGAAGACTGAAGGAACTAGGATTGTTTGGGTTGTTTGTTCTGTGTCGTTCCATGTGTGTCAGAGTTGTGATGTAACGTGTGGTATGTAAGATGCGTCATAGTCGACCGACAATGAGTCACGCTTGGGACTCCAGCCACCCAGTGCGTCGGTTCCCGTGCGGGTCCGATAAAGGCGTAAAACCGCTCGTACCGCCTATGCTACAACGAACGAGAAACGCCCTCGACCGGTCCACCTCTGCGATTGCAACTGATTAGCTTTCATACTGTGCACTGGTAGCTCGACGGGGATACGCCCATCGAAAGGAGGTGACAACTCCCGCAGGTGGAGGTAAGTTGTACCTCGTGTTGGCCCTATCCTGTCGTAGGGGCTCGCGAGAGGTATGGTTGGCGCACTGGGCCAGAGTGGCTTGTGAAAGCTCCATCTATATCTCGATGAGGTAGACCAACTCCTGCGTGACGCGGCCGGGAGGGTCCCGCCCTGCGTGGGACCGATGCGCTCGATAGCGGGAAAAAGGCACATTCAACCAACAACTGGAACGAGGATGCATGTGGCGACAAAGCAGGCCGCCGGTCACTTCGCTTGGGGGTGGCGACCTTTCGCTCTCAGTCGATGTCGATCGCTGGCAGCCGGAAGGAGTTCAATTGTCTGCGCAACCTCATTGACTAAACGCCATATTGTCGGAAGGCCGCCGAGGCAGGGAGCGGTGATGCAAGGCAATATAATGGACCGACGCGGGTATGCTTCACATCATGTGCAGGGCGCCTCCACGCGTATGTCGTCACCTGCCTCAACGTAGTTCTTTCGTCGCCCGATGATTTGAACATGGTCGCCAACGAAGCGCAGGTACGATCTGACGACTGGTGCGTCCATCGCTGTCTCCGCAGGCGAGCCGTCAACAGTCTTCCCGCCACAGTGTCAACATCGAGGACCACTCTCGTCTGGATATATATATATATACATATATATATATATATATATATATATAGAGAGAGAGAGAGAGAAAAAAAAAAAAAACATGAGGCCGTGTGGACAGTCACAGCAGAAAAAACGAGACAGCCCCGATGAAGGCAGAGGTGGTCAGGTGGGAAGGGGACACGTCCCAAAGTCCAAAAAGTTGCGTCTGGAGGGAACAGAGGGCGTGATGGGGGGAAGCAGAGCTCACCCATGGAGGGGCATTCCATGGAGACACTGACACTGGGGTTTTGGAGAGACGGTGTACCAAGGGAGCATGTCTTCCAAAGTCGCCTCGTCGATCCGTCGAATACCGTAGCCAGGTCATCAGGCAGGGTGCTTTAGGTACCGAATGTGGCAAGCGCGGCTGTCCACGGCGTTGCCAGCACCGGGGGGGGAGAGGCGAGAAGAGGAGACGCGCGAGGAGGCGGGAAGGAAAGAGCAGACGACTAAGCGTACTCCGGTGGCCGCCGACGACGACGACGAGCCTCTCATGAAGAGGAAGAAAAAATCGCTGCAGGAGGACGACTTGGACGCAAAGTCCAAGTTGTGGACGGACGGAAAGGCATTCGGGGGGGCAAGACTTGGTCGCCTAATCGTCGATGCTGTGCACTCTTGCGCAGACTACTACTG
Organism: Chara braunii; assembly: GCA_003427395.1. NCBI lineage: Eukaryota > Viridiplantae > Streptophyta > Charophyceae > Charales > Characeae > Chara > Chara braunii. The sequence goes on along the minus strand of BFEA01000262.1, from coordinate 1,230,445 downwards.
CGCGATTGTGAATGGTGATGCTAGGGCCAACGTTCCCGCATGCCTAATGATGCCAACGAACGACGTCCTCCGCTTCTGGATCGAAGATCCAGCGCATCGCAATCTAGCTCTTCGTAGGGCGAGAAGGACGGAGAACGTGGCCATGGGCGTGATCCACAGGTGGATTTTCAGGTCCCCTTCCAGATCCGATGGTTTCGCCCGCACAGAGTCGTATGTGTAAGTGGACTGCCCGACAGATCTGGCAAAACCAGTGTGGCAGTCCCTGGATTGGTCGAGGGTGGTTTCTCCCAGCGTTGTTTATCGTATGCTCGACCTCAAGATGGACATTCTGTTGTGGTATTCTGGGGCGTACATCCACGACAGGCTGGAGGACGACGACATGGCTGCCCTTCAGGAGTCCACAGTCTTGCATTTAGCGTCCTGCTTCCAAGATGCGCTCCGTGGAGGCCAGTGGTCCGAGAACGGGATGATTTCCTAGTCCAGGCTCAATAAAATCTGGGACGCCTTCCACCTTCTTCTCACAACCAAAATGTGGATCATGCGCGTGAGTGGTGACGGCGCCCGTTCTCACTACGAGGCGTCACACTACTCGCAGCTCGTCACGAAGCCGACACTGTTGGCGGCGGGGTCGTAGGCATTCAACTGGCGCAAACATATTGTCGACTCTGTGAATATTGTATTGTATCGCCTTGGGAAGCCGCTAGTGGCATTGAGTACATTTCCCAACTACATCCCTGAGTGGGCGGCGTGCGGAATCAACTTCAACTATAATGCCGGGTTAGCGGATCGTGACGTAGCAGTAAGGATGGATTGGTTGGGGACGGGGACCTCTCACCGATGAAACGAAGGATGACGACGACGATGGCGATGGAGAGTCGTGAGAGTCGTTGTAGTGCCACCTCCTCGCCTTGTCCGCATGCGGAGTGGAAGGTCCCCTGGTTGATGGCGCCGTCACCATCGCGTCCGTCGTCCTTCGCCCGCAAAGAGAGGGAGAGGGGGGGGGGGGGGAACGGAAGGAGGGGGGGGGGGGGGGAAGGAGGGGGGGGGCGGGGGAACTGGAGGAGGGGGTGGTGGAGGGGTTGCCACATCCGCCTGACGGGGCTTTGTT
>BFEA01000262.1:1204192-1217325 GCA_003427395.1 Chara braunii | reverse complement strand
GAGAGAGAGAGAGAGAGAGAGAGAGAGAGAGAGAGAGAGAGAGAGAGAGAGAGAGAGCATGGGGTGAAGAAGAGACCAGCAAGGATGAAAGGGAGTTGGGCAAGGAGTCATAAAGAAGGGCTGAGAAAGAAGAATGCTGAGGTAGAAGAGGTATGTGGAGGGTGTGGTGGGAGCTTGGGGGATGCTGTCAGAAACATAATTTGCATGGGGCACCTGATGACTATGACATTTTGGTATCCAAGGTGAGCAACAAGTGTAGCAGAGGAAGGTCTCTTCAAGTTATCAAAACTTCATCTAAGGCCCGGACCCCACTGCCTGGTGGTAGCTTGGTGCCTTGAAAGCATCCGCTAACCCAAATCGTAGCCGACGGGAATGGGCAAGAGAAAAGGGACTCCAACACGGCAACAATTTTCGGCACCTTTGTAGCTTTATGTTACCGGATCAGGAAAATTTGTGCGGAAGGGCAAGTCTTCCTCTGTTTTTCCAGCACACCATCCCATCCCTTGCCTCCTTTCTGATGGGATGGCTCAATTGAGAGGGTAGCCCCAACTTAATTGAGAGGGTAGCCTGGGAGCTACCCTCTCAATTGAGCCATCCCGTGCGGAAAGGAGGCACAAGATGGGATGGTGTGCTGTGAAAGTGAAGGTCGACAGAGTAGAAACAACCCCCCTTGCTTTTGCCACCATCAGTGGAGTCTCAAAAAATCTCTTCGAAAGGCTTTGCGGAAAGTAGTGGGTTAGATACATAGAGAATGGGAATGGAACATTGAGAAATTGGTGTAAATCATTCCATCTATCTATCCCTATGCTGGGCAGATTGGCGGGCCGGCACAGTTGCCCAACCTATGTACTATTCCGTGTAAACCCTATACTGTGCTTCTTGCACTACAACTCAGATCAATACACGATAGAACAATCATTGAGCTGTTAGCTCCTGTTAGCTTGTATTATCTCGAGTTAGCTCCTGTAACTCCCATTAGCTCCTGTGTGCTCCATCACATAGCTCTTGATAGCTCATGTTAGGTCGTATTAGGGCATGCTAGCTACCTCTAGCTCCTGTTAGCTATTGTTCCTCTATGTCATAACTCATGTTAGCTCCTGTTAGGCCTTGCTAGTTACCGTTAACTTCTGCTACCTTTTGTTTGCTCTGTGGCATAGCTCCTATTAGTTCCTGTTCGCTCCATGGCATAGCACTTGTTAGCTCTGTTAGCTCTGTAAGATAGCTCAGTGGCACATAGCTTTTAGGGTTAGGCCCCATTGAATTATGTTTAGCTCTACGTTTTTGAAATCCAACGGGTGATATCTGCTGTCAGATTTCCGTGTGGAGACTTAGGGCATACTCACACCAGGACTTTTTTTGGGGTGAGCTTTGGATGTGATAGCAACCTGATACATCCAGGTCTGACTGTAATTGCAGTCAGATAAATTTAGAAGTGCCAGTGTGAGTATGCCCACATTCCATTGCAGCTTGACTGTTCCAGATGGCCTTGAGTATCATTACTGAACTGCTCGAGCCCAGGTAATTCAAAATGATTTTATTTCATTCAGTCTATAGTTCTATATGGATTCGAGTTGAGATGTGCATTTCGACAGTTTATGGGTTGGTCACCAAACCCTTGTGAGTCAGTCATGTGAAAGGGGTTTTCCTCTTCGCAACTGATGAGGAGGGTGACTTCCATATGAATACCTGATTGTTAATAAATTTGAAAAAGTGTAAGTGAAGGGTGTGATCCTTTCTCCCCTCCTTTCTAAAAATAGAAGAGCTCAGAAAGCCAAAAAGTCTGTGAGATTTATGAAGGGTGTATGGATTTTCGTGAGAGAAAAAACGAGAACTTCAAATATGATTTGATTCATTTGGAATAGGTGTAATTCGTCAAGTTAAAACAACTTCACTGGTTGTCGAAAAATCAAAACTTCGAGGTGCTGGTGTCAATGGTTTTTTGGTGATCGCACTGCTAGGCCCTAGCCTTCCTCAAAGGAGGAATTCTTTATCAAATTAAATCAAGTGAAGCCACCGAAAACCAAATATTTCCTTTTTGGAGGGAGGGAGGGAGGGAGGGAGGGGGGGGGGGGGGGGGGGCCAAATATTTCTGTTTTTCAGAAATCACGTGTTGGATGGGAAACTAGTACTAATCCACATAGCTCAATGCTCATCTTAAAATAAGGATTTAGACCCTCAGTTTGTGTTGTCGGAGCAGAAACCCTTACAAGGTATTGACATGGTATTATTAATATTGGACACTGTCTGTTTATCTACAAGAGATTCCTTGGACAAATGACTTGATGAGATTGAAATACCTGTCAGAAGTCTATTCAGATAAACCCTACAGTTGAAAGGCTAAATGTTTCTTGAGCTTGAGTCTGGACACATGTTGGCATCCAGAAATGACGGCCGTTGTCAGCATGCTACAATTTCAGGATGTTGGGAATTCCTCAAAACAAGCTATATAGAATAGATGTAACTTCGATGTCTGACGATGAAGTCGGCAAACCGTTTGAAAGGTAGGCGCAATCACATTACAATCACGGCGTAAGTATTTGTAAAATCGCATACGCAACCCTCTTTATGTGTCGTAGCGGCACTGCGGTAAGGGCGGAGGGATGTGCTACAATTGGAATATTAATTTTAAACCTATCCTACTTAAAATGAGGGCGTGTGATTGCTAAGCCGCACGATTCGGAGCGTAGATAACTAAAAAGGATGACCAAGTACGCAGCCGTGGGGCAAAAGAAAACCAGCCAACTGATTTTCTAAGTTATTCTATCCGGGGTTCTGAATTGACTAGGCATAAGTTTGTTTGTGGCCAAGGATTTTAGATTTTGCACTTGACAGGATTTGATCTGCATCTGAGACATGAGAATCTGATACACTAGCCTACTGGGCGGTCACTTGTTTACATTGGGAATAGGCAGGCTGCTATTTGAGAAGATTAAGCAGGCAAGGCCTGCGAGGCCGTGAACATGCAAGACACTGGAAAGGCACTCTTCATATAGAAGGGTGACCCTCCTTCCCCTGAAGTAGGAGCTAGCCTACTTGTGTGCCAGCCTTGTGTGCCGCAGGCGCAGGGATCGAAGCCAGGTACACACCCTGCATGAGCGCACCTGGCGAGAGCAGTGAAAACTGTGCCCCTGGTGCGGGGCTCTGCGTTGTCTCTGATTTTTTTCTTAAACTTCTGCGTGACGCGGCTGGGAGGGCTTCCGTGGAAAGGTGGAAGCCAATGCGCGCGACAATGTGTTTTGCTCAAAACCTACTCTAATTTGTTGTAATGGAATCAAGCACACAGTGCCACTGCTGGCTATGGAGTCATCCCATGGCATATCATTGATGCCAACTGCACCGCTCCACAAAGGATTGCCATCTCCGTAAACCATCACCGTGGCACTGCCTGAAACACAATCTCCCATACTTTCAGCATCTGCGTGTGCCATTTTTTTTTGCGTTACAGAGGTCCCTGCCCAAACACAGCCCATACCAAGGAGTCCTTCTCAATGGCTTGTCGGCGCAGCTTCTTGCATACATGGTCGAATTCATCGTCAGCTCAATCAGAAAACAGCGCAATCGGGGAAAAGCCATACTGGTAGAGGTCACGTCTCGCACTGTTGTTATAGCTCCTCATGCTTCTATGGTAACAGCTCCGTTGCAGGCCAACCTCGACATTTAAACTTCCCAAACCCAGCAACTTCAACGTCATTGTGCGCCCCAATGGATGCACAACACCCAGAGGCCATGCCATGCAGAGTACCCGATGGAGCAAGAATGGTGCTTCTGTCGGTCGTCTCACCTCACTTCTAAATGTCTCGTACTGCTCATGGCTTCCCTACCAAAGATTACGCATTTTCAGACATGCTGTTTCACAGCTTTGTCTTCCACTGACTACCCACATTGACATGATGACTCCTTTTTTTTATGTAAAAGAAAGAGTCAGCCATCATCTGGATGGATTATTGGAGTGTAGTTTTCAAAGAAGTGAATATCTCAAATGGACAAAAAGGAGCAAAAGAGACATCATGACTACAAAAGTACTGAAGGGCTGTGGTTCCACAAACAGGGGAAGGAGATATGCGTCTAACTGTGAGAACTGCATGGTGCATGCTTCTCCAGTCAGCCATTGGATTGGGTGCATCTGATGGCAACCACTGGGAGATTGTTTTTGTACAATTTTCAGAATAAGCGGAATGCGGGAGACTGGAAAAGAAGCAAAATGACTGGCCGAAGTGACGAACGAACTCTGCCATGCGACTGACCAACGAGCTTCCTCCCTGCCTTATTGGAGAACATACAAGAGTACAACCGCCAGTCTGTCCGAGCCTCTTTCTTCCAATCCGGATTTCTACCCTGTGGACGGAAAAAAGAACGAGCAAGGGGCATGGAATTGTGTTTTTTTGCCTGGTGCCACCAGCCTGTTCTGCATGGCAGGCCTGAGCCCCCAACTATGCAGTGGGTTAACTGCCGCATTGGAACAAAATGGATGGGAAACGGACTGGTGGTTTGAAAGTTAAAACGCTGTTCTTTCAGTGTCTCTTTCCCTGACGGGTTTCTGGAGAGTACCATAGAAAAACGAGATGGCATGGGCTCAGAATATTTCCTTTTGCCTGGCAATGCCGACCTTTTCCATCCGGTAAGCTGAGCCCCTGTTAATGGGGTGGGTTAACCGCCGTGTTGGAACCAAATAACTGGGAAAGGGGTTGCTGGTTTAAGGCTGGCAGATTTGTAACGGCCAGACTCCACCAAAATCCACCTTGGGAAACTTTGCCCAGCGCTGTATGGGATGACCACTGCCGGTTCGTGTGGCCTATGTGAAATGGAACCCAACAGCAAGTGGAGTTCTGTTCCTTCATCGTGAATGCATGGAATTGTGAATTCCCTGGGGTGAGGTACCACTTACCTGTATTCTTCACTAGTGACCACCAACCTTCCTGATAGATGGTCAGAGGTGAAGAAGCTGCGTACGTGGGACCTCACCCCGGGCCTTGAATGCGATTGAAATAAATGCCTGGATTGCCATTAAAAATAAAGAAATCCGTGAACAAGGATTTAGTTTGAGATTTGATCCTTCTCCTTTTCCTTGTGGACCCAGGAGCCAACTGGATCCTGTGTCCCTGCTACCGTTTTCCTGAGAATAAATGTACGCTGTATCTAGAAGGAAAGTGCCTCAGCTATAATGACGGTACGTTCAATTCGGGGGAAGACTGTGGTGTGAGTTTAGCCCAGGGCCACAAAAGGTGAGCATTTCTTTGGGTAAGGAAAATAAATAAAAGGTCAGCCCAGTGGCTGGATAAGGGCTGCTGAATGAAAGGGTCTAGGTCATTCAGTCAATGCGACTCAATAAGGTGCACAAGTTACGCACGGAAAAAGCAGTGAGCTCGAGGCCCTTTGGCCTCACTTGCACCTGTTTAAAGACTTGGTGCCAGAACGTCCAGAGTCGAGCCATTGGCACCTTCAGCCAGTGTTTGTAGGACATTGACTGACTCTCTTGTCTCCTAGACACCTTTAATTGAAAAGAAAAGAAAGGAAAATGCAGGATAGGGTGGGTGTGTGCTGCCACCATGCATCTGTGCCTTCCTTAGCAGATGAGCACACCTATGCAGGGGGGTGGGGGTGGGGGTGTCTCCTGGGCCACACAATTAAGAGAGTGGGAATTAAACAGAAGGTGGAGGTGGAGGTGGGGTGGGGTGGGGGTGCACGGGGCGTGCACAGACCTATCTGGATACACAGAACCTCAACACAGGTTTCACAGGCCCTGTTTTCTTGAATCTAAAGTTTTCAGCGACGCTGGCGTGCCCAGCCTGAAAGTCTGGCCTACAACTTAAGCCACCAATTTGGCCGTTTCTTTGAGGGGGGTGCGGAGGGGGACGTTTCTAATATTTTTCCCGGATACAGCTGAAACTACCCTACATCTCTGATTTTTTGGGGAATAGAAATGAGAATTAAAAATTGCCAAAGTTGGGGCACTCAAAATTTTGTGCACCGCTTGGTACCCTCGAACCCAGTAGGCTGAACCTCTCTGCGGCCTCCTTGCACCCGGACACAAAATTCCCCAGGCCCTTGGTGGTTTCATACAGCCCTAACTTGCCATTAAAAAAGCCGTAGCAAGGTGGAGGGGAGGAGGGATCAGAAAAAGGCCTTACAAAAGGGAAAAAATCACCAATACCTCTGGAGCTGACCTGATGAGCCGAGAGAGGCCTGGTGCTGTATCAGTTTTGGGCAGTCCAGGAGGTGAGAATCGGGGCCCATCATGGGGGGGAATTGGGGGATGGGAAGGGGGATTTTTAAAAATGACAAATAAAAACCAAAAAGGCTTCGCACCTGGCGTTCCTTTTTTCTTAAATCACCAGTACTTGGAGGCTTCCTTTTGCCGCAGCGGATTCCMCCCCCCCCCCCGTGTGCCAAAAGGGAAAAAAAACAGCACGGGCCCTTTTTTGGCTGGCGCAACCAGCCATCTCGTTGCAGTAGGCTGAGCCCTGAAAGTTGCGCCTCCTGTACGCCCGCGTAGGAGAGAAATGGCTGGAAAAGGTACTGGTGGTTTAAACAACCAGTATGCTGCGGGCCCAGCAACACTGCTGCAGATGCACGGTGAGAGCATGGTCAAGTTTGGTGCAAGAGGGGTTGTGGGGGGTGCACAAAATTTTGTGTGCCCCAACTTTGGTGATTTTTAGCTCTCATGTCATTTGACAAAAAATCTGAAAAAGATAATGGATGGGGGAGGCTCTGCTGTGTTAGGGAAGTATATTAGAAAAATTGAACTTATTTGTTTTGCCTGCTATTTTTCTTTTGGTGCAAACCGACCAAATGCACAGGCTTGCCCCTCCTCACTGTAACCTGGTAGGTCCAATCAATCAGGCTGTGAAAGCCAAGTCAGGCATAAACTTCAGTTTGGCACTGCAAGCTCGACCAGACAGGTGGTTCGAACCACCAGTCGATCTGAACCTCTTTTTTCCGGTGCACTGTGCTGCACGGCCCTAAAGAAAACAAGTCGTCGTAGGTGCAATCTGGCCAGGTGCCACCAGCCTTTCTCCCATGGTAGAGCCAAAGCATGAATCTGCTGTGTGTTAACTGCCGTGTTCGAACATGGTACCAGGGAAACAGACTGGTGGTTTAAAAGAAAAGCACATAAACGGCGTGCTTAGGTTTGGAAATGCAAAACCTAGCCCAAGTTGGAATGCACACCCCTGCTTCACACCTTCAGCCTGTGCAGGTTTGCGGATGCAAAACCTGGCCCAAGTTGGAATGAACATGGATGTGTGGACACCCAAGTTCACAATCCACACCTGGATGTGCAGAGAGGCCCAGGTGCATTCTAACCTGGGTAATCTTCTCATTTTGAGCTTATTTCTCATTTTGACAGTTTTCGGTGTCACACTGTATTTCAAGTTGTTTGTCAGTACTGAAAAGAGCGAATTTTGCATAAAAGCAAACTTTTGCCTTGGGGTTTCAGGCTCCTTCGATCCATTTTTTAACTTTTTTTTTGCTGTTGGTTTATTTGGTATCCATATGGACTGGTGATAAATCTGGCTTAAAAGGTGTGGGACGTTTGTCATAATATCCCTGAAAAAACACTGAAAATTTAGGCTTCTGTTAACCGCTTCTCTGTTGTCAAGGATCAGCTCCTGCCTGTGCAATGTAGGCCAATCCTGAACGAGCTGCGACCGCTGTCCTGCTGACCCAGATGCTTCGTTTTCAATGTTGATCACAGAAATCAAGAGCCAGAAATAAAAAATCAGGGTAAAGTACCCCTGCCAAGAGCAGGTTCATGCTGATGCTCTCACATAATGCTGCTCTCACGCTATGCTCTTTGGTTTTTCGTTCCCAAAAGGGATAGGCTCTAATCTTCTCTGATTCTATCAGGATTTGAACTCATGCTGATGCTACTGTCCTCTGTCAAACACAAAGCACCCTCATTATGGCTGTACTGGACCGAAAAGATGGCTTGTATTCAGTCATTGTCAGGGTGCATTTTTTTTGGGTGTTGCATACCGTAAAGGTGCAGACCAGAACAAGAACCGACCTCTCTCACTTAGTACAAGATAGCGCAGGGGAAGGCTAATATACCAATGATCCGAACAATCAATGTTGCACTGCAGACCAAACATACATCATCATCATTCCATGGTGTGAAGGGGCCTGGCGCTCACACAGGAAGAATGTGCCAGTCCCCAACCATACACAGACGAAGAAGAGGGGAAGATGGGAATGTCGTCAACACCAAGTCTTCGGTACAGGTCCCAAATAATCCCTCGTCCAATGTCTCAATCCCCATGTGGAGTCTGGATCCAAATGCCGTCAAGTCCCAAAGTCACCAATATCTCTCTCTCTCGTAGTCTGCAGATACTGAGAAGTTAGGTAGCGAGAGGGTGAGGGAGAGATGGTGGACTGAGAAGAGGACGAAGAAGAACTCTCTCTCTCTCAGTCCGGTACTAACCTGTGAAGGTGGCGCCTTGTTGCAGGTACATCGAAGACGAAGCTGGAGCTATGGCGCCACAGGTAAGTCTCCCTGGCCTCCGCCAACCATCGCTCTCTCACCAACGCTACTCTAGCTCCTAATAGCGCCCAGCGCTGAAGACTACTGCTAACGCTACTACTACTACTGCAGCGCTCCTCCAGAGTGCTGCTGCCGAATCCTGAACCCTGGCTCCTGCCTCCTGCATGTGAAGTGCCTGGGAAGTCCCTTTGAACTACCTCGTGACTACCTGTGAAGTGCCTGGCGGACCAGTACTATATAGTGCTGGTCCGGCAGCGAGGCTGCTGTTGCGAATGCTGAAATGTGCCAGACCCTGGCGTTGCAGTTCAAACGAAGATTGTCTTGAAACAGGCCCAAAAATGGCCTGTACTAAACCCTGCTCTGGCGCCTAAGTTTCAGGGCAGGTCGATCTTATGAGGGCCTGAAAATGGCCCTCCGTTTCAGGCTAAAAAGACTCAGGGCCTGGAGGGCCCTCTCTAGGCTGAAACGGCACAGGGCCTGTAGGCCCTCGTTTTCAGGCTTTCAGGCTGAAACGACACAGGGCTTGTAGGGCCCTTATTTTCCGTCTGGTCGGGCCCTGCAGGCCCGCGCAATATGCCACATTAGGGGAAGACTGTACCATGCAATGCTGGTCTCATGCTAACGGTACACTTTTTGGTGGGTCATTTCCAAAGGGGGTAATCCCCTAACCTTGTCGTCTCTATCCGATACCATCAGGATTCGAGCTCATGACATTTTTATTCATAGCTAGTTACATATGTGGACGATTCAGCCACATGTGCTGGGTATAACTCTACTCTTGTTAGCTAACAGGAGGACTTGTATTCAAATTTCAAACATGTGAGGCCCCTCGACGCAAGCACAAGAGGCCAAACCTCTGGCACTGGAAAGCGACACAACCGAGCAAATGGCAGAAAAAACAACGACAAAAAGAAAACGAAATGGGGAATCTTTTTTCCTTATTTTTGGCAATGCCATTCACATATTATCATCGGACTGACCAATCCCAAGTAATTCATAGTTTTTGTTTATCTAGTTGCACTCGAATCCGAACATAGGTCTCTATTTCAACAGTTTATGGGTGTAACAATGGAGCTAGGCTCCTTGGTATGAATCGGGTATCTTTTCGAGTAAAGCGAAAATGCCCCCGCGCCTTCCCCCCACCCCCTCCCCCCCAACAAAAAAATGCGGCTGCCACAAAAGAAGCAAAAAAATCCCGTTGTCCTGGGTCTGACTGGGAAACGGGTCTTGCAGGGCAGCGTCATGCGAGATCCTATATTATGTCCCTGGCCGGTGTTCTCACCTCAGTTATGACCAACCGCTAACTTTCAGCCTTGTTGCTGGTCCTACCCTTATTTCCTCTTCTACCCTTGTCGGAAGCACAGGCACACAACATGGCTGATACATGCTCAGTCAAGCGATGTATATGGAGCCAAGTGATGAAAAGGACGCGAATGGACAATGCAGCCTCAACAAGCAATGTACATCCAGATACATATGAAAATAGCGCAATGTAGTGCAACGCAAGACTCAAAGATATGACCTGACCTGTCAGTTACTCACCTGACACCCCATCATACACCACACGTGTGAGAGAGAGAGGAGGGACCACATACATAGAAGAAAGGTCCCTCCTTGAGCACGCACATGGGGAGATACCATGGATTAGGAGATGGGGGAGAGGCGAGACGAAGACGGAGAGGAGGGAGAAGGCCAAGATTGCGATAGTGAAGTCCAAAAATACTCCCCGCCGAATGTCCAATCCATGTCTGTCACAAAAATGCCGAATCAGATCGTGGGCCTCGTAGCCTAATGTAACCCCTACCTGTAAACTCTCTCTCTCTCTCTCTCTCTCTCTCTCTCTCTCTCTCTCTCTCTCTCTTTGAAAGAAGAAGAAGAAGAAGAAGAAGAAGAAGAAGAAGAAGAAGAAGAGGAGAAGAGATGGAGATGGAGGTCGAGAACTACAAAGCATCGCAAACGGTAAGTGTCTGCCGATGGAAGTTGACTGTGTGGTCCGCACTCGCGAGCCAAGGTATCCCCAAATTGATGTCGAAGTTCGTGTCCAAGACGTTAAACATGACCGGTTTGCATGCATGTGGTGCGAAATAAACCGATATGGCCTCAATGTAGCGATCAAGAAGTTGTTGTGTACGACTGTCCGCCATCTTAACCGCCGTAGGATGTGGCTTCCCTCAAACTTGTGCGCCAAGGCCGACCCTTCGAATAAAGGACTGACTCATGAAATTGCGAGTCGCGGCGCTATCCAGCAAAGCGCTGTAGGACGCTTGCCCAACTTGGATGCAAACATAAAGAAGCGGTGCGTTGTTGTCGTTGTACTGCCGTGTGCGAAACTCGCAGCCCACCTTGGTGATATACGCAAGGATGTCCCCCACCACGACTTCGTCATCCGTCGGCGAAATTGGTGGTGCATAGAAGGACAAATATGTGTGCAGATGGGCGCATAGTGCTGCACGTTGCGGTCTCGGTAAGCGGCCCGTGGAAGGGACAGGAAGCCATGCAAAATCCTCGACCGACAACGAGTCCAAGACCTCCCCGTTGAACTCGCGTGTCGAATCCCTTGAAGACGATGAAATGTTGCCGCTTCCGGACCGGGATCCTCCGCACACACCTTGTCCTTGAGCTAGAGAACCCAGCGATGGAATGAGCGGGCCAGCATAGTCCTCAAAAGAACAGAGAAAAGGACTTCTGACTTCCGCATGTGCCTCGGAACTAAGGGAGGTCACTCGTTGTCAGGCGGCTGCCTACCAGCCGAATGCTGTCTCTTTGACAAGAACAAAAAAATTTGGGTATTTTTTTTCTTGTTTCTGCATGTTTTTAGTAGAGGGTGCATGTGACTGTGGGGTTGGCGGAGTTCTTGGGGTTATTGGCTTTCCTGCTAACCTCTAAATGAGCAGGGAAAGCATCCGGTACACGGTTGTAAGCGGGGCCGGAAGAGCGACCAGGATCGGCCCACCCGAGAGCCTCGGAAATGGGACGGCGTGACAGCCTTAAACTCACCGGTATTCGTGTGGCTTCCAAAGGGGGCGGGGTGTCTGCGGGACTTGCTCATTCCAAGGTAATCCGGTACGGAGGGGCGCGGTCATTCCCGGTAAAATCCACGTGATCTTTCGAATCCGAAGTGATCGATTGGCATTCGAAGAGGGGGAGGGACACGAAGATCTCGAACATGCCTATCTCGTACTCCACGGGCAGTGACTGATCAGGGTGCAGCCAGCCACGAAGCTATCCAGACTAGCACGAGTGAAGCGCACTCCAGTTTTTGGTAACTGATCGAGAGGAGGGGTCGTGCGCCACCTCTCAGACTCCAGATCATCGAACGTTGCCCTGGCTGGAGGGCTATCTGTAGTACAGTGGGCAGCTCTCTCCCGCTCCAGCTGTCTGATACAAAAATGGGGGGAGAAAGGGAAAAAGATAAGAGAGGGGCCTTGGAACTACGAACCACGCGTGTTATGGTCGGTAGCGAGCGAAGAATCAAGAAACATCGAGCCACTTCGCCAGCTCGGAAGAACGGGCGGGAACGTAAGCCCCCGGGCTCTAGATAACCGAATGGGGGAGGGGCGCGCGCCTGAAACTTCTTCGCAATTGTCGGGGAGTTAGCAGCGCGGGGAGTAGGCGACAGGAGGCAGCAGAGGAGGGGGGCATCGTGCGAAGATGTGAGAAATGCGCGCGGTGGATGAACCAGGACCAGACCTGGGCAAAAGTACAGTGACAGGTAGTCGAGATTGGGGCTGCGCTTCTTGCTTGCGATCGATCCAGCAACCAGAGGGAGGATTAATCCTATGGGAGAAGGAGGCGTTGGGACAGATGAAGAGAAGAAAGAGGGAACGAGGAGGGAAAATGCAAGATACAAAGGAAGAGAAGAGAACGAAGACGGGAGTTTGAAAATTATTCGAAATGTTTGATTTTTGGCGCCTTGGGGTGAGGAGACTCGAACTTGCATACGGAAAGCATGGGAGGAGGAAGGCGGAGAAGGTATAAAAGAAGGGAGACCAGAAAAGGGCGGGATTACGGAGGATATCGGGGCGCTCGGAGAGTTCGGGGGCGCACGCACTTGCGGCGCGCTCGTCAAATGCACGAGAGCTTCGATTGCACAAGGTCGCGCTCGGTAGTGAAGCGGAGACGAGAGCAGGAGCACTCGACCGCTCAAGAAGGGTGCACGAACCAGAGCGGCAACGTGCAGAGGCATGTGAAGGGAAGGCCTGAGACCAGGGGATTACGACCGCGCCTTGGGAGGCGTCACAAGGGCGAGCTCGGAGGGCCACAGAGAGAGGCACGGGGAACCACAACGTTTGTGGCCGGGGAGGCGTCGCGAGAACGGGGTCGGGAACCAAGAAGAAGACGCACTGCGCACGAGGAAGCGACGAAGAGGATGTGGGGTTGCGGGGAGGTATAGTGAAAACGAGCGCAAGAGGTCACCGAGAGTCCATCGCAGGGGACGGAGCTTCCTTACCGCAGATCAGCGGCTCGTCACCTCTAAGCAGCATTCGGCCTGGTTTGGCTTGGCGATCCTAGTTGCCTCGCCTCCCCTTACCACAGAGAGCGAGAACGAGCGAGCGAGTGAGCGAGCGAGCAAGAGAGAGAGAGAGAGAGAGAGAGAGAGAGAGAGAGAGAGAGAGAGAGAGAGAGAGAGAGAGAGAGAGAGAGAGAGAGAGAG
>BFEA01000262.1:1135831-1146929 GCA_003427395.1 Chara braunii | reverse complement strand
TTTTTTTTTTTTTTTTTTTTGGGTCCGGACATTTTTGCACCCCGGGTACCAGTCCAGACTGTCCGGGTCCGGGGTTACCATGACGTACATACATTTTTTTGGGGTTCAGACAGTAGCACAATTCTCACTGAGGGACATGACAGGTAGACTTTGTCTGGGTCCTCATGCGATGCCAGTGTCTGATACATCTACTTCCACCTTATTGTCCTTGTGATTTTGTGCTTTCGCAGGAGGACTAGAATTTTAACGTTTCATTTAAATGACCAGTGCCATCAACCCTATTTTGCCGAACCTTAAACATCCTGGTACAGAACAAATCAAACTGGCCACGGGGCCTGCTGCGGAGTCCGGTACATCATCCAAAGCGCAGTCTCTGTGTGTACGGCTGCAAGTTTTAGAGGAAGGTTATTCGACGCTGGCAGTTACGGACTCTTAAGTGGTTAGCTCTCTGAAGTCTTCTCTTACTCGGATTTGTGCATGACGATTTTGTGCAGGAGATGCCAGCTCCTGTTGGACCAGCTCAACATGTGGAGGGAATGAGAATGCTCCGCAGTGCTGCTCTTTATCTTGCGAAACGGAGTGCACCAGGGGACTCGTTTGAGGATGAGATCTGTCATTGGGCTGATGGGTTCCCTCTGGGCGTCAGGCTCTACGAGAAGTTGCTGAGTTGTATCTTTGATATTCTGGATGAGACCATGTTGGTTGATGTACGTATATATTGTTTAGCCTGCCTGAGTAACCTCTTTGTTTTAAGTAACTTTTAAACTTACTTTTTACCATTCCTACTTCGAACCCTTTAGTTGGGCAGAGCTTGTGATTTATGGAGAGGATCTCCAAATTCCATGAAAAAATCTGGAACTATCAAATCTTTAATAAGATTCGGGAGCCTCCACCCAGCCCATGTGGCTGGCTGAATGCTACACACATGTGCCTGTTGATGAACAGATCATGAGTTCAAATTGTGACATCATATGATTCATACAATAAGGTGAGGGGCTACCCCATCTCGAGCCACAAGGGTAGGCTGACTATCTTTTCTGTCTAATCTGCCCCCGCTGCTTGTTTCAAAAAACTTTCCTTGCCGGTGATAAGCAACCGGACTGATGCCCCCCTCCAGAATAGAAGGGGCTGGGAGTTCTTTGGGGAAAAAAAAGAAGAAGGGATTCCCGAGTCTCCAATTGCTGATAGCCTACATAGCGCTGCCTGTAAACCAATGGCTCCACAAGAGGAGGAAACACTCAGACCTTGACGGCAGAGCTTGCTGCATCGGTGTAACAGAAAAAACAACAAGACAACGTCCTATACTGTCTTTTGAGATGCCGTTGAGTCGATGCTGCTCTGTTGTTTTGCTTCTGCATCTTTCCCTGTGCTGCACTTTTCTAGTTGCTATTATGGGACACTGGACCCGTTTTCCAACATGCTGGACTTCTGATCCAGCTCCGGCACTTCAAGCCGAAGCCGGTTAACGGCTCTGATATCTTATTTGTAACCTCATGGGCCTCGTCGCACCATTCAGCAAATGCACAAAGGACAAGAATTATGATGGTGCATCTTTCCATGTTCTATCGGAAGATTCATTCTTGTTTTGCACATTTGGTGAGTGGTGCGGCGAGGCCCTGTGATTGATACTCCAAGCCTTGGGCACTGGGCCCATTTTCTTTGCCTTTTTTCTTCAAGAAAAAAACGGAATGGTGCTGGCCGAGAGCCAATAGAATCTGGTAAACCCTCTTCTCATACCCCTTCTTTTCTCACCTGACACATATCCGACTATCGATTAATGTGCCCCTGACCTACCCCCTCAAGGCAAAACACTGTTGAACGTGATCAGCAAGGTGACCCTCAGGGTGGTATGAAAACGATGTATGGTGACCAGAAAAAGGACGTGGAAAAGGAGCTGGCCTGGAAGCAAGCAGGGAGTCTCATCGATGTAGAAATCAGAGATGAATGGTGACAGACCAGTACCTAAGGGGACATGCCTAATGCTTTCCAGAAAATGAAGGATGGGTTCAGCAGAAGATGGCTTCTAGAAGGAGGATTGCAGAAGTCCGCACCTCAAATATCAGGCCTAAACTGCCAGTACTGGGGTCCTTCAGTACGGGCTTTGGCAGCATACATGGATCCTGTGCTTTCGATGCGCCGACCTGCCTGCGGTCAGTTGAATTCGTACTCTAGAGGAAAATGTTAGGTTCAGCAAAATACTGGGGTTTTGAACCACAAGTACACGGCCCCAGGCAACTTCAAAAACAGATGCCTTTAAAATTTTGGAGGCTCGAGGCTACCAGACCACAATGCCTGGAGGCGCCAGCCAGAAAAGAAAAGAATTGCGCTGCTGGCAGTTGGGCAAAGCTTGGCGCAGTGCAGTCAGCCAGGATCAGATGTACTGGTGGTTTAAGTGGTCTGAATGGTTTCCACAGGCAGAACCACATTGGACTCAGGGGTAAGTCGATCCATGATTCAAGATGGCTAGAAGACTGATCGGTGACTAGAACTGACTACGTCAGGACCGTGAAAGGATGGAAGGAACGAAGAGGAACAAACAGCAGGTGTAGCATGCTGAGGCTGTTACACGGGCCCTGTTTTGGGGCCCGACGGTTGTTCCTGGCTCCCAGGCTGCACACCCATTTTTGGTGAGCGACCTGGAGGCTCACGGCCATTTTTCCAGGCCACGCACGCACTTGTGCAAGGAAAATAAGCAACAGCGAGATGACAATTCCAGTTCACACCATCACATTGAAAGACAGATAGTCACACTGTGTCCATAGAGCAGCATTGCACCAATAATACACCAATGGAAGTTTGTAGCACTGAAAACCAATGTTCATGGAGAGCAAACTCTCTCCCTTCAACACAAGAGTCCATTTCCTTCACACTCACACTTGGCGCTCAGCGCCCAGCCTGCTCCTACACAGCTACTACAGACTACAAAAAGACAATGCAACTGTTGACATCAGCGGCAGCCCGAAGTACTTGAAGATGTCGCCCATGCAGACCATCGCCAATACAAGGTAAGTGCCCTCACATCATCATCATCATCATCATCCTTCACCTATCCCCTGTCTACACCCACACCTGTCCTCTCTTTGACCTGAAGACCACCCCTGCGCTTCACTGTAGTCCAAGCCCACCAGCTATGGTGGCTGGGCTATGGCGCTGTCCTCAGCAGCGCCCTCCTCCTCTGCACGACCGCACGTGCTGCACCTCGCCTCTCAGCGCCAGCCAGCAGCCGCGAGCCTTTGCTCCAGCWGCGTTGCCGCTAGCATGCGAGTGCCTGAATGAGGCTGCCTGGCCAGAGCTCTTTCCCATGGCCAGCTCTCGCAGCCTGGCTGGGCTGGCCTGGGCCCAGAAGCTTCCGGAAGGCCCCAGGAGGCTGCCTGGATGCAGCAGCTACTGGGCTGCTGGGCCTCATTCGGTTGGGCGCCCAACTGTCTCTGTATGAGGCTGCGAATCACGCCCAGGGCCTGCATTCTTTGGAAAGGCTCGGTAGGCCGTGGAAATGTCTTCGGTGCTCGGCCTGTGTTTCTTTCAACCAACTGCAACTGCCTGGACCCCAAATATGAAATTGACAGTCGAGGGCCTCTTGCAAAAAGCCAGGCCCGCCTTCACTTAGGGCGGGCACCTCCGCCTTCACTTAGGGCGGGTAAGGCTGCAAACAGGGCCCGATAGGCCTACCGAGGACCCTGATCCTCACACTTGGTTCCACGTGTGCTCTCCTTTATTCAGCATTGATTATTTTTGCTGGGTTTTGTCAAGACAATATTTGTCTGTTTCAAATGTGTTGGTTCGGAGGTTGCCTTTTGTTCAAACAGGCAGATGCCTGTTCGGACCAGTGGATTTCAGTTTCGGCCGTCTTAGGCCAGGTTCAGATTTGTGACTGGACCGGGCATTCGTCTGTTTGTGCCTGGCCGAGTCCTCAGGACCCTGCTGCATCAGCAGGGTTGCCTGGACGTCCGGTAGGGAACCAGGCAGGCCATTTTTGGCCAGGATCGTAGGACCAGGACTTGGGCCTGCGATCAGGACCATCAATCGGACATCAGATCCGATGGTCCTAATTGCAGACCGAGGATTGCTCAGCCAGGCCCAGCGGTATATAGCTGGCCATTGAACTTTGAGGGCATTTGGGCTGGAGCCTCAGTTGGGCGTCATGCCGCCAGCGCCAGTTTGGGGGAGAGCTGTGATAGAGCAGCGCTGGAGGAGTAGAGGAGTAGGCTGGAGTGGAGAGGTCGGCAGAGGCCATGTCCACGAGGGAGAGAGTGGCTTACCTGGGCGCCATAGCTGGGACTTCATACCGGTCATGGAACTGGCCTTCAGCAGGAACCTGCATCGAGAGTCATCACCTTCGCTGGTCAGTATTTGTGGCATCCTCATCCGGAGTGCACGAGAGAGGGGAGTTCTTCTTCTTCTCCTCCCTCTTTTTCTTCTTCATCTTCAGAGAGAGAGAGAGAGAGAGAGAGAGAGAGAGAGAGAGAGAGAGATTTCAGGCAGTGACTTTTTCGGGCCTATGTGCGCCCAGGATCTGATTCGACATTTTTTAGGACGGACATTGGCTGGATGTTTGATGGGGAGACTATTTTTTGGATGACTACGAGTTCTACTCTTGTCTTCTCTCCCCTCTCCATCTTCGTCTCTCCTCCCTCTTCATCATCCGTGGTTTCTTCCCCATGTGTGTGCGCAAGGAGGGACCTTTCTTCTGTGTATGATTCCCCTCCTTGCTGTGGGACATGCGTGATGATGATTGTGTGAGTCGAGTCTGGATCTGATGTGTCAGGTCATATCTTAGAGTCTTCCGCTGCCCTACGTTGCATTATATTGTTTTGTTCTGCGTCCTGTTCATCACACTGGCACTCCTTGGACATGTGCATCGCTCATCTTCCGATGAGTATGCATCAGTTTGGTATCGGAGCGGTTCAGAGTGAAGTAGGACTGACCTGACTCCGATTGATCAGCGGAGAAAGTTGATTGGTTGGGACCGCTGATCAGTCAGTGGATTGATTGATCAAACAGCAATTGATTCTTGAGACCTCCTCATATCGATCCAGCAGGCATTCTGCACGATCATAGTATCATCATACACTGGAACCAGGGAGCATACACAGGATTCATCAGACACAGAGTCAGGTGATCTACAGCCACACCACCCAACCAGAGGCAGGAGACTCCAGTGGATTCTAGATCTTCACACAGATCGAACAGGCCATGATAATGTGGACTGAGAAGGATACAGGAATGAGAAAAAACGCTCTCCTGAAAGTTGATCTTCTTGCCAAAAGAGCAATCAGTGCTGAGCAGGGATTCCTCTGGCCATGACGTACACATGTCGTATGTAATATCTATTGTCTAAGACTGGCTGTCGATAAAGGAACTGAATTTTAGGCTCTCCTGAAAGTCAATCTTCTTGCGAAAAGAGCAATCAATGGTGAGCAGGGATTCCTCTGGCCATGACGTACGCATGTCGTATGTAATATCTATTATCTAAGACTTTCTGTTGATAGAGGAACTGATTTTTTTATTTTTTTCTTTCAAAACCGGTGGCCACTGTTAGGCGAGGTAGAAGAGCAGCCCCCCCTAACAGCATTCCATCTATTGGTGGGGAGCAGCACGTGCTGGAACAATGTGATCAGAGTATTCTGAGCGAGCCTCCGTCCCCGCCAGCACTGATTCCCCTGGGTACTCCGGGGAATGAACTGCGCCTGTGGTAAGTAACAGCATTCAAGATGCCTGACGCTCCGCAGAACCGAAACAGTCAATGCTGAACAGAGGTCCAACTCAACCCTTTTCTTGTTTCTGTTCTTGTTTCCTGTTTGGGGATGAATGTGCATTGTGTTGGCTCTGCATTCAGGAGGTAGAGGAGATATTGGAGCTGCTGCGATCGTCTGTGTGGCGAGTTCTTGGAATAACACATATGTTGCACGATATTTGCTATGCGTGGGTTTTCTTCAAACAGGTGATCAGCGTATAATTGTCTCTATCTTTACTGGATCAGTGAATCCTATGTTCTATTTTGTTTTTTCTTTCCTCCTTTTCCCCCTCTCCCTTTCCTTAGAGCTCTGTTTTGTTCATGTAGTTCATCAAAGAATGCCCTTCCAGCGAGTGGTACTATCCATAGTAATTGACCTATCACACCCGTGTGCATGGTGTTGCTTAATAGATGTCCAGGTCATCTCTTCCTCAACTGAAGATGTTGGCAAACTGTGAAGAACACTGGAAAGTTGTGGAAACCAACATTAGTGACTCTCCTTTTTCCTTTCTGTTATTATATTGTGTTTCTGTTTCAATTTGGAAATTTGTCCAAGATGTCATTTCAGGTTCTTAAAGCACTAGTACCTCCGCCAGTGTTGGGAAAATAGGTAAAAATGGACATTTTCCCAAACTCCTAAAATGTCGGAGGCCGGGCCCGACGATGGCTGCCATTGATAAATCTGATCAGCGGCCGTCATTTCGTTTCCGCCTCCGAAAAGGTCGGAGGCCCACCCGAGGCCTGCTACTTTCCCACGCGGCAAAGGTACTTGTGGTTAAGTTTACAGTGCTGAAAATTTGAAAGTCACCTCAGTGCAACATTCAGAGTTCAGTTGATTGAAAAGCAACATGACTAGGTTACCTGGACGTAAGGATGTACAGCCCAAGCTGTCCGTCTTTGTTGTCCAGGCTGGACAGGTCTGGGATGACAGACTCTGTCCGACAAATGTGGACAAGTCGGAAAAGGGCCAAGGGGCTTTGCAGTGCGGGATAAGCGTATGGCTGTTTCGGGTTGTCAAATGGAGTGAATATCCAAGCGCAAAAAGTATGTTTGGGCTCAAAGGCGAGTCTGATGGGGTATAAAAGGGGATGAGGAGAGTTTAGAAACCGGCAGTACCCTGGCGAGCGCCGTCCTAAACCTGCCTCGGTCAGTTTCCCGAGCCTTTGGAAAAACATACAAGCAGCCACAAGAAGTAGAATCAACATTGCTTTCGAATCATACTTGCGGTGCATACGTGAGGTGCGCGGCACAGTGCGGTGCGCGGTGTGCTGGTCTCNGGGGGGGGGGGGGGGGGGGGGGGGGGGGGGGGGGGGGGGGGGGGGGGGGGGGGGGGGGGGGGGGGGGGGGGGGGGGAGGAAAGAAAAAGAAAAAACGCAGAAGCAGCAGCAACTGTGATGCATGTATACACACTGGAGAGAGAGCGAGAGTGAGAGAGAGAGAGAGCAAAGGGCCCTTTCACATTATTCAGAAAGCCCCTGACCATACTTCAAAAGGTCCCTGCCAAAAGTTAGCAAGGACCTCGTCAGCAGGAAGAATAGTCCCTGGGCTTGTAGTAAGGAGCAAGCAGGCGAGGTACAGGTCCGTGTTTCAGCAGTTATGGGTTACTGACTTACTACCTCGGCATGCGATTTTCAGGGCTTCACTCCACTACTCACCAAATGTGCAAAAGTAGATATATGTTTTTCTTTTGTGCAAGTGCTGATGAGTGGAGCGAGGCCCTTAGGGCCACTGCACGTAAGAAAAGGAAAAACAAAAAGACGAGACAGCTACTGTAGTGTTTGGAGTAAGTTCGTAACCCATAACTCTTGGAACACAGACCTGAATCCGAATCTAGAATATATTGCTAGCCTGCTCGTGTTTCTTCAGCAGTTCAATAACTGTTCTTCCAAGTGATAGGGATCCTCGCTAATTCTTTGCAGGGGACCCTTTGGAAAAGGGACTAAATCCAATGAGGAGTACGATGTGGCCCCAAATTATATTTTTTTCTGTGCAGTTACAATTTTCAAAAGGGAGGCACACATTTGTTTGTTTGTTTGTTTGTTTGTTTTCTTTTTTAATGTCTCCATTTATTATGGCCCAGTGCCCAAGGCGATCATACATACTGTGGAAAGAGGTCCAGATTCAAGGGCCGCAAGGTCTCCAATCCTTCTCTGTGAGGTGGAGCCCCTCCCCTGTAGCAAAAGGCCTATACAGGCTCAAACATAAGAATCCCAAATTCAACTGCAAGTGATGGGAATCTGAAGTAAGGGCATACTCACACTAGCACGTACTTCTGCAAATTTTACGTGTGTGAATTTGCGTTTATATGGCACCTGCGGGTCACACTGCTCACCCCTTTGTTGCCCAAGGCAGAAAGGACAGGGTCGCGACCTGGCCTTGAGATGTGAAAATACGTTGTGTGCAGTCAGACAGCACAATGCACTTAAAAAAAAAAAAAATTGCTTCCAGAAAGCAGTAGAGGAAAAGGAAATACGATTTGGCGGGGACCTCTGGAGGTCCCCGCAAAATATGTAAGCCCGTGGCTGCCCAGGACGCTGACATTTACGTGCCCTTTTGTGTGAACACCTAGGCTACCAGCCGGGCCGCCCGGGTCCCGGGTGGCCAGCCCGTGCAAGGACCAGGGAAGGTCCCAGCCGAAAAAACAACAAAACAAAAAAATCCAAAAAATCCGAAAAAAAAAACTATGTTATGCAGAAAAATAAACTGAACAACTTTTGCCTCAGGGTCACATCGAAATTCTTCACCAAATTTAGAATAAAAAATCAAATTTAAAAATAATGTTTTTATTTTGTTTTTATTTTTTTTTTTGGCCCGGCCGGGCAAGTGACCCAGGGCCACTCTGGTAGCCTAGGTGAACACGCAAAATACGTGCCTCTTGTTACCTGAAAAACTACATAAAATTTGCGATTTTGCGAAAATATGTGGTAGTGTGAGTGTGCCCTAATACCTGCCGAATTATCTAGAAAATTACTACAATACGTCAGTTTGGACTCTGGAGAACAAAAGAATGTCTGCCAAGGTATCAATGTCTACAATAGTACGTGTTAAAAGAAGGAGACTATCTTCCAATCAAAATAGATTACGAAAGAGTTCACTAAAAAGAATGAACACTTGACAAATTACAATGGAGAAGGCATGGTTGATGTTCCACTGCTGAGTCCCTTGTGAGTTGGCTGCCATCATGCTGATGTCTGCAAGAAAGGTCTAAACCTAGTGACCAAGGAGGGGCTGGCCGACCAATGCTTCTGAAACCATGACACGCCAGCTCGCAAACTCATCGGCTTTCCAAGCCTCTGTTTCCAGTCTAGGTAGATGATATGGCGCAAGTCCTTTTTGATCGTGTTGAGCACTTGCTGTGACGAGGGCAATTCATTGGACAGTATCACTTCATATCTTTGTCTCCATAGGTACCAAAGCACCGTGGCTCTGAGTGTTTCGTAGACATACGCCCGGGACTTGGAAAGCCTCATTACTACTGTACCTAGTAAGATAGATGCAGTAGACCACATATCTCCCCATTGCAGAGGCAATGGGGAGTGCACTTTGAAATGTGTCCAAACATCCCTAGCATTTTTGCATGAAGTCCATATATAATGTTGGTCTTCCACAAGGTGCGGTACCTCACAGAAAGGTGTGCCCTGTTTTTGACGACGATACAGAAAAGCAGCTGTAGGAATGGCGTTGTGCAGGATTTGCTAAATCAGCCCGGCATGTTTAGCGACCCGCAATGAAGGGACCAGTCGCCAGAACACCGTTATCCTGTTAGTCTGCAAAGTATATCCAAGTGCTCGCCACTTTTGAACAATACCCCAGTCAACATCCACTTCTGGTAAAAGCATCAAGTATGCAAGTCTGGCAGAGTGCTGTATCATGGTTATCGCGCTGTCCGGCTTTCGTGGATCTACCCAATACCAATCTCTGGGATCAAGCGTCAAGTCCTTAGAGGCTGTTCGAGTCCTGTAGGGAAAGTAGCTGGTAATGTGCGCTTGTTTCTGTTCCAACACACAGACTGCGGTCATTTGTGCAAGATCAGAGATAATTGAAGTTGGGGAGGATCTGGTAAGGGTAGTTCCCAATCCCGTTGCACCATCCTTCATTGTCCAACTGGTCATCTCCCATTCTTCGTCAGTCAATTGTGTTTCCAGGCGCCACAGTGTATGAACAGAATCTTTCGTATCGTCTCGAAACCAGGATCCTGGCAAATATCTTTTCTGACTTATTATCAGGGTCCACTCCGTCGGTATAGCCGTAAGGATGGTACACAGGTTGTGTCTCCATGCTCTGAGTCCGAGCAGGGCGTGTTGCATGTGATCATCACATTTCCATATTTTGTTAGTCTCATCCCACAAATGGGCCAGTGTGGCCACTCCACGGGACATCCAACTATCTCCAAAAGTGCCAGTGCCAATCGTAGGAAAAGGCTGTCCATCATTATCTAATATACACGGGTTGTTAAAGATGGGTTGTGACAACAGTCAATCATACTGCAACGCAGGAGATGTTCTTTGAGGGAGAATCTGTCTCCATGCTTCCAGTATATTTTTCCATATAGAGGATATTGTTGTCTTTCTGCAGTACTCTTCCATGAACAGGGCCAACAATACAATCTCCGGGTTTGAGTTTAACCCAAAGTCTGTAGAGAGTACGCATTTGGCAAGCGCCTTCCACGTAGCAGCGTCATCAGTAAAGATCAGTTTGGGGATCCGTTTGGTCAGTAAAGCCCGAATCTGCAGTTGTGGGTCTAACACACCCAGTCCACCTTTTTTTTTTTTTGGATAATGTTTTTCCAAGCCACTTTGGATATAAAAGCTGGCTCGTTGATTTCCTCTTTCCATATGTAGTTAGCCACGACTTGTTTGATGTGCTTATACACAGGTAATTRTAAAGCCATCATGGAATGTTCATACCAAATGTTGGCAAAAACGGCATTGTTGATTGTTAAAACCCGACCATACAAACCTGCTCCTTTGGCTTTGACCCATGTTGCTAGAGCATAATTAGTCCTGTCTAGAAGCCCCGCTGTGTTCTGAGTCCCATACTTGCGGCGCATCTATGCGCTGCACGATGCGGTGCGGTGCGCAGTGCGCCGTGCGCCCGTCGGGGATGCGCGCATTGATGCGCGATGCGCGCGCATCGATGCGGAGTGCGGGATGCGGGATGCGCTGCGCGGCACTTGGATGCGCAGTGCGCCAGTGCGCGTGCCGCACGCATTTGCGCGCACGGTGCGCTCGGGCATGGAGGGAAGGGGAGGACAACGACGGAGGGAGGAGGAGATGGGTGACGAGGGAGGGGATGGAGGAGCGAGGAGGAGATCAATAGCGACGGAGGAGGGGGAAGGGAGAAGGGCGGAGGGAGGACGACACC
>BFEA01000262.1:1078919-1095559 GCA_003427395.1 Chara braunii | reverse complement strand
CCTGCAGCATGCAGCATGTCAGTGGCGGGGAGCACAAGCGCAGGCTAACCTCGAAAAAAAAAGCAATGGTAATGTTCTATTCAAATAGAAGAGCTTTTCCTTTTCAAAATTTGAATAGAAAGGGTGCGCATTGTATTCAAATACAACACGTATGCTGTCTATTTAAAGTGCCCTTGTATTCGGGAAAAGTGGACCCACGCCGTTTCAATTTTGAAAACTGTTCAGCTCAAGAACCTTGGCCTGCTCGGCCTCCCTACGGGCAGCTACCATTCCTGCACAAGCAACAACTGCCCGCTCCCCATGAATTCCCCCCCCAGCAAATTCACCACCCTTCCAACTACCATTTTACGGGCAGCTACCATTCCTGCACAAGCAACTGCCTGCTCCCCATGAATTGCCCCCCCAGCAAATTCACCACCCTTCCAACTACCATTTGGACCTGAACAGGCGAGCAGTACGACCAAATGACGAATTTTTGATTCAGGGGTATAAAACGCATCCCTGACAGGCTGCGAACTGCGATCATATTCTAGCAACCGACCAGTTACAACCATAAATATTAAATAGTGGCGTACCCAATTGTGTGACATGTCCTCCATCACATGTTAGTCAAAACTGGGACGCCTGGTACAATGCCGAAAGATTACCATGGTCCCATGACAAAAGCCAAGTAGCACAGATTGAGAGATGTACCGGTGTGTGTGTGTGTGTGTGTGTGTGTGTGTGTGTGTGTGTGGTGTGTGTGTGTGGGGGGGGGGGGGAGGACCGAAACAGAGATACTATCATGTAACACATCACAATGGCTTGATGATTTGACAGAGTTGATTATTTATTGATGTGGTATTCATTGATGCAGGGAAATCGTGGTGTTATGGATACCCTGCTGTCCATTGGGATGCTTTGCACATTGCTTCTTTTCGAGGGAGACGAGTCTGAGCAGGCAAGTGAGACACATATGGTGGTCCAGTAAGAGGTCCCATATGCCCTTAGACGCTTAAGCCTTGGCGCAGTTGCTAATCGACAGAGCGCTTCCCCACAGCACAATTCAGAACTGGCAAGCTCAGAATACAACCAGGGAGAAGGGGTTCGACTTCTGGGAAAAAGAAAAGAAAAAGAAAACAACCAGGGAGGACTCACAGCACAGCATTTTTGACCAAATTTGGCTGTACTTACTGTGAGGTATCTCCAGGGAAGTCATTGTATGAGTAGGAATGAATGTTGCTCGCTTTGGTATTTGCTTGGACAGAAAGGACATGTCATTCCAAAACAAAAAAAATGAGGAAGGACACATCATGCTATCAAACCTACCCAAACACTAAAAAGGAAAAGAAAAGAAAACTGGTCAAAACTCTGGTGAACGACATTGTTCTGCACTAGTCAATGTGGTGAGCTCTTATGTCATTCAGTCGTGTTCGTTTCATAGCTTCAGCACATCATGTGCATGCAATGCATGTTTGCACACATGGTACGGCGCACCCCCAAAAATGGGGGTCTATGGAAAGATTTGTGAGGGGCAGGGTGTGGTGGCACGCCCCACCCTTCTCTTGGCAAAAACTCTAGAAGAGTCAAAAAAAAGGGGTCGCGCAGGACAGTGGGCCCCAAAAGTGTTGTGTGTGTATCTGTATGGTGTGAAAGAACAATATCTTCCTGGTCCGACACAGTCATTTGAGGTGATGAGAGCGTGTTCTATTTAACAACGGTTACTTCTGACCTGTGATAGAACACCATGACCATCATCATGAGTGCATCGAACCTGAAATGTGGCGTGTCACATATGAGAAGACAGAGCCCTCGTCAAAGCTCACTTAATCGTTCGTGAACTTCAGTGAGGGCACTTTGTGTCCTCGACTGAACACAGGCGACGTTTCAGGTCTGATACGATCATGAAGAAGGGCATTAAGGGCGCATCGTGTTTTACAACAGCTACTTCCTGACCAGACACGCCCCTCATCATGCATGTATCGAACCTGAAAGTCGATGGTATACATTCAAGGACATAGTGTTGTCGAGCGCATCGGTCCCGCAGGGGGACCCTCTCGACCGCGTCACGCAGGATTTTTGCAGGACTTGTCGCGGGGGGCGTTGCCGCTCCAGCCAAGTACGCCAGCTATACCTCTCGCAAACCTCTACAACATGATAGGGACACGCGAGGTACAACTGAACTCCACCCGTGGGAGCTGTCACCATCCCATAGGTTGGCGTATCCCCGCCAAGCTACCAAACCATGTGCGAAAGCTTTTCTTATGCAATCGTAGAGGTGGCCCAACCGAGGGCGTTTCTCGTTTGCTATAGCATAGGGGGTACGCACGGTTAACTCCCGAATCGAACCCGTGCACGAATCGTTGCCCGAGGTGCTGATCTCTTGAATGCGATCTTACGTCGGTCTGCTAGGAAGGCCAAGTCTAACCATGCGGAAACTCACATAATAAAACCAAACCTCACTGTAAATCACAGCTTGTCCCTTGCTCACATTGGACCCATAACTTTCGGCGACAAAACTAGGCGGGTGTCGCGCGCGAGATTCTGAATAAATATCGTGGTGATGTAGACTATGTCATATTGACTAGCCATACATGAATATGCAAGCAGTCGCAATGATGGCATGTTATATCGTACTCATAGTCATGCAATCCTCAATGGTTTTCAGGGTCGCTTTTGATACTCAAGTGTCAAGTGAAATGCGCTCTGAGGGGTTAATCTCTTGACGCTAATCGCAAATGCGAGTGCGAGACCTACCCTCTTCATCACCCTGCGGGGATGATTAGCCATACATGAATATGCAAGCAGTCGCAATGCTGGCATGTTATGTGGTACTCTGTAGTCATGCAAGGGTCCCTTTCGACACTCAAGTGTCGACCGAAATGCGTCCTGAGGGGTTAATCTCTTGACGCTAGGCAATCGCAAATGCGACTGTGAGACCCACTGTGGCATACTGATACCACACGGACCCCAGTTAGGGCCCGGTTCTGTAATAGGCACAGTTTAGGCCTAGGTACCGGGTCACGACGGTCTCAGCTAGGTCCAGGTAGGCCTAGGAACCGTCGGTTCAGTTTAGGGTCCGGTAGGCCTCGTTTAGACCCCACCAGACCCAACGGCTAGTTGTTTAGGCCAAGTACCGGTCCATCGGTAGGCCCAACTGGAGACGCAGTTTTGGCGCCCACTTTTCAGATTCCGAAATCGGATTTGAACCGTTGGGCCTGGTCAACGGTCCAGACCCGAAGGCCCTCAGTAGGAATGAGGCCGACCCAGCACTATATCAGCTGGGTACCAGCCTCAGTCGGTAGGTTAGTAGACAGGAGGTTAGTCTTTAAGATTAGCGCAGCGTTTCAGCGTTAGCAGGATTAGCGCTGCGCTGCAGCATTACAAGGAGCAGCAAGGAGAGAAGGAGCTCCGCAGAATAGAGGAAGTAGCGCAACATTGGGAGCAGCGCCAACCACCGGGCCAGCCCGCGGCCCCGCGCCAGCCCTTTTCAGCGTCATAGCTATCGTGACAGGTACCAGGGAGAAAGGCTCTGCCTTCTCTTCCTCATCTTCTTCTACCGCTCTCTCTCTCCCCCCCTCTCTCTCTCTCTCTTCTCCTGCCTTCTCAGTCTAAGTCTACTCCTGGGTTCTCCTACGGGACTACTGCGAGTATGAAGGATGGTTACAAATTCTAATGACACTGGAGACAACGACATTGGGACTATAGGTTGAGGACTACTCATGGGATCTGATTTCATCTTCCTCTGCAGATGTACTTGACATTGTGAGATCGATATTCGAGACATTGTGAAACACTGTGTTCGCAACATTTCAGATTTTCGCTACCTCTGACATTTCAAGATACTATCTTTGGAAACATTAAGTTGACGTTATCTTCCCTCTCCTCCTCCCTTCGTCTCCCCTCCCTCCATTCGTCCGTGTATGATCTCAGACCCTGGCCTATCTTCTATGTCCAAGGCCAGGGCTTTCACACCAGCAATGCATGATTGAGGGTGTTCGATTGCAGTCCGAGTCAAGCTAGAATCAGTCCATGGGTATCAGCTCTTCCGCTGTATTTGTATTAAGTCTGTATCTGGTCGGTTCTGGGAATCTGTGTCATACTTATGACTGTGTTTCACGAGTATGCAACACCTACCCTCTTTTGCACCCTGGGGGGATGAGTGGTAGGTGGGTTCCGACCCTTAGTGGCGGCCATATGCCCCTGACCCTGAGAGCGGGACTCCATCTTCGGAGGCCTTGGACAAGGTGAAGGGGTTTGACTTTAACAGCCGTTACGGACATCCATGTCCAACCATAAAATCTAACAAGCAAATTAAAAAGTGTCTTTTTTCCCTCTCACTCCAAGTCCACTCAATCCTTGCACATGGTCAAAGTTGGCCGCGCTAGCATGCAAAACATAAATACAGTGGGGTTATTGAACATGGGGCGATCACTCTTACAATTACTGTGTGACTTCCTTCCAAGTATATGAGTAATTGCAGCCAAAGTCAAATCCTGACCTCAAATCATAAAACATACCTGCAATCACACACAAATTCAACATCGACATACCACCCACTACACGGGGTCAACTTCAACCACTCTCCACACTCACACCCCTTGCCTTATTCACACAAGTCCAACCTTTGTCCATCCTTCCAAAAGAAAAGCACTCAGTTCCTTTTGAAATGGTCAATAAAAGTCAAGGGGAAAACCCAAAGAAACAATTCAACCCACAAAGGCTAAGGCCTTAGGTTGAGTCGCAGAGCTAGGTGAAATTGAATCATAATCGACTTGTTATCAAAAGATAACATAAGTTGATCCTCGTAGGATCAACTTGAAGCTAGTTAAGCCTTGAATTAAGCTGAATGAAAATGACCTCGAACACAACACATACCACTGCCCAAGCTATGCTTGAGTGAGTATGGAATAATCCTACCTTCCTACCTTATCTCTGACACTTATTTGAAAATATGAAGAATTCCGACAACATCTGCCCTAAGCAGGGGTAGATTGTCAAAATTTGGAAGTCCTAAAATATTCTAACTCCCTTAGATTTCAGAAAATTTCGGCAGCGCTTTCCGTAGGAAAAGTGCCTTCGTAGAATTTATATAAGGCGAAATATGAAAAACTCAGAAAACTTCTAACTCTAAAAGACCAAAATTTTATCTAACTCCTTCGATTAGCAAAAAATTGGGCAACACGTCCCTTAGGAAAGTACTATCCAAAAATTTATACCAATCCAAATTTGAAGTCCAATAAAATCCCTAGCTTTTTCAAAGGCAATTCTGCCTAACTCCTTGAATTAGTAAAATTTGGTCAACATCCCCTTTAGAGAAGCTAGCTTCTCAAATTCCTGCTGACTCAGAAATGCGAAGTGGACAAGGCATATAACTTTGCATAAAAAAATATGTTTAACTGCTTGGATTTAGTAAAAATTTGGGCGGCATCTCCTTTAGAGAAGGTAGATTGCCAATTTTATACTAATTAAATTTTAAAAATGACTTAGACTATTCAACTATGTAAAGTTTGAAAAAACCTAAGTCCTTAGATCCTGTAAGAATTTGGGCCGCATCCTCCTTAGCGGAAGTGACATCCCAAATCGTACAAGTCTAAGCTAAAAAACAGGAAATATGCATAAATTAAAACTAACTTCTATTGCTTCAGCACACCACATCCTCTTTAGTGGAAGTGACATCCCAAATTGTACAAGTCTAAGCTGAAAAACAGGACATATGCATAAATTAAAACTAACTTCTATTGCTTCAGCACACAATGAGCACTAAAGCAACTACCTATACTAAACCCAACATTCAGAATCAAGCAAAGCTCATACTCAACGATATGCAAGTCCAAACCACACTGGGCCAGTACTCTCACCAGATCCCAAAGTTATTTTTCACATAAATAGTTCATTAATTGTCAGTTAGATAAACCCCAATACCCTAGCTTACGTATGTGGCATAAGAAGGTTAGGCCAAACCGAAGCCACATTGCTTAACTTTTGCCTCTGTATACACAAACAAAAGGCACAACTAGTTCTCTCTTCATTAGATAATTAACTAGACCAAACCGAAGCCACATTGTCTAGCCTGCCAATGTTTGATATCCAAGTTATATTACTTCTTTGATTTTTGAATCTTTTGAAGACTAAGACTGAGCCAAACCGAAGCTACATTGCTTACACTCATTATATGCTTAATTAAGTACTAACTTCCTTTTTGTGATAACCTATAGTCAGACCAAATCGAAGCCACATTGTGTGACTAGCTTTGTTCAATAGTAGAAGTATAATATATTTGTATAGAAAATCCTATTCTCAGGTTCTTGTCATGTGTCCAACCTCGGACTAAGCTAAACCGAATCCACATTGCTTAGTCATCGATCCAAACCTCCCTCAGAAAAAAACAAGTAGTCGGGTCTGGCCATGGCCACATTACCCAACTTTTTAAACCCTTTCAACAATCACCAAAGGAACAAAAACCAAACCTGACCAATACCGCATTGTCTGGTCGGGATAAGGAATAAAACGACAAGGCATAACAACTTGGCCAAACCGAAGTCACATTGCCTAGATGCATGATAACAACTTACAAAGATACGACAATCAGACATGAACCACATTGTATGATTGCCAAAAAGACATGATAATACAACAACCAGACCAAATCGAAGCCACATTGTCTGGCTGCACCGAAGAAGACAAATCAACAAAATACTATAGCAACTTGTGTAGCATCGTGTTCGGGTTCGGTGACCGAACCCGAACGTTCGGGACCGAACACGAACGAGCGCCAAAACTCCCCGAACGCAAACGTAAAAAAAAAAAAAAAACGTTTCTCCAAAAAATCTGAAAAAAATACATGTTATGTAAAATAATAATACAAACAACTTTTGCCTTGGAGGTATGGTCAAATTCGTAACCAAACTTGAGTTAAAAATCAAAAAAAAATATATATATATATATATTTTTTTTTATTTTTTATTTTTTTGAATATGTTCGGCCAAACACCCGAACATGTTTGGACGTTCGGAAAAGCTCCGAACATGTTCGGTGTGCTACACAGATAGCAACCATGCCTAACCAAAACCACATTGCCTGACCCTTTGGGGATCCAATTAACGCAAGCAAAACCACCTTCCTCCCATCTTCCCCTAGTTCATTTTCTATCTGATTTCAAGCAGAATAAAGTAGATGAGCCTCAAACACGCAGTCCCTTTCGTTAATCTGGATTAAGTCCAGAATCCATAAGGACACACACATTCATAGCAAACCACGGAGAGAGATGTACTAAGATAGGGGTTTAGTGGGCTCGCACAAGGTAGAGAAGGTATAGGTGGTAATTCCCTGCCTCCAGAACCCCGCCTTGGTTCCGACAGAGCTCCTGCAATCGATGGGTAGACATCCCACAAGGTCTTGGTGAGGTCTTGTGGGTTGCAATCCCACCTGCCGCCTTCCTCTCCAAACCATAGACCAGACTTCGAATAAGAAGGGCAGAAGAAGGGGATTCAGACTCTCGCGATATGGGAAGGGGACAAACTCAACTCGCATGAGAGGGCCTTGATACCTTCAAACGTCTGAGGGCCCTTCAATGGCGGCCAAATCGTAGTGAAGATAGCCGAATCGCGACCACAAAGTGGCGCAATCAGTGCTCTGAAGGTACCCCCCCCCCCCGTTGCTGCAGCGACCTCCTCGAAGAGCGTGATCCCCTTTTCAGAGCTACAGTGCCTTCCCTCAAACCAAATTGCCGCTACGCAGCCTAGAAAGGCTGCGTTTCAAATGGAGCACAGCCCCTGTGCTCTATTCAAGACGTCAAGAAAGCTCCACAAAATACTATGCGCACCGTAACTACGCGCAGCAACAAGTTACTGTGGCTGTGCACTGCGCCAAAACCGAGGTGCCGCGACGCCGCACTTAGCGATGAACTGCGCAAAGCATAGCAGCGCAGCAATGCGCCACACAGCAACAGGAAGCGCAGCACTGAGCGCAGCAAGGGTGGCAGTTGAAAGCAACCAATGGCTCAGCGAGAATTTCAGCGGCAGAACAACGATAGGACAGAAAGCACACTGCCAATGCACCGCAAGACCCCCTAAGACACAGGTCGTAGAAAAAGCACAAACTCAGCCTCCGAAAACATAGGCTGAATAAGAAAAAAATATACTGACACAGTCTCCGATCTCAGAGTAGCACTCCGGGCCTTCCTCAGCAAGCAAATGGAAGAAACACAGCAGCAGCGCACCAACGAATACAGCAGAAGCAACAGCAAGCAGTTCCGCAAGGGCATCACAGTCGTAAACAGTCAGGCAGCCCGCCAACAGCAGTCCCGGCCCTTCTGAGCACTCCGTTGGCGCAGCGGTAACTTCAGAGGCAGAGCAAGCCTGTAGCAGCCCAAAGTCCCGTCCGCTGGCTGAACCGATCAGACAAACCACTTCCCCAGCCAGGAACGGTCATGCATCCCCAACCCTTAAAGCACCGAATGTACATACAAGGAACATGGTACAGTCCTTGGGGGTTAGCATGGGCTCGATCATGACCGCAACAACTATGGCCATGATAAAACCGGGCCGGCTCCAGAACTTCACCAAATGCGCAAAATGGGAATGTATCTTCCGCTAGATTACGGGAGGATACATAGCATTTATTTTTATTTTTATTTTTCTCTTTTCCACGACCGTATCTAAACAGTCCCTCCCCCCAATCCAAATTCGGCCGTTTCAGTCTCCCTCCCTCTCTCTCTCTCTCTCTCTCTCTCTCTCTCTCTCTCTCTCTCTCTCTCTCTCTCTCTCTCTCNTCTCTCTCTCTCTCTCTCTCTCTCTCTTGCATGCGCGCGCGCGAGTGGTGACATTTGCATCTGACAGCTCCTTAGTCCATACTCACACAGGGATTTCTTTCCAATGTATCTGTCCGTTGCGGTGTGTCTTCTTATGTTCTTGCGGAAGATTCCTTCTCATTTTCCACATTGGCAGGCTGCTCAGTTGATGCACACATGAAAAAAACGGTAAAAAAAAAAAAGTGTGGCACAGTGGCAGTGTATATTTCCATGTTCTGGCTGAAGATTCATTCCGATTTTGCTCATCCTACACACACACACAGACCGACACTGCCACACTTCCTGCCGTGTATATAGACAGGACTGGGGTGCGGCCTCGCCGCACTGGGTCCACTTGTTCCTTTTAATGTAACAAACCTCAATCTTTCTACAAAAGAGATCAAATCGCAGGATCCGTTACAGATGTAGAGATGATCTTGACTAGCACGTCCCTAATAGATGCAGAAGTTGGTGGCGGAGTTGTCAGTAGAGAAGTTGTCCGTTTGCAAAGAGAGAGTGCCCAGCGGGATGTGAACTGGTAGTCACATTGGCCCTCAACAATCAGGTGGTAAGTTACAAAGGCGGAGAACAGGTAATCAAGGAGGAGAGTGGCGAGGTACCTACCTGGCTATGGTGGACATCATCTTCATCACCTGGATAGGCGATGCATCTGGAAGGCCCCAGTTGGGGTAGTGCCACATCAAGGAAGCTCAAGGCAGAGTCAGGCATGGCGGCCTGATGAGCAGCGACATAGCTGCTTTGTGTTGTCCTTTGGACAAGAGGGCAAAGCCCTTAGTAGTCCGCCATAGCCTTGGCATGTGAGAGGAGGAAGAAGGGGGAAGCCATGGCTATGGTGAACCTGTTGCTGTGCTGGCAGTAAGAGGGAACTTCGGATATTGATTCTGGTTCATCCACTCATTGTTATTATTATTATTGGGAAGAAGAATACGATTGGCGAAGTCAAGAAGGAGGAGGAAGGTGGAGAGAGAAGGGGGATGTGTCATTGGTCTTGCTGGTGTACTTCTTCTTCTTCTTCTTCTTCTTCTTCTTTGGTCTCTATCTCTTTGCAAGTGCTTTCATTTCTTTCGCAATTGGGTGGCATTGTCTTTCCTTGTGAATTTGCACTTTGGAAGTGACCAGGATCATAACATTTGGGACAATCCCTCCCTTCATGCAGATCAGTGATTCCACCTGAGATGGATGGTAGATGTGCCTTGAAGCTGTTGCCTTCTAATTTGGGACAATCCTTCCCTTCACGCAGATCAATGATTCCACCTGACATGGATGGTAGATACGGCATTGACCGCATCGTAGATCAAGCTGAACTGAGAACCGGTAGAAGGGGGAGACTAAGTCAACAGCTTAGAGTGAGATTGTAATACCAAGACCCGGAGGAGGATAGGTGGTTTCCCAAAGAGCAACTTCGTCAGAGCACCTGGCATATTCTCACACTATTGGCAAGCACATAGGGGGATTCCTGAGTTTTACAGGTAGCTTCTCCTGATGCTGTCATCACCATCTTAACCTAATGAGCCATCTCTTAGAAAAAGTCCTGGTAAGTATCTAAGGTTCTTGCTAACTAGAGTAGATAGTAGATGACAAATTCCCGTAGCCTTGTAGGCATTACTGAATCATACTGATGATTTTTTTTTTTTTAACTCCTCTAAAGGTGGGGTAGGTTGGAGACGGTCTAGGGGGTTCCTATATTGCGCAGCCCAGGGTTGCATCCCTGCCGACCGCGGACCCCGAACACCGACCGTATTGCAGCCGACCCGTAGGGCCGACCGGTCGGTGGTCTGCCGACCAGTCAGAAAACAACCATCCACTGATTTTTTTTCAAATCTGAGTTGGGGGCTGTACTGCGCTTGCCGCGTACAGCCCAAATCCGCTGAGAACTTTTGTGGATGGAGGGGGGTATGGGGGGGTTGGGGTTGGAGTTTAGGGCGGGTATAGGGGGGTATAGGGGGGTATAGGGGTGATATAGGGGCTGTCTCTTATACACATCTAGATGTGTATAAGAGACAGCTCTCTCTCTCTCTCTCTCTCTCTCTCTCTCTCTCTTGCGGAGGTCTGTGCGTCGCTCCCTTCCTCGGATCCTGGCTTGGATCTCAGCTCGGCACGCACTCAGTCCGGAGGTAGTCGTTGGACTGAGCGCCGCAGCTTCAGACGAGCACCCGGATCATAACGGTCATGACCACTACGTCGAACACAGCCATGATCGAGCGGACGAAGAACGCAACCACTGGGCACGAAGGTGCCAGCCACGTGGATGATGACGACGACTACCAAACACGATCTGATGACGAACACCGCGCTGAAGAAGAAACGCATGCCAGGCCAAAAACTACTGCCTCACCGTACTGCCTACAAATGTGGAACCTGCGAGTGAATCTGCCCCCGGCACAAGGGGAGATGCATCGCCAGATCCCAACCGTCCTTGTACCAGCCGCGCAGCTCTCTATCTGGCCTAACTACCAGCCTACGATCCTACAGTGAGATCTGCAGCTACCATTCGGCTCACCTGGCCTGATCTTACCAATAGAAGAGAGAACCCGACTCTCTTCGTCCCGCTCTCCTTTCGTTCTCTTTCCCCGTCATCTCCACACAACCCCTTGTTCCCCTATCTCCTCTTCTACTCTGCTTACATCTAAGCCGAACGCAGATTCGAGGCCGCTCACCTCGACAACCCTAATCCCGACCTTTATTTATTTCACCTAGCTCCGCTAAGGCTCGTGCACAATAGGCCCCCTTCCACCTCTGTCGCCTCCTTCCTTGTTGTCTACTCTATCTTCTCCACCCTGACCTTCGCCTTCGTCAACTCTGAGCTCCGCTTCTTGCGTGTTAACGCCAATGTATTTCCGCCATCCAGCCCCACTGCGCTCTAATCCGCAGAACATCTACAAAGGGAAGCAACTGAAGAATCGAATAAAGCAAGGATCCCACTTCCCGGATTTATGTACGCCATTCTAGCGCACGGGCCATGCAGCAATCAGACTCGTCTTCAACATACATACATGCAGATGCCATTGGCAAAACAACTTCCTCAATACGGAATCAGCAACAAGCTTGAGATGGCGCCCACACAGAAAACTCAGAGATATGACCTTCGGCCAGGAACCCAGCTCAAGTCAACTTGTCACATCTAGCGGCTATGGCCGCTGCGCACTAGTCTGAGTTCCCACCCAAACACTGTATTCACGATCAGACAGACTCTCACTCACACACACACGTACTAGGATCCATCCTGAATGTCCACGCTTCTACACACACACACTCTGCACTCTGTCTGTTGACGTCAGCAACCTGGTGGCTATGGCCGCCGTCATCTTCCTCCTCCTCTAGCGGCTATGGCCGCTGTCTTCCTCTCTAGCCCTCTTCCTCGCCAGGCTCCTGCAGACCTCCCCGATGCGCAAGCAGCGCTTCCGTATGGCTCGCAGGCGAATGAATGAATGGCTTGGCGCTGCCTCTTTATTTGTACTGTTTCGTCAGTGGTCTGGCCTGCCTCCGGTCCCAGGCCTAAGGAGTGTACAGCCCCACCTGGTACTTGCTGACTGATCAAGGTGGATTGGGAGTTTAGACTGGGACTGCTGACTAGGCTAGGACTAGACTCTACCTTGCTGACTCAGCTACGGCAACTGACTCCTACAGCTCCCAAGAGCCAAGTAGCGACTTCTAGAAAGGCCTAGGCTACATTGACTGACCCTTCGTTACGCTTAGGGTTAACCTATAGGACTGACCCTAAGACTGTTAAAACTAAGACCTACGGATCAAGTCCACACGTCCCAACTAAGCACACTACACACAGACATACGCTTTTGGGGACAGGTCACGGGTTCAAGGCACACAGGGGCGTCAGGCAACTGTACAAGGTGTACAGGGTAGGTCTAGGGATCGAGTCCTAGGGTCTGCACTTGTCACGCGAACTGGGTGAAACCCTTTCAATGCTAATCTTCTCTGTATCGTTCCAATTTTAATGGATGTCCCGAAGAACTAAACCCATGGGCTGCGGTCCCACTATCGACCTTGCAGGCGCTAGGTAATTTGTAATGATTCTATTCTGATCATCTGATTGTGCCTGGATTCGAACTTGAGTCTCTATCTCAACAGTTTGCGGATGTGCCAACTGAACTAGGCCCGCTGGTTTCAATATCGGTCCTGGTTCCAGCACCAGTATCGGTCCTAGAAATGGAGAATAAAATGAAATGAATAATTAAATATAAAAATAGACTAAAAAGAAACGGAAGTGGGGATCGGGGACTGCCGGCACCCCCTCGGTCCCACTAGTAGGGCCCGCTGCCGTGGTCGGCAGCAAAACTGAGGGGGAATAGCCCCACCGGGCCCTCAACCCCGTAGTTTCCTTCATGCTGCTCCGCTACTCCGTCGTTGTCGGTCACTGGCCTCGGTCCCCGAATGTACTTCATGCAAGTCAGACACCGTAACCAATAGTACTATGACCAAGGTTAGTCCTAGCACTACCAGAAAGCCTTATAAACGGGTTCAGCCCACTGCACGGTCCTACTGAAATGCCCCAAGGCCACACTTCGGCCTACCGGTCGGATTTCTGACTGCCAAAGCCGGCGCCTTCGCCGTGCGGACGCCAGGCTCCACCCACGGCCTGCACGCCCACACGACCCAACTAAAATTTTGATTTTAATCTCAGTTTTTAATCAAAAAATTTGAAAAAAAGACTTTTTAATCAACGGTACAGAACTACGGCACACGAGAAAAATCACCCGCGCCTTAAACTTGCGCGGCCACACACTTTCTACCCTTATCTCGTCCTCGCCTGCCACTCCGGAAACCGAGATTCGGCCACGGACCGTGCAATACTTTACGTGAGCACTGTCTCAGGTACCACCTCAGATGCGACTCATGTGAGACGCAAAAATACACGCGAATACCCTTGTAAGGGTATTCACACCGACAACCTCCCTCAACAAAGTTGGCAATTTCATGTGAACTTCTATGACGGGTGTTCTGTACTGGAGTGTATACAAGCTCTTTTCAAGTCCAATACAGTCATGATGACTGGAAGTCGATGAGGGCCCCACACTGATCGTGTTTTTTCCACGTTTTAATTCAAGTCAAGCTTTTCAATTAAATAAGCATCCTTATCATGACCGTTTTGGATATGAAGTGTGTGTCACGTACATTCACATGAAACGTGACACCTCCTATTCTTCACAAGGCGCCCATCCGAACGGCACTTTATCAAGATCCCCCGTGGGCAATTGAAACCTCTCTCTCTCTCTCTCTCTCTCTCTCTCTCTCTCTCTCTCTCTCTCACACACACACACACACACACACACACACACACACACACACACACNCACACACACACACACACACACACACACACACACACACACACACACACACACACACACACACACACACACACACACACACAGACTTAAAAAAAGAAAAAACAAAAGTGTTCACACACCCGGGCGGTAGCACGACGCACTGTGCACAGGCATCATAGATGGGCGCACCGCACCGGTGCGCCACGGGTATGGTTGGTTCTTTTGAATGTTTTCTTTTCTTTGCTTTTCTTTTTCCTCCTTTTTTTCTTTTCTTTTTCGTTTGGTTACAGACGTCGCAGCCTTGCGGGTATCTTTTCTGATTGAAACTCTGGATATGTTCAAATTCTTCATCCACATGCTGTCTGCTTCATGTTTTTGAGGAATATATTTTCTAAAAGGTTTAGCAAGGGGTATTCGGTGCTATTCACCAATCATGGAGTGAACCATGCCACATTGTAGATGGTCAATCAGACTTGAATTTCTTGAAATGGTTAACCAGATTTACTTTGATTTGGGGAACACATAATACATCAAATTCAAGTTATCAGGTAATAATAAAAATCATGGCTACTCCGGACCAGTACACCGGACCAATCTGGACGTCCAGCCGGACCCCTGTCCGGATTAACCCTGGCCCCCGCCCAAAAGAAAACCGTTTTTATTTTTTTTTCTTGTATTTTGCTGCGAATTTCGAGATGATCCTCAGCCAAAAGATTTTTGTATTGCAATGCTGCATAACATTTTTTTTTTTTCAGGGTGGGGGGCCCAGATCCGGACGCTCTGGACTGGACACCGGACCCAGACCGCCCACACTGTCATCTGGACGTCCGAATTGCATCCATTAAAAATAGACGTTTTTTTTTTAATTCTTTAACGAATCGAGGAATGCATTCAACACAGTTGTGTAGAGGATTCGTTCACAAGGGGGAGGAGCACAGCTGCATGTTTTTCTTTCTTGAACCCTGAGATGATGAGATCCTTATTGCCTTTTCAACATTTTCGTTTTGTTGCAGGTTTTGAACTCATGAGACGTCCATCAGAAGTAATAGATTTGTAATCTTGTACCTTTGTGGCGTTTTCTCTAGCGGCTAGGAGTAGCAATATGTATACTACTAGATTATGGCTTCAGAACAGGTTTCAACTTTCAGATCTTAAGCTCAGTGATCATCATTTCAGGTCATACTTGGGGCCGTGTTCTTCATCTTTCTTTGCTGAGGTCGGGGGAGCTCCTGTGTAGATTGGGATTTGAACCATGGTCATTCGGACAGCATTCACACTGTAGATATGTGTCATTGAGGCTCCCGTCTTCACCTGAATAGAACACACAGTCACTAGAGCTGTACTGAAGTAGAGCGTAAATGACCATTCGATATTCGTTCTATTCAATGGAAGACGGTAGTTCAGTCCAGAGCCCTCTGGTTGATGGCATGCCTGCGTTTGAACTTTCCTGATATCGTCATTTCTTTGTGTTATGGGCATAGGTCTCTGGCAGTGTCACACAGGATGCTGGTATGTTGAAACAAGCGCGAGAGTACATTATCAGTTCAGTTCAATCGGCCTACACAAGGGTAAGTCGATCGTCATTTCATGCCAAACTTGGGTCCCTGTTCTTCATCTTTCTTCTCTAATGCCCAGGGAGCTATTGTGTACGTCGGGATGTGAATCATGGTCTTGCGAGCAGCATTCACACTGTGAATATGTGCCATTCACGCTGTCGTCTTTGGCTGAAGAGAACACAGTCATTATCGCTGTATTCAAGTAGAGCGATAATGACCATTCAATATTGATTCTATCCGGGGGAAGACGGTAGTTCAGTGCTACACAAGGGTAAGTACGAGATGCAAATTGCATTCCTCATGTGGGGTAGACAAACATGCCCCTTGCATCCTGGTGCTTCCCTAACTTTATCATGCTCTTTTTTTTTTTATTGAGTTCCTTAACTTCCATTAGGATTGAAACTCATTTTTTGTTTGTAAACAGTTACATGTTTGCACCATTGAGCCACATGGGCTGGGTTATCCACACTGGGTGAGCAGTGCAGCGGCCAACTTGTCAGTTAGGGAATCCACTCTGAATTATGAACCTGGTTATGCGATTTTCAATTTATAATCAGTTAATTATTTATGATTTGACATAATGAAGTTGAATTAACGTTATTTGGAGGGCATGCTAGTGTTTGACTATGATATCTGAACAAAGCTGAGATGGTTCTATTCTTCCCGTTATTGTGTCGCTTAATCTTTTTCCGAGGAACCAGTTAATGAGGACACAAATATTCCGAGCAGCAAAAGACTCCAATCAGAATCAGCATATATGAGCAAAGGCAAAAGCAGAGTTACAAGGCGGAGAGCACACCAAAGTGAGAACACAACGACACTGAAGTCTCTTGATAAAGAAAGCCCAACTTCTTGACGCCAGTCATCAGTACCCCACAATGTAGTCGCACTACTATTAAGTGATGATTTTGGAAGGCAGGGATCCGAATATTCGGGCATATATCGTATATCGTCCAGGTCACTTCAGTGCTGGCAAGTGTGTCGTGGCATGAAATGACGATCGACTAA
>BFEA01000262.1:1023409-1033953 GCA_003427395.1 Chara braunii | reverse complement strand
TGTAGAGACCAGCCAGGGCAAAGACTACTACAATCATTGTAATTAATTACTGGAGGCGTGAAAGGGGTTTTCATCGTCAAATTGTCAAAGAGACTTCAACAGTGTAAATTATTGTGTTCTCGTGATCATTGGTTTGTCCATTCTGCTAATGGCCTTGTCGCTATGTGCATGTTTGTTAAGAGAGTGTTGATGGTGCTTGTAGTCCAATTCTCTCGACAGCAGGTTCCTTGCATCTGTCCTCGCTGGTCTTTTTTTTAACTCGTTTCTTATTTTTATTTTTTAAGGGGACTGGCCCCTAACATTATTGCATCCATCAGGATTCCAACTCAAGAGCTGCTTATCTGTTCATCTACACCGTCATGTGTGTACCACGTCAGCCACAAGGCTGGTTCTTTTGCAATTGTGCTTCGGTTGTTTGCGGTAATATTTGTTTCTGTCGTGACTAATTCGTTTACGCTTGTGCTTCGGCTGTTTGTTGTGCGAAACAAACACAGAAACCATTCCTGGAAGAAGTATCATATCTGACAGATGATGCCCGCGACGTTCTCCCTGCTGCCGATTCGCTTGAAGCGATCCTAATGGAAATTGCAGAGGATGCAGTGGGCTCTGAGATTTTCGCAGAGCTGATCTGCTATGATGGAGAGGAGCGAGAAGCAAGGACTGAGTTGGGTGCTGTACGAGTGATGGATTTATTTGAGGTATGGTGAAAACTAGGTCCCAGCTTAACATTCCTGACCCTGGCAGCTGCACACACACATAACTGTTGAGAAAGAGATCCGGTGTTCGTGTGTTTGAAACCTGTTCAGTACAATAAGGTTTGGGGTTACTTCTGTTGAGAAAGAGATGTTGTGTTCATGTGTTTGAAACCTGCTCAGTACAATAAGGTTCAGTACAACTACCGACTTCACCGAGTAGAACGGCCGGTAATTATCGCCGTATCTGCGCTGAAAGTTGCACCAAATACTGTTATAATGACCAGGCGTTCTATTCGGATGACGGTAGGTCCCACTTCTCATGATGCTGCACAATTTTGCTTGCTTAGGTGGAGTGAAAATGCATCATGCCCTTCTTTTCTCGGATTTCCCCTCTTTGCGTGCACTTCTCTCTTCCCTTTTCCTTTTTTTTTTTTTTTTTTTTTTTTTTTTTTTTTTTTTTTTTTTTTTAACAGACCGTTATGGTCCTGGCTCCATTTCCATTCTGGGGAGCATCAGTCCGGTTCCCATTCCACCGGCAAGTCATAATGAAAGATAGATCATAAATACTCACTCACTCTTCCTTCCGTCTGGCCGAAGGACCCCTGACCAGCATTGATTGCTTCACCATCGTGGAGGATTGACTGTCAGCTTGCCCTGCTTCATCCTTTCCTCTCAAGTGAAATGCTATAACCTGTCATATAAAACATTAACTAACGAGAAAGGTCATATCAGGTAGTAACGCCGCCTGTTTTGTCTAAACTGTAAGCCCCCTAAATGAGGCACATCAAAATTTTGCTGTTCTGAACCCT
Organism: Chara braunii; assembly: GCA_003427395.1. Lineage (NCBI taxonomy): Eukaryota > Viridiplantae > Streptophyta > Charophyceae > Charales > Characeae > Chara > Chara braunii. The sequence goes on along the minus strand of BFEA01000262.1, from coordinate 1,032,449 downwards.
ATTTGGCCCTTTTTCGTTTCCCTTTCATCTCCTCCTTGGCTGGCCTCACTTTAATTCTTATGGCAGCCTAAGTTCCTGTGTCAACCGCTGATCATCTATAGTGTCATCCTGGTGCTCCTCTTTGAACCAATGGAAGATAAGTCTTTCTCCCTCAACGGTACCCTCTTGTGGAATTTGGAGAAAGTATCCCTTGCCCTTTCTGGGTTAAGTGCCAGTTGCCTCTTTGTTCTTCTCCATAACGCCGTAATCTTTGTCTCCAACAGGTTATAGAGAATTGCCTTGGCTTCCCCTCTGGTCATCAGATTCTTACCCACAACCTGCTGACATCTTCGTTTCCAGATTGTCCATAGTGTGTACTGTCTCAGAAGTTGAAAGATACATTTATGCCCTGCCCACCATCCCTTAGGCACCACACTTCCTATCAATATTAATTTTCTATTACGCAGGAATGGGACCTCTCTCTTCCCTTTTCCATTTCTCTCCTTTGTCTCTTTTCTCGAGGGTTATGGGCTGTTAGGTGGTGCCAGGGGCCTTGTGTGTTTGAGGCATATATTGGGAAGGGACCCTTTTCGGATGACCAGCCACATGGGAGGCAGCAGTGGGGAAGCTTGGACAATGGGCGTTCATTAATGAGAGGGAAAAAAGCAGCAAACCACTCACTTTGCTGAACTTAGCTTTTCTTTTTCTTCTTTTCTTTAAGAAAAGAAATATACTGTGAAGTCTTTCCGGTTTGCCTCTTGTTGCTGCCGACACACTGCTCCATTTGCATCTGATCTCTGTTTCCGCCATCCTCAGCAGAAGAATCCACATTTCTTCTTTGGCCAATTCTGAACTCTCGATTGTCTTGGTGTAGGGCTAGTTTCCTGAGCATGTGGAACCAGATCGCTTTTCCTCCTCTGAGGCTGTTGGGGATGTTAGATAGAAGTAGGATGTTCTGAGGGGTGATGTTGGGGGGAGGGGATGAGAAGAGGAGGGACCATAGATTTCGGACTTTGTTCCCTATCCAAGTGGCCTGACTGCAGTAGAGGCGACAGTGGGGTATGTGTTCAGGATCTCTGTCATTGCACAGAATGCAGAGTTCCGAGCTGTCGGGGTCCGAGTGTTTCCTCCTTTTGGGGAGCCACAGGTTGACACGAAGTGCTCCGTGGGCTAGGAGCCACTGCATGCTGCGAATTCGGGCTGGTCTGATGGGAAGGTATTTTGTCCAGGGGATGGCTATTGAGACTGTCGGCTCAAGGTTCAGTATCTCTCTCCATCTGTCTTTTAGTTTGGGGTCCGGGTCTGTGGTCTGTAGGGCTAGATTGTATCCGAATTTTACTTCGTATTCAAGTATTGTTCTTGTTCTCCCAGATTTGCCTTGTTTCCGTATCCACTCCTTTGGATCGAATCCGAGCTTCGCTATGCTGTGGTCAGGTTGGAAGATTAACCACGGTTTGGTTTCCAATACCCTCACTTTTCTCAGTAGGAAGGATTCTATCATCTCTAGGTGGAATTCTTTGTTGAGGATAGCCAGTTCCTGGAGGTTATGGTTGGCGACGGGATAGGAGCAGAATTTGGAAAGGTAGGTGCGGTATATGAACCGGTAAGCTCTGTTGGGTGAAGTCTGAGGTATGCGTATACCCCAGTCCCCAGATTTCCAGGAGAAGCCTTCTTTCAAGAGGACAAGCCATTGTGGTGGGATGCTCTTCTGTATTTGAGTTAGGTTGTCTATGAGGGAGTGACAACCTTTTAATGGGGCGGAGTTCATGTTCCGTACGCCATTCGCCCCGTTTTTCTGTCCATATGTGTTTTATCTGCCACACCCCTTTTTCGACCCAAGATAGCCATCTTCGATCCTTCAAACGGAGTGACCAGGGAGTTCCCTCAGGGTCTTTGATCCATGGATTACAAAACAGTGGTGGTCTCAGGATCTCTTCTTTGTTTTCCGCTGTGCCATGTTTGCTAGGCATCATTCATCACCAAACTTTCAAAGTCGGAGTCCAGTACGGGTTAGGCATTGGGGCTGCGTGGTTGTTTGAGTCTCGTGTGGTGCTTCTGGGGGATCTGCCTGATCTTATCGCCCACTCCTTCGCCATAACAGTGGTCTCAGGATTTCTTCTTTGTTTTCCGCTGTGCCATGTTTGCTAGGCATCATTCGTTGCCAAGCTTTCAAAGTCGGGAGTCTAGTACGGGTTAGGCGTTGGGGCTGCGTGGTTGTCTGAGTCTTGTGTGGTGCTTCTGCGGGATCTGCCTGATCTTATCGCCCACTCCTTTGCCATAATCCAGAAGTAGCCACTCATATTAGGTGGGGAGCTCATTGGTGCTAGGTTTCTTATGCTATCTAAGGCCATCTTCATCCATGGTAGGTATTATCTGGTCAAAATCTTGATGATCCATTTCATCTGCAGTGCTGTTGACTCCTGCTTGGGGTCAATCAGGCCCAGGCCTCCGTCCTGCGGTTTCCTAATGATATGGCTCCAAGCTACCCTGTTGATGCATGAGGTTCGGTTGGAGTCTCCTGTCCAGAGATATCATTGTAATCAGCGACTTCAATCTCACTTCAAGCATGCATACATACAGATGTCGATGGCAGAAGAACTTTCGCACACGCAAAATCAGCAATAAGCGTGATATGGCGCACATCGCGCACACAGAAAACTCAGATGTATGGCCCTTGGCCAGAAACTCAGTATAACTCCACTTGTTACAACTTGCAGCTATGGCGCCTAACCGCCTGTCTGAGAGACTCACTCACACATTGTATCCACCATTCGACACTCTCACACTTATACACGCACGCTCTAGGATCTACATGGAATGTCCTCACATTCACACCACACACACACACACACACACACACACACACGCACACACACACGCACACTGCTGTTGTTCTACACTGGCGGCTCTGGCCGCCGTCTCCCTTCTCCTATCTTCTACCTAGTGGCCATGGCTGCTGTCTCCCCCTTCCTGCCCACTCCGTTTTCGGGCATCTGCAGACCTACAACGCACAAGACGCTCAGGCAGCGGTTCCTCATCGTTTGCAGAATGAATGAATGGCTGGGCACTGCCTCTTTATTTATATTGTTTTGTCGATGGTCTGGCCTGCCTTCGGTCCCAGACCCAAGGATTGTGCTGTCCCACCTGGTACTTGCTGACTGGACGAAGTAGACTAAGACTACGGACTGGGACTGCTGACCGTATTAGGACTAGACTGCTATTTCTTTACTCACCTACGACGACTGCCTCCTACAGCCTCGAAGGGCCAACTTAGACTGTTCTAGAAAGTCCTAGGGTACACAGGACTAACTCTTCGCGATTGGTTGGACTAGGACTTGGGACTGACCCTAAGACTGCTAAGACCAAGACTCACGGTTCAAGTCCACGACCAGACAGTGCACACAGACTACAGACGTACGACTTTCGGTCAGGTCGCAAGATCAAGGCACACGAGGGTCAACGGGTACTGTACATGGGGACGGGTTAGGTCTAGGGATCGAGCCCTGGGGTCTGCAATTGTCATGCGAACTGGGTGAAACCGTTTCACTCCCGCCGTCCTAAATTCGAGGTCCTCCGAGAATCCTCTAATCCAACGCAGGACCTTTACCCTTTCTTGCCCTTTCATAGGCATGCACTCTATCGGGAGCTGTCTCTATAAGCTCAGTTTTGGTGAACCACCTATCGTCCTCAGGTTCCTGATAAGCAAACCTAACTTTATCTTGCTTTTGGGGACAGTCCCGACCTCCAATCCTAGACGCATCTTCCTCTTTAATGCAGGCTATGTCATAAGTGCCATCCATGTCAGGTGGAATCATTGCTCTTTGCGACGGAAACTGTTGACTGGTGACACAAGGCAACAATTTTGACGCATGAAAAACCGGATATGTATGGAGGTGCGGCGAGATATCGATCGTGTAGGATATTCCGTCTTCTCCACCTTTGACTTCAAGGACAGGCCAGGGCCCTCTGTACGTGGGCAATAACTTATGCGAGATGTTTTTTTCTTGGGCGAATTCCTTTGACTTGACCCAGACTAAGTCGCCTACCCGAAACTCTACAGGTCGGCGATGCTTGTTTGCTTGCTCAATCATGCGATGCTGGGGCCTTCCTCATGTTTCTCAATCACCCTCACAACTTCCTGTTCGTGCTGCAACGCAAATTCTCTAGTCCCGGGAAGTAATTTCTGGATCTGGTCCTGGTTCAGTCCTTCAAATGGCCTACGTGGTCTAAAGGACATGTGAAGCTCGTTAGGAGTACGGCATGTAGCTAGATGTACATTGTTGTTGTAGGCACTAGCTACTTTGGGGAGCATCTCGTCTACTTGATTTGGTCTGGTCTAATATACATTCTGAGTATCTTCTGCAAGATCTTATTCACCTGTTCGGTCTAACCGTTTTTCTCTAAATAATAGCTTAGAGCCATAAACTTCCATAAGATCTTGCCAGTTTTGGCTGGTGAACCGTGTATCTCGGTCACTAACTATAGATAATGGTATACCATGCTCGCTTACCTAGAAGTCGAAGAATTTGTCCTGGGCTCTGCAGGGAGTGGTCCGAAAACTGCGTATTTGCTAAACGGTCTACTATGACCATGCCTACTCCTGACTTTGGCGTCCATGAAATCGATGGAAACCGACTCTCTGGGTCCTGCGGGAATAGGCAGGGGCCTGAGAAGACCCAACGGTGCTCACGTCATTGTTTTGTTGCGTGGGCAGACCTTGCAACTGCGGACGTACTCTATGCAGTCAGGCTTCATGCCAGGCCATGTATACGACCTCGATAGGTTGGCTAAGGTTTTCTACCAGCCAAAATTGGCTTCGGTATCGTGGCACTCCTCTAGGATCAGGCTACAGATCTCTTCACTGTTGGGGACACACAATCTGTCAACAACGTAAGTCTTCTCAAAAAGTAGCCCGTTCGTGGTTCGATAGTCTGGCTCGCTATCAGGGGTCTCCTTAACTCTCTTTAGGAGGTCGTTGTAGATCGGATCCTGAGCATACGCATCTTTTATCTTCTGCTGCAGGTCTGTTCCTATGTCCAAATAGTGTACTACTGCGCCGAAGTAATCTTCCCTTCTACTTAGAGCATTGGCTACCAAGTTGTACTTACCCTTGACAGGCTTCAGGTCAAAATCAAATTGGTCTATTTCAGCTGCCCATCTAGTTAACTTAGGCGTCATCTTGGCTTGTGTCTTCAGCCACCTTAGTGCCTCGTGGGCTGAATATACTTTGAAGTGCCTCCCAAGCAGGTAATGCCTCCAATGATCTAAGACTTGCCTGAGAGCGTAGAGTTCCCTCTCGTATGTAGAGGCTGCTACCTTTCTTGAAGGCAACCTAGCTGACATGAACTCTACCAGTCTATAGCCATTGTCGTCATCTTGTTGTAGCACAACACCTATGCCATACAGACTTGCGTCTGTAGTGACGACAAAGGGTAACAAAGGATCGACTACTTTGAGGATAGGATATTCTACCAAGGCCTTTTTCAGCTTCTTCGGGGCCGAGGTGCAATCTTGTTTCCAGATGGGTTTCTTTCTTTAGGAGTCTGCGAAGGGGAGCAGCGATAGTGGAGAAGTTCCTTACGAACTTCCTATAATAGTTGGGCCAATCCTAGAAACGAACGCAACTCTGTCAGAGTGCGAGGAGTTGGCCAATCCCTAATCGAGGCTATCTTACTGTCCTTTGGCCTAATGCCATCTCCGTCCAAAACGTGGCCCAAGTAACAATTTTTTGTCTTGGCCCACTCACACTTCTTCGCGTTGATCTTGAAGTTAGCTTCGTGTAGCTTCTCCAAGATCTGCCTCAGATGGCCCTCATGTTCCTCGAGGGTCTTGTTGAACACTAAGATATCGTCTAAGTAGACTAACACAAACCTATCTAGCCACGGTCGAAATAAGTCGTTCATGGAGTGCTGGAATGTGGCTGGTGCGCTAGTTAGCTCAAAGGGCATCGTCACAAACTCATAATGCCCGTATCTGGTCCGAAACATCATCTTGTATTGGTCGTCACGGTGTACCTCTATCTGGTGGTATCCTGACTTCGGATCTATCTTTGCGAAGTACTTACAACCTTGCACCCGATCCAATAGGTCATCTATGCAGGGCAATGGTTCTGCATTCTTGACCGTTATGACGTTCAGACTTCTGTAGTCTATGCACATTCTTAACTCTCCCCCTTTCTTTGGGACGAAAAGAACAAGAACGCCAAGAGAAGATGAACTAGGTATGATCCATCCTTTCTCTAGGAGCTCATCTAATTGCTTGCGCAACTCCTCTAACTCCTTGGGAGACATTTTGTGGATTGCTCCTTTAGGTGTTCTATTGTCAGACTATGTCTCTATCTGGTGCTGGATGGGCCTTGGCACTACCCCTGAGGGTGCTTCCGATAAGTTTTTGTATTCCTCCAGCAAACCGGCAATAGTGGGATGGATCTTCTCCTCCTCCTTTGGCGTGTCTGTTATTGGCCTAACATAAGCGACGTACACCTGTTCCTCGAGCTGGTCCTTTCTGACAAGTCTAGCGAACGCAGGAGAGCTAAGGCAGCATTGCGCCATGAGGTTGTCTATCCTTGACTCATGATACAAGCAGGCTTTCTTGACCCCACCTGATGGACTAGGGAGCCTGCACTCGTGCTCTCGAAGGTGCAGAGTGGCCCCGGCTGCCTCTCCCCAATTTGTACCAAGTACTACATTAAATGGGAGATTCTCTTCCACGAGGAGAGTCAAGGAGTGAAGGACTTTTTGGATCTTCCCTCCTTGTTCCAGGCGGAAGTATGCTTGGACTCCCTCGACGTATTCCTCGACCCACTTTGTGCGGTTGTCTACGAGGATATTGACTACATGTTCCTTCGACTTTTGGACTTTGAGGCCTAGCCTCAACTTTTTCAACGCTTTACGACTGGTGTAACTCTTGGTGGCCCCGCTGTCTATAAGGGTCCGTACTCTAGCGCTACAAATCTCTATGTCCGCTAAGATGAGCTGCCCTTTTCCATCTTTCTTCATTTTGGCCGAGGCCAGTCTTCTCTCTTTCAACTCGTCGGCTAGGCCTGTGAGGTAAGCGTATAGAGAGACTCTAACACAAGCAATCTCTAGGCAGCTAGCTAGACGATGGCTAGCAAACGTGGAGTGTGAGTTTCTACCTTGCGCGCACACTCATCTCTACGTACTCCAGGGGTAGGGGCAGTTGCGACCTCTACCGGCAGTTGCCTTTTGCTGCCCCAGACGCAGCATTCCGGAAACTCTGGTACCGCGGGCAAAATTTGATAATGTGCCCGGGATTGCAGCAGAGCACGCATTGGTAGCGATCCACACGGTCCTGCCATACGTTCTATTCCAAGGGTTTCCCAGGGCCGGCCTTCAGGCCGTTCAGGGTGCCATGCACCCCTCTTGGGAGGTGATCGACTGGGATTAGGGCGGTTAGACGGGGGACCTTGACCCCTTCCTCCCGCTTGGCGGTCTCTGTTGCCGCCAACCCCCGGGCCGCCTTGTCCTCGACCACCTGAGGCATGGCCTGTTCCGACTTTGGCCATGACCTCTTCCTTGCGGCCTCCCTCCGACCGCAACAGCGGTGTAGGAACTCCCCTTCTCTATACTACTGTCCGCCTCTTCTTCGAGTCCCCATTCAATATCAGAATAGGGGACTTCTTCAGCACCACCTTCCTCTCGTCAGGATCAAACTTTCTTTTGCTTTGACATGGCCAGAGATGGTGCATCCTTTCCACTTCTTACCCTTTGTTAAATCTTTGTGCAAGAAAGTGCTAACTGGCGCAGCTTGAGCAGCAAATGTACCAGCCTCCCGACTAAGGACATCATAAGTCATGCTTGGCTGTTGCTTCTTGACAAATTGGCAAAGAAGTGTCCTTGCAGATGCTCGGGCAACGCGCGGTATAATAGTTGGACAAGTTGTGCCTCGGTCACTCCGTGGCCGGGCATCGCGATGAGCTCATCGATGGCGGACGTCAGAGCGTGCACACTCCATTGCTGCGTATGGATCATTTGGAGCTTGTTAGTCGCCTTTATCCCACTGGTGATGTCTACGAAGCGTTCTCGCAATGAAGCCAGAAAATGGCTAAGATGGGTGAGGGCAGAGTACTCTATCATATCATTTTCACAGCGGGCAGCACGTGCGAGCGACCTTGCGAAGCTAGTCGCTTCCTCTCTCAGTGCCTGGAAAGCTTTCAGAACAGGGTCCTCCTGGGGAATGTACTGCAGGTGCAAATAGGATTTGACATTGGCTTCCCAGTTATCAAAGTCCTCTCCCTTCTTCTCACTATAGGGCTCAGGGAAACGAACCTTGACTCTGTCACGGCGGGGGCGTTGTTCTTCTTCCTTAGGGGCTGTGACCTTGGCTCCCTCTATGGCACCGGCACAAAACTTCTCAGTGCCTTCCATTGCGGCGTGCAACTCACTTGACATGCGGAGCATCATGTCCTGTGCAAAATCCTGGAATCCCAGGCGCATGGATTCTAATGCGAGGTCGTGGCCCCTTAGATGCCTTAACTGCTCCTGCTGAGCTTTCACCATAGCAGCCATACTACGGGAGATAGTGTAAATTTTCCAGTCTACGTCCGCGTTATCCCCCAATTTTCCCAGCCGTTCTTCTGCTGCCCTCACTTCCTTCTCCATCTTGTCTGCCACCTCCAGCCGCCTCGTCTTTTCCCTTGCAAGTCGCAACTTTAACTCCAATTGCTTTTCTTGCTCCCTGGCTTGCCGGCCCATGGGGTCCTCCTCCTTTTCCAACTCTTTTCTCCACGCCTCCTTCTCCGTCTGGGGGACCAGCAACTTCGCTTCCTGTTCTTCCCCCATAGACAGCCTAGCCACCCATTCCTCTACTGCCATCACTGTTTCTGATTCTGAGGGCCGGCCAGCACTTGTCTCCCCTCTCTCTTCCTTCACCACTGCTGTTTGTCTTTCTCCTCCTCTTAGCAGCGGTCTTCTTCTTCCTCCGAGCTGGGTGGCTATGGCCGCCGTCCGCCATGGCGAACTGTTTCCTCCACGAGCGCCCCTCTCTCTCTCTCTCTCTCTCTCTCTCTCTCTCTCTCTCTCTCTCTCTCTCTCTCTCTCTC
>BFEA01000262.1:1010470-1023363 GCA_003427395.1 Chara braunii | reverse complement strand
TCTCTCTCTCTCTCTCTCTCTCTCTCTCTCTCTTCTTGGCTTCTCTTCTTCTCGCCGGCGGTCTTCTTCTTTGTCATGGTGGCAGTTGCTATGGCGTGGACAACGGGAACCAGCTCTGATACCAGTGTAATCAGACTCGACTTCAATCTCACTTCGAGCATGCATACATCCAGATGTCGATGGCAGAAGAATTTTCGCACATGCAGAATCAGCAATGAGCGTGATATGGCGCACAGTGCCCACACAGAAAACTCAGATGTATGGCCCTTGGCCAGAAACTCCGTATAAGTCCACTTGTTACAGCTTGCAGATATGGCATCTAACCGCCTTTCTGAGAGACTCACTCGCACAATGTATCCACCATCCGACACTCTCACACTTATGGACGCACGCTCTAGGATCTACCCGGAATGTCCCCGCATTCACACCACACACACACACCCACGCACACTGCTGTTGTTCGACACTGCCGCCGTCTCCCTCCTTCTATCTTCTACCTAGCAGCTATGGCCGCTGTCTCCTCCTTCCTGCCCACTTCATCTTCGGGCATCTGCAGACCTACAACGCACAAGACGCTCAGGCAGCACTTCTGCATCGTTTGCAGAATGAATGAATGGCTGGGCGCTGCCTCTTTATTTATACTGTTTTGTCGATGGTCTGGCCTGCCTTCAGGCCCAGGCCCAAGGATTGTGCTGTCCCACCTGGTAGACTGGGACTAGGGACTGGGACTGCTGACTGTACTAGGACAAGATTGCTCTTTGCTGACTCACCCACGGCGACGGACTCCTACAGCCTCGAAGGGCCAACTTAGACTTTTCTAGAAAGTCCTAGGCTACGTAGGATTGACTCTTCACGACTGCTAGGGCTAGGGCTTGGGACTGACATTAAGACTGCTAAGACCAAGACTCGCGGTTCAAGTCCGTGCGACCAGACAGTGCACACAGACTACGGGCAAACGACTTTCGGTCAGGTCGCGGGATCAAAGCACACGGGGGTTGACGGGTACTGTACATGGGGACAGGGGTTAGGTCTAGGGATCGAGCCCTGGGGTCTGCAACTGTCATGCGAACTGGGTGAAACCATTTCAGAATCTTGCTCTGGCCTTTATAGTCTGGAGCTCGTCGTCCGGGGGAGACCAGATCAATTCACTGTACCATAATGTGGAAAAGATTATCGTGTTTATTATTAGTGCTCTCCCGATCAGCGATGCCTGTCCGTTCTTACATGGGCCCAGGTGAGTTATTGCTTTGGCAATTAGGCCCTGACCCATTCCTGGCAACACACCGTCTTCGTAACCATGATACCTAGATATCAGAGTGCCTGTTCTCCTGTAGACCACAACATGGGTGTCGATGTGTCCTCGGGCTGGGGGGGTGTCCCTTCTGCTAGCCACCATCCTTCGGTTTTGATCCAGTTTATCAGGAGACGAATCTTCATGAGAGACTGGCTGCTAAAGGGAAAGATAGCGGCAATCACAGACAACAAATTGATTTGGAAAAAGTGGACCACTCCAACTACGACAAGGAATGCAGTCCTGAGAAGGGCAAATTGAGGATTTAGCCTCAGGCTGACAGACATCTCTCCCAGTTTCTTGTGCCTCAAGCCTATTCGACAAAACCAACAGGGTTCTGAGAGGAAAACTAGGATAGGGCAAGCTGACAGTCAATCCTCCTATACAGGAGTAATCAATGCTGGTCAGGATTTCTTCGGCCAGACAGGAGGAAAGCGTGTACCACGATGTATTTCAGTTTGACTTGCCGGGGGAATAGGAACCGGACTGACACTCCCCAGAATGGAAATGGAGCCAGGGCCATAAGGACCTGTTTACATTTCAAAAAAAAGAAAAAGGAAAAAAAGAAGAAGAAATATACGGTGAAGTCCTGAGGGCCTGTAGAGTCTGGGCATTGATTCAAGGGTAGGGTGCAACCAGTGGCTGAACTCAGCTTCTTCCTTGGCCATACACTCGTATTTTGTTCATTACCTTTGCCTTTCTATTGTTTGATGGCCCATTGAATGCTGTTAGCATCCCCTGTATGGTAGATCTATGTTGGGAGGCAATGCAAGGCTAACCTGACCCAGTGGGGAGAATCATAACCCTCCTATTTTCTTGTTTGAGACCTTCCACACCTCACCTCTTTTTCTTACCCAGTCTGGTTCTATTACTGATGAATGAGACGATTCAATGCAATCCTGCCATGTTGGTAGAAGTATTAAAACCAATGACTGAAAGGAAACAACACAGGCACTGAGTACAAAGCTCAAAGAAATGAGAAAAGGGAACACTGAAAGATGGAGACACATGAATAGCATGACTACTAGTTCGGCCTCGGACACGTAGTACCACTTCGAAGTTCAAACTTGTATGTGTGATTTAGCAGGACAGTCAGGTAACCCCTGAAGAGATATCTGAACTTGAGGTTCAACTTTAGTTGTTCAGGCCCTCTTTTTCTGCAACAAAAGCTACTAAAAAGGAGAAAAACCATGCTGTGTGATAGGGTTCTTCATCCTGCCTAACTGTGTGACAGATGCTTCATCTGTCAGCCTACAGGTGCGGTTTCAAGGGTGGGTGTAAGATTGACTGCGGGGCTGTGTGGGCTATCGTTTTAAAACTGTGCAACCGAACTTCACACTTAGTGCATACCACAACAGTACTCTTGTGGTACGCCCGTAGTGTGAACATGCTGCAAAAGCACATTCACAGAGGCTCGAAGAGCACCCACATATCTGCCTTTTGTGTGTGTACATCTTTCACGGAAAATGAGGGGCAAATTTGGGAACTCATACAGTGTGTCCAATCTGGGATTTAAAACTCTTGTATATTAGAATGCATAGAGCTGGCCCTTCCAGCTTGTAGTCATCTACATAGAATTCCAAGCTTCAAATCAAGAGTATATCACTTTGTATCCGTAAACCACCAGTATCGCAGAACTCATTCTGTCAAATCTAAGTAACCTACCAACCCTGGCCTGCCCAGACTGATATGTTGGTGCAGTATGTTGCCAGGAACCCAAGTCCGTGGCCACACGGACTCAAACCGGTGCTCTCAGCCATAACAGCCGGATGTCTTAACCACTGCAACTGTGACACAGTGTTCAAAACTGAAGCCATACTGGTCGTAGCATTCAGCCGACCCCGGCACAGTTGCAGTGGAAGATACATAACTCAACGCCCGCCACCTGTCTACACTACTGAAACCATCCACAGACACTTTCAAAATCTTACCTCATTAAGCGTTGTAACTCTAACACCACCACCACTTACAGGTGATCTTCTCCTGGCAGGTTATAGCGCTCTGTCAGGCCTACCAGCTCACATGATTGACAATTGTGTTTGGAATCTTTGGATGGCGGAAGTATTTTTTCTTTCGTGGGCCGAATTTTTTTTATTTTTTTTTTTCATTCCCCCCCCGTATATGGTGGAAACTCCCCTAGATCCCTAAGGCAAAAAAATAATAATAAAGATCGCCAAAGTTGGGTTGCTCTGAATTTTGTGCAGCCCCCCGGTGTGTACCCTCCCCTTGGATCTGGTAGGCTGAGCATTTTGCAGTGTGTATACAACTTGCATTTTGGAGGAAGGGGGCCTGTGCAGGTGGAATTTATTTTTATTTTTATTTTTTGAAATGAAGACATTGAGCCATGCTTCTTCTATACCGGAGAGTGTCAGTCTGGTTCCTATTCCACTGGCAAGTCCATACAAAAATTACCCACCACGTTACAGCCCGGGGAGCCCTGACAGCATCGATTGCTCCTTGCGGGAAGGACTAACTGCATACTCGTGATGCATCGCATCCGCGCATGGCATGCACATGCATGCGTGCACATGTTGACCGCCATACCCCCTTAATTAGGGGTCCAAGAAAAAATTCCACACTGTGCGCGCGTGGCATGCACGTGCATGTGTGCGCAGGTGGACCACCACACCTGCAATCAGACTTGACGACTCCGACTTTTAGCATGCATACAAACAGATGACGATCAACCTGGCGCCTTGTGCCCACACAAAGGTCAGAGATAATGAAGCCAAGAACACAACTCGAATTCAAACTTGTCTTATCCGGCTATGGCCGACACATGTACACTCAGCAACTTGTTTGTACACACACATTGGACCTCCCTGGATGTCCCAACACATACACACACTCAACTCTCTCACACACTAACACCCTACTGATATGCTGACGTGGCGACTATGGCTGCCGTCTTCCTCCTACCACTAACACCTTCGGCTATGGCCGATCTTCCTCCTCTTAGCCCTCTTCTTCCTCGGGCACCTGCAGACCTCCTTGCACAAGACGCTCAGGCAGCGCTTCCGCACGGCTCACAGGCAGAATCAATCAATGACTGGACGCTGCCTCTTCATTTATACTTTGGCGGATTGCTGGTCTGCTCTTTTCCCCCGGGCCCAGGGTGCGCACAGTCCCACATGGTACTTGCTGACTGGACAAGGTGCGACTGGGACTGGGTACCGCTGACTAGGTGAGGTTGGACTGCCCACTTGCCCACTTGCGCCTAGGCTGACTCTTAGGACTCTTCGAAAGGTCAATTCCGGGCCTTCCATAAGTCTGTGGACTTGACCTTTCGGGCCTGTAGCAGCTACGACTTTGACCTCTCAGGACTGTAGCAGCTACGACTCTTACTCAGATAGGACTTCTACTCGACAGACCTGCGGATCAAGACCCGACGACCACACTAGGCTACAACAGACAATAGGTGACTATCAAGACACAGGTTGCGGGTTCAAACACACAAGGGACAACTGGTATTTTACATGGGTGAGGGCGAGGTCTAGGGATTGAGCCCTGGGATCTGCATCTGCTACTGCAAAGGTGAAAACCGTTTCACTCCCGCCGGCCTAAATTCAAGGTCCTCCGAGAATATTTCAATCTATAGCAGGATTTTTACCTTTCTGAGCTCTTTCATAGGCACAGATCACGTCGGGATTAGTCTCTAGAAGCTCTGTTCGTGTAAACCAGCGGTCGTCCTCTGGTTCTTGGTAGGAAAATCCGACTTTGTATTGTTTCTGTGGACGACCCCTACCTCCTGTTCTAAATATATCCTCACCTACTATGGTTCTTGGTAGGATAATCTGACTTTGTATTGTTTTTGTGGACGACCCCTACCTCCTGTTCTAAATATATCCTCACCTACTATGCGATCAACGTCGTACCTGTGACGCTCAACCTCACGCCCTGTATTGTCTTCCGTTCGGAGTGTTTAAAATTGTGGAAGGGGCCCTAGAAAGGCAGCAAGATGGGGTGTGCCAAGGATTTTTGGGAAATTGAGTGGGGGGACACGAACAGAACTGAAATCCCTTGTGCCGGTCCGACTTAGTAAGAAGGGGGAGAGGGGGAGGGTCCGTCACCGCGCGGGTTTTTATGGAGAAGAAGGCGTGCGCGGGACTCATGGCGCGGGGGAATTCAATCCAAAAAGTATCCCTGAACTTCCCATCGAGCCATCGCTTTTCGTTTCGCGTGAAAGAGGGCGGGCACGTACTTGGTATCCCGTTTCCAGGTCAAGTCCCGACGCCACTCATTACACAACTCTGAGTCTGACGTGGAAGGCCTTAACAGAGTGGCTCTTTCCTTGTGCTCATCTTCACCTCGYACTCGGTAGTGAAAGCCCTTCGATTGGTAACGCTCGAAGCGGCGACAATCGCTGCACAGAGTGTTAGGCCAATGGGGCGCCACTACCGACCACGGGATGGCGATTAACTCATTGAACAACAATAGCAACGAATAGGGCGGAAAGTGTGTTCCCACAATAACAAAACCAACACCGACAAATCCAGAGCATCGAGTTTCGGGAGGGAAGTAGTATCTCCCGCCGACCTTGGCGACGGCTTCTCGTACGTCCCACTCGCATACACGTGTCCTCTTCTCGTTGTATGGGAAGGGGCGTGGCGAGGATGCGGGAGGCTGGCGCCCGGTCGGCTTGGGACAATCGGTCCACATGGCAATAGCGAAATCCTATCTAGCATGCATCCCACATGTCAATCACAACGATCCTACGATCTAGTCGGAGACAAGTCCACCAGGCAATCGTCTCATCATCCAAGCATTCCCATTCATCCTCACAGACATTCATCAAAGAAGGTGCGAAAATGGCAGCCACACATCACTCAGTTCTCCGTGTGCTCTGCACCCCTGCCCCGTTATTCCCGTGACTAATTAAGCGCCAACCAAAACAACCATCTCATTCCTTGTGTGCGAGAGACCGACAAGCATCCATAACCGTTCATGTCATAGAGAGAGTAGGTAGGGACGAAAAAGACGCGGAGCATACGAGAACGACAAGATAGGTGAAGATTACATCAAGATCTGACGATGAAAAAGAGTCTCCGGCTTTAACTGCCATTGAACTGAACTCACACCAAAGAATAGATTCGAGATAAGGAGGCGCATCCGTCGTGAAGTTCCACTATGGCCCCGGGCCATTCATCCATTCAACTCTGATCACTATCCCCGTGCATGCATTGACGATCCCGGCCGTCACGTGTCACCTTCCACCATTGCGATCGTCACCCCGCCGACTTAGTCTCGACACGGCTTGCCCGGATCCCACAGTCCGTCGTGGCGATCAGGCGCACAGCCGGTCAGACTACAGTCAGCCCGTCGGGACTTTTCGACTCGCACTCCATACGTACCATCTAGCCACTGCTTCCCGGAAGCTGGCAGACGAGGTGAGAGAGAGATTTGTGGCCGCGCTTGTGGAATTTATAGTTGCGGGAAGGGAGGTAGATACGATGGAGGATGAAGATTGGGGCAGGGAAGGGTGAGGGAGGACTTGGGGATAATTGCCCGACGAAAGCCATGTTGATCCTTCTGATTCCGATCGTAGCCAATCAAAGTTGTCGCGTAATAGGAGCTTCCTCTTACACGACGCTTCTCCTTGGCTGGACGGAGTGAAGAGAGGACCGACCGGGTTCTTGGGCGTAGGACTTAGAGTGGGAGGAAGAAGGGTGCGCAGGATAGCACGAAACGGATCCAAGATTCAGATGATCAAGAAAGAGAAAAGACGCGCGGGGCGAGAGAGAGAGAGGGAAAAACGGTTACAGAGTGAGAGTGAGCGCGGGTGCGAAGCGTAGAAGATGGCGAGGGGAGCAGAAAGGGGGAAGCTCGCATGCATGGCGCGGCGATCACAAGTGCAAAAAGAGGCACCAAAACAGTTATAGATTTCTAAGTCCTATGCTAATTCAAAAATTGAAATCACCATATAGGCACGGGGAAAAGAAAGTCCTACGTCTATTCGTATTCCCGCCAAATTCCTAGAGTTTTCTACGACGTGGTCGAGAACATTCACACACAAAAAGGACACGTCGGGTTCCATTCAATTCGGAATTTCTAACCACCGAGCCAAATTCCTAGCGCGCTCGCTAAAGCGCGCGTAATTCCCATGCATTTCCCAAATTATGGGTCGTCCTATACCATAGAGATTCCAGCACACCCCCACACCTACCCAGTTTTCCATATGTCAAAGTTGTTGCCTTGCACTACGAGTCAGCAATTCCCATCAAGAAGGTCCATGATCCCTCCAGATATGGACGGAAGGTATGTGACGTACCAGCTTCTGAGCCTGCGCCATCTTCCAGACCCCTTCTCTCTCTTTTTCTTTTCGAATTTTGCTTAGGCCAACAAGGCCCCTCTCTGTTTTCTTTTTGATTAAAGGTGCCTTGCCGAGACCCGTGTTTTCAGTCTCATTGATTCTTGAAATACCATCTCAATGTTTCGTGGTTTGAATAGACTTTGAAGTGTCTCCTAAGCAAGTAGTGTCTCCAGTAATCTAATGATTGCCTAAGAGTGTAGTGTTCCCTCTCATAGGTAGATGTCGCTACCTTCTCTGAAGGCAATCTAGCGGACATGAACCCTATGGGTTTATACACATTGTCATCGTCTTGCTGTAAAACAACACCAATACCATACTGACTTGCATCAGTTGTAACAAAGGGTAAATCTGGGTCAGCTACCTTGAGGACTGGATACTCAATCAAGGCCCGCTTCAACTTTCTCAGGGCCGATGTACAATCTTGGTTCAACTTCCAAATTGCTTCTTTCTTTAGCAGTTTGTGAAGGGGAGCAACGATTGCAGAGAAGTTCCTCACAATAATAATTAGCCAATCGTAAGAATGACCTCAATTCAGTCAGCGTACGCGGGGTTGGCCAGCCTATGATCGTTGCAATCTTACTGTCCTCACGCTTTATGCCATCACCATCTAAAACGTGGCCCAAGTACAGGATCTATGTCTTGACCCATTCACACTTCTTTGCGTTGAACTTGAAATTTGCTTCGCACAACTTTTCCAAGATCTGCCTCAGATTAGCCTCGTTCTCCTAGAGGGTCTTGCTAAGAAGTGTTGAACTTGAAATTTGCTTCACACAACTTTTCCAAGATGTGCCTCAGATTAGCCTCGTTCTCCTAGAGGGTCTTGCTAAGTATCAAAATATCATCTAAGTAGACAACTACAAATTTGTCCAACCACGGCCTAAACAAATCATTCATACATCGTTGGAATGTGGCCGGTGTGTTAGTTAGTCCAAAGGGCATCACTATAAACTCATAATGCCCATATCTAGTCCTCGACGCCATTTTGTATTGATCATTAGGTAGAAGCTCTATTTGGTGGTACCCTGACTTCAAATCAATCTTGGAAAAGTACTTGCAGCCCAACACCCAATCTAACAGATCATTTATGGGGGGCATTGGTTCTGCATTTTTCATAGTAACGGCGTTGAGACCCCTATAGTCAATACATATTCTAAGTTCTCCCTCTATCTTGGGGACGAAGAGAACAGGTGCTCCAAATGGAGACGAACTGGCCTAATCCACCCCTTATCGAGGAGGTCGTCCAACTGTCTGTGAAACTCCTCTAACTCCTTAGGAGACATCCTATACACTGCTCCTTTAGGAGTCTTAATGTCAGGCTCTATCTCAATACGGTGTTGGATAGGACACGAAACTACTCCTAAAGGCGACTTTGACAGATCTGCATAGTCTTCCAACAACTTGGCAATCAGTGGGTCGGTAAGTTCCTCTTTCTTAGGCTCAATGACTGACCTAACATAGGCCACAAAAACCTGCTCTTCTAACTGATCCTTCTTTACTAATCGCGCAAACACGGAGCACGAAGACATCAATGTGCCAAAGGATTATCTACCCCTGACACATGAAACAGGCGAGTCGTCTTGACCTCACCTGAAGGACTAGGAAGCCTACACTCATGCTCTCTCAAGTTCAGTGTGGCTCTTGTTGTCCATACCTAGGACCATATCAAACGGGAGATTGTCCTCTACGAGGAGAGTCAGGGAATGGAGAACTCTTTCTACCTTCCCATCTTTCTCTAGGCGAAAGTACGCCTGGACTCCCTCGACGTAATCGTCGATTCACATGGTGCGATTGTCTACGAGGATACTGACTTTGGGCTCGTCTAGCTTTTGGACTTTTAATCCTAGCTTCAGCTTCTGCAGCGCTTTGCGGCTAATATAACTGCGGGTGGCCCCACTATCTATAAAGGGCCCTACTCTGCCTCTAAAAACTTCTACATCTACCAGCAACAACTGCCCTTTTCTATCCTTCTTCATCTTGGCCCAGGCTGGCATTCTTTCTCTTAACTCTTCTGCCAATCCTGTGACGGAAGCGCCTAGAGAGACTCTAACACAAGCAGCCTCTGGACAACTAATTAGGCGCTGGCCAGCAACCTCTGTCATAGGCTCATGTGGATTGCGAGTTTCTTTGTAGCGCACACACTCTTCTCCAAATGGCCTAAGGGTAAGGGCAGTTGCTACCCCTGCCGACGGTTGCCTTTTGCTGCCTCTGCAGCAGATCGCCGGGCATCCCTATACCTGGGGCAGTACTTGATGATGTGCCCAAGGTCACCACAATAAATGCACCGGCCCTCATCTATCCTCCTTTGCCAAACAGTTTGTTCCATGCCCAACGATTCCTAGGGTCTGACCAGGGTGCCATTCACCCCTTCGGGAAGGTGACCGATTAGAACACGGACGGTTTTGCGGGGGACCTTGACCCCTTCCTCCCACTTGGCGGTTGCCTCTACCACCAACCCCTTGGTCGCCCTGTCCACCAGAGGCCTCGCCCGTTAGGCCTTGGCCCCTTCCTCTACCCTGGGACCTCCCTCCGACCTCGACAACAACATAAGTACTCCCTTGGCTCACGCCACTGTCTTCTTCTTCGAGGCCTCACTCAATCTGGCTGTATGGGACCTCTTTCATACCATCTTCGTCTAAAGTAAGGATCAAGTGATCCTTGGCCCTGACTTGGCCCGGGATGGTACGCCCTTTCCACTTTTGTCCTATGTCCAGGTCCTTGTGCCTGAAAGTGGACGCTGGCATGGACTGAGCTTCAAACGCCACTACATCCCTACTCAACGTATCGTAGGTCATGTTAGGCTGTTTGCTCTTCTCATATAAGTGCCCGTGCAAACTCTCGAGCATGGCACGAAAGAACAACTGGACCAATTGGGGCTCAGTAAACCCATGGTCAGGGATGGCGACTAGTTCGTCCATGGCACCTTTGAGTGCTCTTGCACTCCTCCATGGTTGAGAGTGGATGGTTTGCAGCTTGTCAGAGGCCTTGAGGCCCCTAGTGACATCCACAAACTGATCTCGAAGGGCTTTGAGAAACTTGCTGAGGGGTGTGATAGCAAAGTATGCTACCATGTCATTATCACACCTGGCGGCACGGGCTAATGATGTGGCGAAGCTGGATGCTTTCTCTCTAAGGGCGTGGAAGGTGACGAGGACTTGTTCCTTGGGAATGATATCCTGGAGGTGCACATAGGAGTTAATGTTTGCCTCCCATTTATCGAAGTTGTCTCCCTTTTTCCCACTATAGGAATCAGGGAATTTCACCTTTGCGCGTCCCCTGCGTGGGCATGCTTCTTCCTCCTTTGGGGTCACTATCTTGGCGGCTTCTATGGTGCCTGTGCAAAATTTCTCTGTGTTAGCTAATCGCGCCTACACTTTTGTGCCCACACGCATCATCATATCGTGATAAAATCTCTAAATCCCATGCGTATGGACTGCAGGGCAATATCATGGCCCCTCAGGTAGCGCATTTGCTCTTGTTATGCCCTCCGCATTACTTCTACATTTTTGCCTATTATCTCCACTTTGTATTGGAGACCTATTTGCGCCGCTAGTCGAGCATGTTGTTCCTCTGCGGCGGCCAACCCTTTCTCTATCTCAGACACCGCCTCCAATCGCCTCCTTCTTTCCCTTGTAAGGCGCAACTTCCACTCCATCTTCTTTCCATCCTCCAACGCCCGACTCTGCAGGGGATCTTTCGCTGCTTGTATTTCTTTTATCACCGCCTCTCTCTCTTCCTGGGAACATACAACATAGCTTATTCCACTTCCCCCAGCAACAAATTAGCTACGCACTCCGTCACCATCTTCTCCAACCTCTTGTCTTCTTCTTTTGTGCCACTTGACTCCCCTCTTGCCCCAGTTCTCACATTTTGCTCCAGGGGAGTCTCAACTTCTTCCTCTTCTCCTTCTTCTTCATCAACTGACGCTGCAACTTCTTCTTTTTCTTTCTGCAGCCTCTTCAGTTCTTCTTCAAACTCTTTCTCCTTCTTGGCCTTCTTTACCAAGAGTGCCACCTTCTTCGCCTTCTTCCTCAACTCCCTCTTCTCTTTTCTAGCCTTCTGCTCTGCCAGAATCTTCGCGGCCTCCTCCTCCTGCTCCTGCGTATAGGGAGTGGTCCCTGCACCACCCCTGGTCTTGATTCTACACGAAAACGTGTGCTAGAAGCCTAATGGGAACAGGAGATGCCAGAGGGTCCCCCACAGGGAGAACCCCACGAGTAATATACATTAGGTAATCATGCATGGTGGACGGTGCACAACAGGTGATTGTTCCACTCCTCACCACTTAGACCCACAGACTGACTGATTGTTCCACTCCTCACCACTTAGACCCACAGCCTGACTGACTGACTGGCTCTCTAAGGCCCACAAAATCCTTTTGGATCCTTTCAACTATGGTCTCTAGCCTAAACCTACTGCTAAGGCTGTCACTACAAAACTTCACTACTGATCAGGAGGCATTTAAGGAGATCCCCCATAACTCCTCAATAATTCTTTAACGTCGCAAATAGGACGATGTGATCAGCAAAGTCCTCTCGAGACTTAGACAACTGGTTGTCCAGCCCACAACTCGGATTTCGGGCCACCCATGCCACACTTAGCAGCCCGCTGGTCTGTACCGGTCCTTGGGAGGGTTAGGCCTTCGGGACGTGTCAGTCGTCAGTCATGGACATCAGCCCTACTCAGCCCATGTGGGTTTGGTCAACACAGCTCTAGGACCTCATATGCAAAGTTCCTATCACCTGGACAAAAGTGACTCAATGCAGAAAGAAGAGAGACATACTCAACAAGTACCCCGGGGTGAGTGCACATCCATAGGGCTAGGGGATAGGCTAAAGGCTTGGCGAGGTTATACCAACTTCCAGCTTGGTCAGTGTCTCGGTCAGTGGCCTTGGTCAACGCCGGTCAACTCCGATCAATGCCTTGGTCAAAATTGGTCAACTCCCCGGTCAACGTCGCCGGTCAACACCTTTGACCTTCGACTATGGCTGGCAATCTTTCTCCTTCCCAACCTCTTCTTCTCTTTCCTTCCTCCTCCTCTCTCCTTCTTCACCCCTATCTTCTTCTTCCACCCCGGCTATGGCTTCTTCTCTCTTGCTCGCCTCTCCTTCTTCCCACTTTCCCTTCCTTGTCTCTTTCTTCTTCGTCACTTCTGGGCTCCTTCTTTAACCCTGTGTTCGAGCTCGGCGGCTATGGCCGCCACCTTTCTTCTTCACTGGCCGCACAACAACCTTCTCTCTCTCTCTCTCTCTCTCTCTCTCTCTCTCTCTCTCTCTCTCTCTCTCTCTCTCTCTC
>BFEA01000262.1:980487-993176 GCA_003427395.1 Chara braunii | reverse complement strand
GACCTACTGGTGCCGACCAGCCGACAGGTCCGCGGGTCGGCAGCCGACCATTCAAGGGGCGCCGACGGTCGGGGTGTGCAACACTGCGAAAAATAATAAGTATTTTAATATAATGAAAAAATCGGAGTTCAGCAGAAGTAGAATAGAATTGCGCTTGTTCAAAAGAAGTAATTTGGATTCGCAGTGGAACTGTGGAAAATAAAACTGCAATTTGTAAAATTAAAAACACTAATTAATCAATCAATCAGTCAATCGGTCAACCAATCAACCAATCAACCAATCCACCAATCCACCCCATCCATCCATCCATCCATCCATACATACATACATCTATCCATCCATCCATACATACATACATACATCTATCCATCCATCCAACCCATCCATCCATCCATACATCTATCCATCCATCCAACCCATCCATCCATCCATCCATCCCATGCAATCCAACCATGCCCTCCACAGTTTGCAGCCTCCGTTTGCTGTAGAAGAATCTCGAACTGATAATTGTCCTGATACATTTGAAATGTCCTGCCAGCCCAAATGTATCTGGTCCATTTCGCAGCCAAGATACATTTAGAATTTTCAGCACTGGAGCCAGGCCCTATTTTTTGCCACAGTGCTGCCCGCCGGGACCATGACGGGGAACAGTGGAGGGTGAAGGGGGGGTGGGGGCGGAGGAGGAGGCAGAACTGCAGCAGGGAGTTGTGGAGAGTGGGCGAAGACGTGCAGAACATGGGCGGAAAGGGTGGGATTTGGGTCAACGACATGTGGAGGTTGGTGGTGCCGGCCCCATGTGGGGCACACAGTGGATGGCGGATGATGCAATTGTCCACCATGGGGGAGAATGGGCAAAGTACAAAACCGTGTTTGTGTGCATTGTGCCAAGCACCGCGGGAAAGAAAACGCAAAGCCTGTGTGGCTGCACCACAGTAGCCCGGTGGCTCTTCAGGCTGCTGACATTTGCAACAGGCGATGCGGTTTTGGTGGCTTGATGGGGCTCTGTGGGGCTGTGAAAAATTTGCAACTTTGCGCGAAAGATCCTAGTGTGGTCCTCAGTGTTTGAGGTATTATTGGTGACAATTAACCGTACTTTTGATGTTCTGATTTGTCTGACTGCTGATTGAAAAGAAAGACGGTTGGTGCTCTGTCGACGTGAGGGCGCCATACGCACAAAGGCCATGCTTTTTTCTTTTTTCAAGTTTCTTAACTTTTGCAACTCTTTTGCAGTTTTTTCATTGCAAGAAAGAAAGAGTTGTCCTTTGGGACATCCGTTAAATTGAAGCACGCCAGAGAAGATTAGCATGGCCCCTGCGTAAGGATGACACATAAATCGAGAAATGATCCAAATTACAAGAAAAGAAAGAAAGGAAGGGAGAGCTGCAACTATGGGGTAATCCATTTCCAGAGACTCACAATGCGCGTTGTGAGGTTACACAGGGATCGGGATTGAGCATTAGCTGCATTACCCATCGTTGATTACTACTACCGTCTTCACCTGAATAGAATGCACACCACACGATCGTTGTGACTGTAGCTTCACTTCAGGCGAAGCCGGTAGTACACGTCTTTGCCTCTTCTCATTCTGTAGTCCAACATGCTTTCTCTGTCTATAGTGCAGCATTTAGTCCTCGCATCTTGACATTCTGTCTAATTTGTCTTTTCCATAATGCAGGAGTCAGCTTGAAAAAATTGGCAAATGATGATGTTGTTGCTTGCATTAGCTAGACCTTTATCTCACAGACATCTCAACCTCCATGTGCTTTCATTGAACTTCATTCCTCCCGACTGATCTCTGTTAGCTGCTCTTTCTTGTCATTCATGTGCTGTTGTCCTCTTGCTTGGCTTAGGCTTGGGAACCTGTTGCAATGGATCAGAACCACTCAGCTTCCGCAGTTGAAGCTATCCGCCTCATTGAGGAGGTTTGTATCTACCATGCTTCCCTTTCAATCCAATATGCAGGACTCTCCTATCGAACCTTTGAGCCCATGGTTTGGTGTGTATGAGATGATCTAACAGAGGCCTGCTTACCAGGTTCCACTGCTCCCCATTCCCCTTCTCCCCCCTTCCCTCTCCCTCCTCCCTCTCCCCTCTCCCCTCTCCCCTCTCCCTCTCCCCCCTCCCCTCCCCTCTCTCCCCTGACTCCCCCTCACACAAATGTGCGAAATCGTTCACATTTGGACTTGCCTTTATCATTCCCGTGCAAGTACCAGAGATGCTATTGATCTCTGTACCTATTGAGAGACGAGCCCCACGGGTGCTATGTTTGCACTAAGAAAACGCAGACATGACCATTATGTCGACAAAGATCGTGCTTCCTAAGCATGTGCGTAGCACCTTAAGTACTGTTGTATATCAGTTCTGCTCTTTCCAGGTCGCTAAGAAGAAAGTGTAGGCGGAAGGGTACATAATCTTTCTTGTTATAGTCATTGTCATTTTTATCCTTGTTGTTATCATTGCTGTTGTAGCCGCTGTTGTCATTGTTGCCGTCTAAAAAGACTCAAAGCAAATGCAGTCCGAATCTCAGAAAGGAAATGGGACCTTAGTTTTGCTGAAGTGATTGAACTGATCAGAGGTCATTTGGCATATGGGTTACCAAAATAGTCTTTGTGAGTTTTCAGAAAAAGGGTTGGTAAAGGTCTGTATGCGTGCTGAAGATGCTTGCTGAAAGGACTCAAAAAGCACGTGTCAAAGGAGGCCCCAGAAGCATTTTGCCAACAAATAAGACTGAGGGTCAAGCCCCAGCTGTGCTATGTTCATGCTTGGGAAGTGTCCATGTTTGTGCTTGGGAAGTGGTCGTGTTCGTGCTTGGAAAAGTGGTTGTATTTGTGCTTTCTTATCATGAACATTGTGCCAGTGGGGCCCGGCCCTGAGTTGCACGGCCTTTGTTTGACTTTGTGACTGTGTTTGAAGTGTTTGGCATTTTGTTGATCAATAAGCTCCTGAACCACCTGCACCTCTGTGCGAAGGGTTTTGGGGATCAGTACAGTATCGTGCACCACGTGTCGATTTTTAAAACAAAATTTTAATCATTTTTGCAGAATGTTCATTTCCTGCGGTATTCTTAGAGTGTATGCATACCTCTGTTAATATTGAGTATGGGATTTGTTGTTTTTGTTAGGAATTTGCAAAACTTCAACTTCTTCCCATGTGCATCACTCAAGCAAACTGAAGTGAAGGGAAACTCGTGAAAATCACAATTTGTAGAAAGCTTTACAGTGTTTACACCAAGCTTGTATTGAAGAATCACACCAGCATACTTTATAAAAATGAGAGAGGTGATGTCCACTTGGGCCCCAGATTGCATTGAGAAGCTTACAACAAACGGCAATCAAAACAGTGCAGTATAGAGCCAGAACACACTGGCTCTGGCTGCACCCAGACTCTTTCCTTCAGCTGCCAAAATTTAGCACTGCTCCTCCTCCTCGTCACTCCACAAAAGTCACAAACATC
Organism: Chara braunii; assembly: GCA_003427395.1. Taxonomy (NCBI): domain Eukaryota; kingdom Viridiplantae; phylum Streptophyta; class Charophyceae; order Charales; family Characeae; genus Chara; species Chara braunii. Next base: position 989,723 of record BFEA01000262.1, on the reverse strand, counting down.
TGACTTTTCATTAAATTTGAAATATTTTGCACGCGCGACAGAATTGAACAATGATTTTTTTGTGGTCACTTTTGACCCTTTCCGATGCATGGGTTCCTTGATTGAAAAGCGGTATGCATTAACAGTGTTTAGCACTAAGTGCGAGGCACAGGGCCTATTTTCCACTCAGTCGGCCGCCCTAAGTGAAGGCAGGCACGACTGAAGCCTACAGGCCATTTTGGGGTAATCACGCAACTGGGGAAATTCAGGCAGTTGCGCAGCGCCAGTTGGTTGGAAGCGCCCAGGCCCAGGCTGCCTTTCTGCATGTAACTGAGGCAGGCCCTGGGCCGGATACACAAAGTGGACCGAACAAAGGCTGAGGACAGTTGGGTGCTGGTAACCACCACAGGCCCTGGGCCTGTTTACTTCGGACTGAGGCTCAGCCTCGTGGGGCCTACCGGAAGCTTCTGGGCCAGGGCCCAGTACCACATTACCGCACGCAGCAGAAGGCCACTTCGATATAGAGAAGGGCCTGCCTACGCATTGGACATTCGGGCACTGACTGCATGCTGCGCTAACGCTGGCCAGGCTCACACACTCACAGGCGAGCTGGAAGGAGCAGGCAGCCATAGCCGAGCTGCGCTGCTGTATGCTGGATGGGGCGCATGGTGGTCCTTGGGTGCATGTGGCATCTGTGAGTTGGGGAACGAGGTTATGAGTGATACGAGAGACCTACCTGGTGCTTGAAGCGTACGGCATTGTCCGAGATCTGCTCGTACTTCGGGGAGCTGTTGACGTCATCAGCGGCATCGTAGAGTAGGCTAGATAGGATCTGCCATCTGTAGTCTGGGCGCCGAGCGCCAGATAGGATATCGACATTGGTTCTTCATTGATGATGATGATACTATTCCAGCATTGTCAATTATGAGCTTTTGGTGTGCTCTTATTTGGTGAAACTCGTGATGCAATTCTGCTATTGGTTCGAGGTCACGACTATCTGGTCTCATGTGTATGATGCTGTTTGATTTCTGAAGTTGGCTATTGCTCATCTTCCTTGCAATTTGGTATCAGAGCTGTGGTAGGGTATGCTAGTCGGGCGCTTATCCTTTGCCTAATGCCGTACATGCACGCGGTGTGTGCGGTGAGCGACCGTGCCGTGGGACGTGTGTGGTGAGGAGGGCGAAGGCAAGATTAGGTGACCCAGGTGGAGAGGGGATCGCTAGGAAGGCTATGTGGTGAATATTGGGTATTCGCAGTGTGATGAGAACTATCCGATGTGTGATTGATGCTGAGGTGGAACGGCGGTGCAATGCTGGTTGTGCCGAAGCAGCGATTGGTCATCACAATCAACATTGGGTCATTTGTTGAGAATATTTGTGGTTGGGGGCAGCTATTTTGAGGTACGTTGCACCTAACCTTATCTACCCTCTTCGACACCTCTTACCATGAGGATGTGTGTTCTGTCTTGAGAGTCCTCTCATGTGAGGAGTCGTGTGCGCTCAACCTTGAGAGTCGTCAGTCTTCACGTGGAGCATCTGGAAAGAGAGGGCGGTGCTATTTGAAGGGCCCTGGACAAAGCACTGGGTCACGGTCACCATGCCAACCCACCTGGAGTAGAGCACACATGCTTTGCTGCTTTGTACTTTGCCTGCTCGCTGCGCTATAGAGGGGTTCTGAGGGGCAGGAAAGCCCTATGGGAAAGACGAGACCGGACGTCTATAAATAAATACCGGCGGGGACCTTCCATTGGCTGTGATCGTCGTCCCGAGACGCCCGATTGCCCACATGGCATTAGGACCCGAGGGTGATAGGTTACTGTTCCGCCAGCTTAGGGAGAGGCAACAGCAGCAGCGGAGAGCTAGGGCGGCAGAGGCCAGCAGGGCATTCGCAAGCGAAGCTGCAGCTTCAGCAGCCATGGCAATTGCTGCGCAGCAGAGTTCCCAGGCTAGCAGTTAGGGTCAACGGTCGTGCAGACCCTGAGTCAGTCCATTGGTGTCATGGCAAGCCAGCCATTAGTGTTGACTTCCGATGAGATCGCCATACAGCAGGCAGCACTGCAGGAGGCACAACTACAGAAGGCCTTAGGAGAGATAAAAGCAGAGAAGCTGCAGCTTCAGCAGCCATGGCAATTGCTGCGCAGCAGAGTTCCCAGGCTAGCAGTTCAGGAACCGTAGGGTCAACGGTCGTGCAGACCCTGAGTCAGTCCATTGGTGTCATGGCAATCCAGCCATTAGTGTTGACTTCCGATGAGATCGCCATACAGCAGGCAGCACTGCAGGAGGCACAACTACAGAAGGCCTTAGGAGAGAGAAAAGCAGAGAAGGAAAGAATGATTACAAGAAGAGCCAAGATACAGCGGAGACAAGCGGACATCAGTGAGTTAGAGGGAATGGACCTGACGCACATGGATGACGATGTGGGGACGTTGCGGACAACCTTGCTAGGTGTTGTAGAGATGCAGGACCACCACATGGCTCTCCTTCAGGACATCCAACAGAGTCTGGCCTTGCTGGTCGGGCGAGTGCAGGCAGCACCATCGTTGTTCGGGCCTGGTGCCTGGCCCGTTGTACAACCTCCTCCTTATGTCCCACCGGTGACTGGGGTATCCCCATATGTCTCCCCAACATCGGTCCAAACCGTTTCCCTAGGTATGCCGTTGGAAGGAGGGTTCTCAGCAGGTCCTAGTGTATAGGTTCTTGTACAGACAGTGTTCTCCCAACCTTTGTCGCAGGTTGCCGTAAGCGGGCAGCCAGCTGTCTTTCAGCCTGCACAACCGCAAGGTACACAGCCCCAGCAGCAGTTAGTGCAACAGCCTGCACCACAGGGTCCACAACCCAGAATGGTGCAGGTACCGGGACAAAGTCCGTGGGTTCCAAAGACGGCCATCGCTGCTCCTACACCCTTTACAGGGGATAAGAGAGGCGAAGACCTCGACATGTGGTTGAGGGCAGTGCCAGTCTATGTGTCTATGTCAAGTGCAAACTTACCTTGCCGCATGAAGAAGTGCTTGTGACTATCTCCTATCTAGAGGGGAGTGCAACAAGATGGTTGAGTGGTTTAATGCAGCTACAGGGGTACGGTCATGACTTTCGCGCTTGGGCGGTCACCCAGAAACTGGATGACTTCCTCAAGTTGGTGGAAGACAGGTGGCATGATCCTTAGGAGGCCCAAAAGGCTACTGACACGATCCTGCCACTGCATACCAGGCAGTTTAAGTCAGTAAGAGAGGCCACTAATGCAGTAGAGTGTCTGATCTGTGTCCCTGGGGTGCGCTATGACCCCCAAGTTTTCCTCACCTCCTACCTGAGATGATTTCCCATGCCTCTCAGGAATCAGTTGGCAGGTGAGGCCAACATCAACATGCACAACTTCCCGTTGTTTAGCAAGAAGGCCCTAGACCTGGAAGCAAAGATAGGGCACGGACAGACGCACACGACGTATGGTAGGAAAAAGACACCGCCTCCCAACTGGAAGGCGAAAGGGCGTATTATGTTCGTCGACAACGATGGTTCTACCATCGAGTTCGAGGTGGGAGTAGGTTCAGAGGCGGGCAGCGTAGAAGCTTCAGGGGGKGGAGTAGTCGCTGCCGTAGCTCAAAAATGTAAGGCGAGACCGGTAGACGCCGTGGAGGTTCTTGGTCAAGGAGTCAAGTTGACCCCAATGGTCCTCCATGTGAGAAAGCGGGTTTCAGTGAGGACGTGTGGAAAGATCGGTACACGCGGCAGGCTTGTATCCGTTGTGGCCAATATGGTCATAACCAATTCAATCGCCGGAATAAGAAGGTGACCGAAAAGATCCCGCCTACGATGGGGCAGGCGTTGGGATCCTCCGCTCCCGTGGCAGCAATGTGGCCAGCAGTTCTGACACTGCTCCGGAAAACGCGTCGGATCAGTAGGAATAGTAGTTGTTCTTGCTAGGGTCGAGGTGGTGGATACACCCTCACCATCTCGATAGATGGCCCAAGCTACTGACTCTACGTCGTCCCAGAAACACATTGAGACCCATCGAGCCTCTGTTCGATGAATGTTTTTGAGTCCTCAGAGGAGCTAGAGGAGTGGTCTAGATCAGACCCGCTAGCTTCTTGAACGACATTGGCTAAAGCCCCTAAGGGAGAGATGTTCGTCGGCGAGGTAATCATCGGCGGCCGCAAGGTCGGGGCCTATTATGACACTTGCTCGACAAGGAACTTCATTAGTCGCGTGTGCATTGAGAGACTGCGCTTACAGGGGCAAGTGCAACAGTCGACCTGTGCTAACAAACAGCGCATGGTAGTTAATGACTACCTCTAGGATGTTGAGTGTTGCTTCCCGTACGCGGGAGGGGAACTGGGACATCGCGTCTTGTTCTTAGTGAGTGATGATCTCCCTATGGATATCTTGTGAAGTATGTACTATCTCTCCGTTGCACAGCCCCAGTTTGACTGGGACCGAAAAGTTGTCAAACACACTTTGCAAGGTGGGGGGACCGCCAGATTACGTAAGTTTAAGGCTTGTAGTCTGATCGAGTCCTACGGATGCATGTGTGCGACCGCGTTGTACAATTAGTACAAGAAGAATCCGAAGGAGGGTATGTATCTAGTCTATGTCTCTGTAGCAGGCGAGCTGGTGAAAATGTCGCCGAAGATGGAGGGAGTAGTTGCCAAGTACCCTGATCTATTTGAAGAGCCTACAGGGGTTGTTGAGAGGGAGGTTGTCCACGCGATAGAGATTATCCCAGGGTCTAGCATCCCGAAGGGTAGGATCTATCGGATGTCTCCAGGCGAGCTTGATGAGCTTCGTCGACAACTCAAGGAACTCATAGAGAAGGGATGGATCCGGCCGAGTGTCTCTCCTTATGGTTCTCCAGTCCTAAGAAGGGGGCCACTCTGAGGATGTGCATTGACTGTAAGGGCCTCAATGCCATCACTGTCAAGAACCGAGTGCCCCTACCGCGCATCGACGACTTGTTAGATCGAGTGCAAGGGTGCTGGTACTTCAGTAAGATAGATCTGAAGTCCGGGTACCACCAGATTGCTATACGGCTCGAGGATCAGCACAAAACCACATTTCAGACCAGGTACAGTCTGTACGAGTTTGTGGTGATGCCTTTCGGCCTTTGCAATGCTCCTGGCACCTTTCAACACGAGATGAATCGGATCTTTCATGACTACTGGGACAAGTTTGTCATCGTGTACCTCGATGACATACTTATTTTTAGTAGGACTGTCGAGGAGCATGTTGCGCACTTGGACAAAGTCTTCAGTCTCCTTCGACAACACAAGTTCAAGATCAACGGGGAGAAATGCGAGTTTGGTCGCACCCGGATCTTGTACTTGGGTCATGAGATTTCCGCGGAGGGTTTGAAGCCCGATGACGCGAAGGTGGCCAGCATTCGTGATTTGCCACGTCCTCAGTCTGTGACTGAGATGAGGTCTTTCTTAGGGTTGATCGACAACTACCATAATTTTGTTAAGAACTATAGCATAGTGGCTGCTCCTTTGACTGACTGACCTGCCTTGACACCCCATGGGAGTGGACAGACAGGTGTGAGGCTGCTTTTAGACATCTGAAGCATGCGTTGACGCATCATGAGGTCTTGAAACTTCCTGATCCTAACAAGCTATTCATAGTAACCACGGATGCCAGCCAATATGGCATCGGTGCCGTGTTAGCACAGCAGGAGGGGCCAAAGTTGAGGCCTGTTGAGTACATGTCCAAGAAGATGCCATCTCAGAAGTTGGCTAAGTCCACTTATGTGAAAAAGCTCTACGCAATTTACAAGGCACTGACCCATTGGAGACATTACCTCCTTGGGAGGTTCTTCATTGTCAGGATTGATCATCAGACCTTGAAGTGGATGAGAACCCAACCAGTGCTCTCCGATGCATTGAAGCGCTGGATCGAAGTCATTGAACAGTACAACTTCGAACCGTAGTACCTCAAAGGGGAGTACAACAAAGTTGTTGATGCCTTATCCCGCAGACCTGATATCTCTGGTGCGCAGATTACTGAGTTCGAGCTCGTGGACGATGTCACTCGCTCTTTGGTGGAAGCCTATCGCAAGGACCAGTTCATGTCTGAGATCATACGCAGACTCGAGGCGAAGGACAAGGTGACTTCTGCCGAGTTTGAGTTGGTCAACAGACTGCTGTTCCTTGAGAAGGCAGGGAATAAACGTCTGCGTGTGCCAGATAGAGAGTCTTTGCGTAGTTTGTTTCTAGGAGTGTGTCATGATGCCACCGGACATTTTGGCTATAAAAAGACAACAGCCAATCTGCTGCAAAGGTTCTGGTGGCCCACAATGATGAGAGACGCAAAGCTGTACGGGGAAACTTGTCAGGTCTGTCAGAGGGACAAGCCACGTACACAGGCTCCTCTTGGGCTTCTAAAGCCCCTTCCGATTCCGGAAAGGTCTGGTGAGAGCCTGTCCATGGATTTCATGGATACGCTGGTCACCAGCAAGAGTGGAATGCGCTACGTCTATGTCACTGTGGATAGGTTAAGTAAGTACGCTAGGTTAGTCTCAATGCCTGCAACAACTAAAACTGAGTATGTGATCAAGCTGTTGAAAGAAAACTGGGTCAGAGATTTCGGACTGCCTAAGTCTATAATTAGTGACGGAGATGTGCGATTCACCAGCGAACTGTGGAAAGCGGCAGCTGTAGAACAGGGCATGCAATTGCAAATGACATCAGGCAATCACCCAGAGGCGAATGGGCAGGCAGAGCAGTTGAACCACGATGTACAACACCTGTTGAGGCATCACATCAAGCCAAATCAGGTGGACTAGGATGAGAAACTTGCTCTCATCGCCAGCCTGTACGACAACGCTGTGCACAGCGCTACGGGAGTGAGCCCGAACAGCTTGGTACTAACGTTCAAGCCTAGACTGCCTTTGGACTTCCTACTACCTGAGAATCAGTGATCTGCTACACCAGGGACCTTAGAGTTTGCTTATCGGTATGAGCGCCTGATGCAGCAGGCTGTTGAGCAAATGCATAAAGCATAGGCGGCGATGATAGAGCTAGAGAACAAACACCGCCGTCGATCAACATTCCAGGTAGAGGAAAGAGTCTGGGTTAAGTCCTCAGAACTGGTACAGGAGCACGGGATCTCCTGTAAGCTCATGCAATAGTACTTCGGACCATGGGAGGTACTAGATGTCGTTGGGGATGAACCGGATGGGCCTTCTTATGTTATTCGCATCCCTGGTCACTTACGCACTTACCCTGTTTTCCATGCTTCCAAGCTTGCACCTTTCAAGGAAACCGATGAGTTCCCTCTCGTCGCTCAATGCTGCCCCAAACCATGGATGGAAAGGTTGACATCGACGACATCGTCGACCACAAGGAAATGCCAGTTCCAAGACTGACAGGCAGGGGACGTCCTCCGAAACCGACTGCAGTACCGAGTTCGGTTCAGACATCATACTGATCCTAAGGAAGATAGATGGTTCACACGGGAGGAACTGATGCAGACCGCTCCGCAGGTTGTCACTCAATATAAGAAGTCTCTGCAAAAAGGAAAGCACCAAATTATCGAAGATTGAACTTCTCAGAGGACTAGCGAAGTATGGAGGAGAGTATGCGAGGCATAGGCCTTGATAGGTCGGCCGCCCTAAGTGAAGGCAGGCTCGACAGACGATAAGAGGCCTATTTTAGACTACTTCGCAACTGAGGGAAATTCAGGCAGTTGCGCAGCGCCAGTTGGTTGAAGGCGCCCAGGCCCTGGCCTCCTTTACCGAATGTATCTAAGTCAGGCCCTGGGCGAGATGCGCAGCATAGACCCAACTCAGACAGCGGGCAGTTGGGCACGGGTAACTGTCGGTGGCCCTGGGTCTGATTCGTTTGGTCTGAGGCTCAACCTCCCAGGGCCTACCGGAAGCTTTTGGGCAGGGACCCAACGCAGCTAGGCTGCACGCAAGCAGGCTGGCCACTTCCATTTAGGAAAGGGCCAGCCCACACATTGGACATTCGGGCACTGGCTGCATGCTGCGCAAGCGCTGCTGCGCTAATGCTGGCCAGGCTCACGCGCTCACGGGCGAGTTGGAAGGAGCAGGCAGCCATAGCCGAGTTGCGCTGCTGTAAGCTGGATGGGGCGCATGGTGGTCCTTGGGTGCAAGTGGCATCTGCGAGTTGGGGAAGGAGGTTGTGAGTGATACGAGAGACATACCTGGTGCTTGAAGCGTGCGGCATTGGCCGAGATCTGCTCGTACTTCGTGGAGCTGTTGACGTCATCAGCGGCATTGTAGTCTAGGCTAGATAGGACCTGCCATTTGTAGTCTGGGCGCCGAGCGCTAGATAGGATATCGACATTGGTTCTTCGTTGATGATGATGAGACTATTCCAGCATTGTTAATTACGAGTTTTTGCTGTGTTCTTATTTGGTGAAACTCGTGATGCAATTCTGCTATTGGTTCGAGGTCACGACTATCTGGTCTCATGTGTATGATGTTGTTTGATTTCTGAAGTTCGCTATCGCTCATCTTCCGGATATCCGGCAGCCTCCTTGTTATCCGTTTCATTCGGCCGGAAAATATGCTCCGGATAGTACCGGAAATACCCTTTCCGGGGCCTGCGCAAAATATGCGTTGGGCCCCGTTTCAYAGTTTGGGGGCGCTAGGGGGTTTTGATGACCCCCGCCGACACCCTCACGCAGTCAAAATGTGTAGCGACCTTCCAGATTTCGAAAAAAAAGGCCAGATGTGGGCTGTCAATCTGTGAAGATCGACAACCCAGATCGGGCCATTTTTTGAATTCGAAATCACGGGCGTATCGGGGAGCGTTGCCGCGGGAAACCGCCTGCGCTGACCTGAGCAGCACGACAGCCGCCACCCCACTGCCCCGCTGCTCCGCTGCTTGTCGAAGCGCGCGCGTTGCGCTGTTCAGCTGCGCCATCGCCGCCAGTGGAAGGGGAGAGGGACAACGGCAGCTAACAACCAAGGGAGAGCCATGGCCATCGACGTGCAGTCCAGGTATGTGGACTGCTACACCGAACTGCCGCCCCACCTTACCCTCCTCCACCCCCTCCTCTTCTTCTTCGTCTTCCTCTCATCTTCATCATTTTTTCTTTTCTTTCGTTTTCTTCTTCTTCTTTTTCCTCATCTTGTTCGTTGTCTTCTTCTTTGACATTTTTCTCCATATCTCCCTCCTAGTCCTCTCTGCTTCTTCTTCTTCTCCTTCTTCAAATCTGTTGGGTCAAAGGTCGAACATGACTTTGGGGGTAGGCACACATCTCGTACGGAAGAGAGAGAGAGAGAGAGAGAGAGAGAGAGAGAGA
>BFEA01000262.1:947495-980463 GCA_003427395.1 Chara braunii | reverse complement strand
GAGAGAGAGAGAGAGAGAGAGAGAGAGAGAGAGAGAGAGAGAGAGAGAGAGAGAGAGAGAGAGAGACCAGGAGAGGGAGGCATGTTATAGGATAACGAGGAGGCGGAGTACGTTAAGGTTGTTTGGAGGAAGAAGAAGAAGAAGAAGAAGAAGAAGAAGAAGAAGAAGAAGACATTGGGGGTAGGACGACGTGGAATAGGGGCCGGGTTGGAGGAGGGTGAGAAAGACGACGACGACGACGACGATGGCGGCGAAGAAGAAGAAGAAGAAGAAGAAGAAGAAGAAGAAGAAGTCAGGGGCAGGACGACGTGAAGAAGAGGAAGACATTCAAGGTAGGACGCCGTGGAATGGGGGCCGGGTTTGAGGAGGGTGAGAAAGACGACGACGAAGAAGAAGAAGAAGAAGTTGGGGGCAGGACGACGTGGAGTAGGGGCCCAGTTGGAGGAGGACGAGAAAGACCAAGATGAAGGGGACGAGGACAAAGAAGAGGAAGAGGAGGAGGAGGAGGAGGACGAAGAGGACGAGGAGGAGGACGACGAAGAGGACGAGGAGGAGGAGGACGAGAGGGAGGACGGCGAAGAAGACATGGACAAAGACAGGGAGGAGAGGGAGGAGTAGGAGTAGGAGAGTAGGAGGGAGGAGGTGGAGAGGGAGGAGGAGGAGGGGAAAGGGGGGTCACGGGAGGAGGGCGCCAGGTGAGGGGAGCGGGAGGCAGGCAGTCTCGCCTCCACCATCCTCACGCGCCGCCCAGCCCCCGAACCGTTTTTTTTTTTTTTGTAATCGATCAATCAATCAATCAATCAATAAAAAAAAAACGAAAAAAAAAAATCCATTCGATTCAATTGGATCTTGATATTGATCAAGATCCAATCGAATCGACTGATACGATTGGATTTTATTTTTTTTCGTTTTTTTTATTGATTGATTGATTGATTGATTGATTGATTGATTGATTGATGGATTGATTGATTGATTGATTGATGGATTGATTAAACAAAAAAAAAAAGGAGCTGGTTGCGATACGGACTTGCAAATCGTTCGTCGAAGAGGAGGTGGAGGAGGAGGAGGAGGAGGAGGATGACGAGGAGGAGGACAAAGCAAGGGGAGGAGGAGGAGGAGGAGAAGGAGAATAGGAGGGAGGAAGTGGAGAGGGAGGAGGAGGAGGCAAAAAGGGGGTCACGGGAGGAAGGCGCTGGGTGAGGGGAGCGGGAGGCAGGCAGTCTCGCCTCCACCATCCTCACCTGCTGCCCAGCCCCTGGACGCTTTTTTTTTTTTTTTGTAATCAATCAATCAATCAATCAATCAATCAATTAATCAATTAATCAATCAATCAATCAATCAAAATAAAAATAAAAACGAAACAGAAAAATCCATTCGAATCGACTGATTCAATTGGATTTTTTTTTTCGTTTTTTCTTTTTGTAATCAATCAATCAATCAATCAATCAATTAAAAAAAAACTGTTTTGGGCCAAAAGCCTTCAAGTTTCATAACTCAGGTAGCCCTCCCCACGCGCAAACTTTTTTTTTTTTTTTTTTTTGGCGTTTTTTTCTGGGCCTTCTCCGGTTTATTCGGAAATCCGGATCAACCGGATGCCGGATGATAAGGCCGGATATTCCGGTCACTTAATCCGGCCGGCACTGCTGTGCTACCCAGACAAAAACAATTGGATGGTGGTTCTCGGAAGTCCCTCCCCCCATAGAACTCACACCAGAAGGGATGTGTTGGACAGATTTATCCACCCCAATCTGGTTCCTAGGTATCAACCTCAACGCAAAATGGTGTCACAACTCATCGGCCGCATCCTTACTTTCATCCATGATTAACAGAATGCAACATTGAAGGGTGTTCACACTTCATTGCTAGGTGAAGTTCTAGCCCTGAACAACTCTATTCTAGCCATGATGTGGTATGCTACATCCATATGGTTTCCCTCAGCCAATTTTCAAAGTCAGATCAGGAAAAACACAGCGGCATTCCTCTGGATAGGAAATCCTGACAACCAACACTTCATCCACAAGGTAGCCTGGCAGGTCGTCACGCAATCCAAGGCTAAGGGAGGCTTAGGCCTCCTGGATCCGGCCCGACAGATTTAGGTCCTTCAACTGAAGTGGCTCCTACAACTATCCCTCCAGGACAGCCTGCACTGGGCACCTATAGCCCTTAACCATATTAGAGAACTAGCCCCCTTTATAGCCCTTAACCATATCAGAGAACTAGCCCCCTTTATAGCCCTTAACCATATTAGAGAACTAGCCCCCTTTATATCTCCCAACAAAATGTCAGGGCTCTTTTGGATTTTATAATAAATATTGGCCTCGTCCCAAATGCAAAAAAAAAAAAAAACCCACAGCCACCCCACGACGTCACAAACAAGAACGAAACCGTGAAATCCCTATGGTCACAGATTCTACAAATCTGGAGAAACATTTTCCTCGAGAACAGGACAGGCCCCCCCAAAAGGGATGAAGTACTCAGACAACCCCTCTTCGGAAATCCCTGGATGAAAAATGACAAAGAAGAAATCTTCCCTCTCTCAAAATCAGAGGCCAAATGGGGTCACTGGGTAGAAAAAGGAATATGGAAAATCCAAAATCTCTGCGAGGACACAACCAACACATGGAAATTCGGAAAAGACCTAAGCACAACACTGAAAGGGACTCGTCACCTACAAGAAAATATAAACCTAATCATCGAGAGCATTCCTGTAGAATGGAGGCGTTTACTACGAACGGGGCGGAAATGGGAATACGGGGACTGTGCAGTAGCAATGGCACAGGGAACTATCATAGAGGTCCTAAGACTCAAAACTTACAAGAACCAGAACAAAAGCTGGGTCTGCTGCGATATCTTTACCCTCGATGAGCCAGGTAACCCAACAAGCTCCCTCAACACAGAAAGTAGGGCAGAAGCAGGATTCCTATCCAGAACCGTAAGAAGGATAAGGGTAATCGAAGGGGAAAGGAACAGTCTTTAAACCTCTATCAAGTATACAGGAATTGGAAATAGATCCAACTGAATGGACCTGGAGCACCCCCAATCATCTCTCCTCCACAGCAGGACTCCACAAACTAACCGACGACAAACCAAAGTTAGGCGACCGTCTCTTTTCTAAACCTAGCTCAATAACCAAGACCTTAACAAAAACGATGGGCAAAAGAAGCGAGTACTCTCACCGAAGCTCAAATCTCACCCCCTTGGCTAGCTATCTTTGACACAAGACCAGTTAAACTTGCCAGCCTACGATGGCAGATAGCTTTCAGGGCAGTACCGGTGAATCACTGGCTAGCGCAAAGGAAGAAAGCAGAACGGAGCAAGATTCTTGGTGCAAAGTATGCAATCAGCAAACCCTGGAAACTCTAAAGCACTGCTTTACCGACTGCCCAGAGGCCAGGAAGTTATGGCAGGAATTAGAAAACACCTGGATTACCCTATCTAATAAGACTATCACGTTAAGCCCTGACACTGTATTCCTCGAAATTGAACAAAACCCACGCAGTCTTCTTTTCCCTTATCAAGAAAGGAGCACTTTGGGGATTATGGAAAAGAAGATGTGACAAAACCTTCGAAGACCACCCCACCAACCCCAAGAACCCAATCATCACAATAAGGAACATGATAGAAACAGAACTACACATGCTATGGAAAAAAATCCAACAACAAATTCAAAACGCCCCTGACAAAAGGCCAGAAATAACCCAAAAATTCACAGCCCTATAATTAGGATCAGGACAGCTAAGAACTATAAAGAAATGGAAACCCTCAAGAACTGGCTAATCATCCCATCCGCATACAACAGCAGCATCCCCCCTCACCCCCTAACATCACACTTCCAAACACAGACCAACCCTCACCAAGATCCCATCACCAATCCCACACGACCCCCTCAATAACAGCCTCCTACATCCCAAACGGCCCCCATCACACTCCACTATCCCCAATCACGCCTACTGGAGAATTCCCACAACCCCCTCCACACAGACCCACAAACCAGTACAAGCTACATAAGAACTTGAACATGTCAAGGATTAAGACACGGAAGCTATCTTAGACAGGAGTGAACTAGTGAAAAAATGAATACAGATCTTATGTGCAATATTCTCCGATACAAAGCCTGAGAGGGTTTAGGGTTTTAGCATAGACTATCGCAGAAGACCGAACCAGCAGATCCAGCAAGTAAAGAATATCTGACAGACAAGGAGCTGAGAGGATCAGTCTGGAAAGGGCCCAAGAGTATTGATTTCCTGACCTTGCACTGTGCTCAGCAGACGCTTCGCGTCTATAGCAACCAAAAAGCAAAGAGGATGTCAGTACAGCAACCAAAGAACAGTAGTAGAACAGGCTTACTTAGGCAGGGGTGAGGGGTGGTGAATCCTTCCCTCCGGAAGTAATCAATGCGATCCCTCGGACCTTCTTACCATAAGGGGGAGGAGCATGTGTAAGTGCCCAGTGTATTCCATTTGACTTGCCGGGGGAATAGGAACCGGACTGATGCTCCCCAGAATGGACAAGGAGCCAGAACCATAAGGTTCTGTTAAACAAAAAACAAAAAACAAAAAAAAAGTTACGATCCTGGTCATTTCCAAAGTGCAAATTCACAATGAAAGACAATGCCACCCAATTGCGAAAGAAATGAAGGCACTTGCAAAGAGATAAAGACCAGAGGAGAGAGAGAAAGAAGAAGAAGAAGAAGAAGAAGAAGAAGAAGAAGAAGAAGAAGAAGAAGATATGCACCAGCAAGACCAATGACAATTCCCCCCTTCTCTCTCCACCTTCCTCCTCCTCCTTCACTTCGCCAATCTTATTCTTCTCCCAACAATAATAATAACAATGAATGGATGAACCAGAATCAATATCCGAAGTTCCCTCTTACTGCTGACTCAACCCAACAACAACAACAACAACAACAACAAGTCCACCATAGCTATGGCTTCCCTCCTTCAGCCTTCTCTCTCATGCATAGGCTATGGCGGACTAATGAGGGACCTGCCCTCCTGTCCAAAAGACAACCCAAAGCAGCTATGGTGCTGCGCTCAACCCAAAGCAGCTATGCCGCTGCTGATTGGTCCGCCATGCCTGACTCTGCCTCGAGCTTCCTTGGTGCAGCACTACCCCAACTGGGGCCTTCCAGATGCAGCGCCCAACAAGGTGTTGAAGACGGTGTCCACCATAGCCAGGTTGGTGCCTCGCCACGCTCCTACCTCGCCCCCTTCTTCCTCCTCCTCAAGCTGGACCGCTCGCCATAGCCAGGCTGAGCTCCAGCGGCCCTTCACCTCCAAGCAGCGCTGTACCAGCCAGCGCTGTGCTCCAGCAGCATGTCGCCAATCCTTGCATACCGCAAATGAGGAGGAGCTACTTGCTCCTCCGAAAGATATAGTGGCCTACTGGCCTCCTGGGCGGTGACTTCCTAGGCCATACCTCCTCCCTTTCGGAGGGAAACATCATTGCAGGCTCTGCTATCCTCCGGGCAGGCCCTAGACCCGGGCTACTTGGACTGGTACCGGCCTACCTCTAGCCTACCGCTACTGGGCCTCTAAAAATGCCAACTTTTTGTCTTCTTCTGCTCGGCCTCCAGTACCCGACACTTCTACCACTACTTCAGTGGTACCGGCCTACCTGCTACTTAAGTGTTTTTCCCCTCTGCTCTAAGTGCAGCGGGCCTACCCCCGCTACTCGAGTGTTTTCCCCCCTGCAACCCTTCACAGTCACGGCCACAGGTAAGTACCGGCCCTGCGGGGCCTTTCAACCAACAAGTACCCTTGCGGGTCACACACACACTCAACCGACAAGCACTCAGACAGGCATGCAAACCAGCAGGCACGCACACACACACAGACATGGAAATCACAGCAGAGTGCAGGAATTTCAGCAAGGCATTCATTCCAGCAGCAAATCCCAGAAATCAGCAGTGTTCTCAGTCTGTGTTTTTGGCGGGTCATTACAAAAAGTTGAACTGCAACTGGATGGATTCCACTCCGAGCTCATTACTTTTATTTGTGCCTAGGCCTACAGTGTCGTAGAGGGCTCTGGCCTAGAGAGTTCTAGATGTCTATGTCCTCAAGGTTCTATGTGACCAAGATCAGCTAACAGTGTTCCTACTTGGGGGGTCCCAGGTTTGAGTGTTTCTTTTTTTTTCCTTCTTTTTTTTTTTGTTAACTTGCTTTTAATTAAAAAGGCTGAAAACCAGCTCCAGTGTTCCTTACATCAAGTACCCACTCACCGTTTCGCTTCGTTATGGTCAAGGAGCCCTGCAGCAGTAGCACCCCTGCTTTATACAATTTTCCCTCCAACCTCCCTCTTGACTCTATCCTGCCGGTCAATCCAGCTGCACCTTCAACAAACCCCTGCCGCTCAATCCAGCGACACCATCAACAAACCGGTGCCGGGCAATCCAGCGACACCCTCAACAAACCCCTGCTGGCCAGTCCAGCTACCCCCTCCCGAAACTTGTTGACTTGTTTGAACTTCGAAATCACATAGCAAGTTAGCAACCATAAGGGATATTTGCTCCAAATTAGTCCAATGCGTTTTCTTCTCATGGCTATACCTTTGCAGCAGAGTTTGCTGTAATCCCTTGAGTATTTTACTATGTTTCCTTCCCTGGGCACGAGTTCATGGAGGGAAGAGAGCCACGGTGCTTGCTTTTTTCTGAGAGGCTTTTCAGCAGATTAAGGTATTACAGCAGCGTGTGGAAATGCCTTTGAGCCTTTGTGGTTCCAGCGCAAGTAGTATAATGTATTTTTTAGATTATAAAAAGTTTGTTGCTTTTCCAAGTCATGATGTGAGCAGCTAGCCACAAGCAAAAATGTGTTCACAGAGAGTCTAATGACCTATTTCTGGCCTGCAGGTTCTGGATCAATTTTTCAACCTTAAGCTTCCAGTGACGTTTATCCCGCTGAAATGCATTGCCAGTGCAATTGACAAAGGGCTACAGATATACGCTACTCGAATCGCCGCAGAGCTTGGTGAGTGAAAATGTGTTTGTTAGCCATAAGTTCAATGAGGAGTTTAGTTACGTTTATTGAACTTGATCGTGTATTATTGGACTGCTGGTACTGACTAAGCTTCGTCCCCAAAAAGTCGTGAAGAATTGTTGACTTTTAATTTCTAAACAGTATTAGGAAAAAATGACTAAGCTCCATAGATGTTATATACCACATCATTGAGAAGTGTTGGCGAATGCCCATCTTGTTGATCTGTTTGGCAAGCATGTTTTTGGCCATTTGAAGCGCCTTCTTTCGTCGAGGTACCGGGCGCTACATTACAAGGAAACCCGCTGAAGGCGGTCTTGGTATTATAGATCCCAAACAAGAAACTATTCTCTACAAATAAAGTGGATTGTCAAACTCCTCACCAAATAAATCGGGACCAGCATGGAACAATCTGGCGCTAGTCAGTATAAGAAGGCTGGCTCCGGTAACGACACCAGCAAACATGTCGGGCCTATTTTGGGTAACGAACAAAGAATGGATCCCAAAAACAGGCCGCAGGAATCAACAAAGAAAGGGAACACCCACCAGAACCAACCCCCCCACACCCTACTGGACTGCACTTCTAAGGATTTGGTGGGAAATCGTGCCGAAGAAAGTCGGGAAACCAAAGACCAGAGAAGAAGTACTGAGGCGACCTCTATTTGGCAATCTGTGGCTGAGAGACGAAAGTGATCACCCGCTTTTGCTTAAACCCAATGGCACACGTTGGTTATCACGGATAAAACACGGGATCTGGAAAGTCTCTCACATATGGGACGAAGGCAAGAAGGGGTGGCTCACTGATCAGGAACTCGCCACCCGTCTGAAGGGATGCCACTGGTGTGAAGAGAACCTGCAAACAATCATCAGATGCATCCGAGAGGGATGGAAAGAAAGATTAACAGAGGCACCGACTTGGAAAACGGGGGAATGGGGGGTCAAGATACAAGAGCAGTCCCCTTTGAAGGCCTACCAATTCTCCCACAAGCAGCAGGGCAAACCTTGGCTGTCTTCACAGCCTTTCCGGTCACTCGGACAGCGCACAACTCTGTGTCCATTCTGAACAAGGATGTAGAAGGAGTGGTTCTCGATCTGTTCCTTTTCAGGAAAGTAAGAGTCATCGGTTCATGGCCCAAAACAATTTTCATGATAGACACAGCAATCTAGGACCTGGAATTCGGCCCGGTGGAATGGGCCTGGACACCAGGAAGGAACAAAATTGCCAAGATGGATACCCGCATACAGGACTACTCAGTCAAACTGGGCTATAGGCTAGTCCTCAGAACCAAGGACCCGGACCCCATAATCAAGAACAGATGGTCCAAACTAATGGGTCAGGACGCCAGCCGCATCCCACAAATCCCATGGAAAAAAATTCATTCAATCAGACCAGTAAAAATTAGGACCCTCCAATGGCTAATTGCATACGCGGCCTTACCAGTTGATCAATGGCTGCACATCCGGAGACATAAGAACGATCCCAACAGCTCAGATGTATGTTCAGTATGCACGGATAATGAACCAGAAGACATGCTCCACTGTCTAATACGTTGCAGAGAAGCAACAGAATACTGTGCAAGGGCGTCGGCCCTCTGGGACTCTCTATTCTCGTCTTCCCTACCCGAACATCCCTTCCAACTTCTCCTTTGGACTAACACCCCTACCCAGTTGAACAAGACAGAGAGGATCTGGTTCGGAATGATCAGGAAGGCAACACTATGGACCATCTGGAAGAAAAGATGTGGCAGGACCATTGAGGGTGCGTCAAACTCGAGGGAAAAAGTCTGGGCGGAAACTAAGGATTTGATTCAGGCAGAGATTTTATGCAAGTGGCACAAGGCAAGACTTTCCCTACCAGATGAGGACGAGCAACAGCGCGCAGCAAAAACCTGGCTGATTGAAGGAAAAGTTGCAGAGATAAAGAACTTTTATCTACGATGGAAGGAATGGCACAAGTCGTGAGGGGATAGGAGAGGACCAAGATACCTCACGACCGATGGAGTAGTCCTGACACAGACAACAATGTCCTATGCTGAGCAACATGGGTATCAGGCATGAATTGGGAGAGGAAAGAGCTTTAGATCTGTGACTGGAGGCAGTTCCTACCACTTTCTCTTGCTTTGAATAGGTCTATTTGACAGGCCCAAGAAGAGAACCTGAGAGGAGCAAGTAAAAAAAAAAAAAAAAAAAAAAAAAAGGGCAAGCTGACAGTCAATCCTCCCCCAACGGAGCAATCAATGCTGGTCAGGGGTCCTTCAGCCAGATGGAAGGAAGCGTGAGTGTGTTTTTTTCTCATATTGTATCCAATCTTGACTTGCCGGGGGAATAGGAACCGGACTGACGCTCCCAGAATGGAAAAGGAGCCAGGCCCATAAGGACCTGTTTTGTTAAAAATAATAATAATAATTAAAAAAAAAAAAAGAAGAAGGAAAAAATGACTAAATTTTAACAAAAATAAGAAGGCCAATTCTTGAAGTAAAAGGGCCTTTACCCGTTCAGACCTTGAATGGCGAATGCAGCATAATGGGGCCCACTCGGCCAGAACTCAATTCGTGAAAAGCAGATCAAAAGACATGTTCTCTGGGTCAAAACTCACATCCTAACTAAAGTGAGGAGTTGTGTCAAAGGTCACAGTCGTGCCCCAGGACGAACAGTTGCAGCATTCAATTGTGAGAGTCACGTCTGTTCGTCCAGGGGGCTGTGCAAGTCATGTTTGTTCGTGCAGTAGATGTGTCTGTTCGTGCAGAAGTTGTCTGTTCGAATGGAAGTCAGTGAGGTAGAGTCCTAGTCCAATAGGCAGTCCAGATTCAGACCCAAAGTCCAAAAATCTGGCCTAAAGGCCGCAGCAGCAGCAGACCCTGAAGGAAAGGTACTGGGACACATNTCCAATAGGCAGTCCAGATTCAGACCCAAAGTCCAAAAATCTGGCCTAAAGGCCGCAGCAGCAGCAGACCCTGAAGGAAAGGTACTGGGACACATTCTGCAGTGGTCTGGGACTGGGGAAAGACCCAAGGAAGATTGATTCAGACCTCACGAAGGGAGGCCAGCACTATAAGAGACCAAGGCAGCCTCCGGGTTTAATTCATAAAGGCCCTTTTACTCTCGCCGGCCTAATTTCGAAGTCCTCTGAGAAACCCTTATCTGTCCACAATATTGACACCTCTTCTTGCTCTTTCATAGTAAGATACTATGTTCGGTGCAGTTTTAATTAGCTCTTCCCTACTAAACCAGCGGTCTTCACTTGGATCTTGATATGCAAATCTGACTTTATATTGCTGCTGTGGTCTACCTCTGCGTCCAGTCTGAATAGTACTTTCAGCAACGATCTTATCAACATCAGATTTCCCATCCATACTTGGAGGAATTGGTGATCATCGACTGGGAAAGCATTCGTTAGTTACACAAGGTAAGAGTTTTGACGCGTGGAACACCGGGTAGGTATGCAAATGTGGGGGTATCTCAATAACATAGGAGGGTCCATCTATATCCCCTATCACATCCAATACTTGCCACGGTCCTCTGTAGGCAGGCAACAATTTATGAGATATGTTTTCCTCTGGGATAAATTCCTTCAATTTTACCTAAACCAGATCACCTACAGCAAACTGAGAAGGTCTCCTGTGTTTATTGGTCTGTTCAATCATTTGGTGTTGCGCTTTTATTATGTTCTCCTTTACCTTTCTGATATTGCATTGTGAACTCTCTAGTCCTTGGCAGAAGTTTATGTGCCCTATCCAAGGTCTGCGAGGACTCCATCCCAAATGTAACTCCATCGGAGTTCTGCAAGTAGTCAAGGGCACAACGTTGTTGTAAGCACTAGCAACCTTGGGCAAATGTTCATCCCAGTCAATCTGGTCAGGCCGAATGTACAGACGCAACGTCTGCTCCTGTTCATTTGCTCAGTCTGCCTATTCGTCTCAGGGTGTCGGCCTGATGACATTGTTAGTTTAGATCCATAGACACTCGTTAGTTGCTGCCAATGTTCACCGGTGAACCGAGAGTCTCTGTCACTAACAATAGTCAAGGGATGACCGTAGTCCTTTACCCAGTGATTAAAGAATTCCTGAATTCCTAAGTCAGTTTTAGCTTCCGCAGGCAATGCTACAAAAATAGCAAACTTGCTGAATCTATCAATGATTACCATAACTTGGCTCTTTCCATTCTTGCTTTTCACCTTAGTGTCCAGGAAATCTATGGACACAGAGTCTCCAGGACCCGTTGGGATAGGCAAAGGCTTCAATAGACCAAGGGGAGGCTGTGTGGTGCTTTTGTTTCGCTGGCACACTTGACAGCCTTGCACATATGAAATGCAATCAGATTTCATTCGAGGCCAGGTGTAAGAACGTAAGAGATTAGCGTAGGTTTTCCTCCACCCGAAATGGCCTTCGGCATCATGGCATTCCCCTAGGATCACACTTTTGATTTCTTCCTTGTTTGGAATACTCTTGTGGCGCTTCTTGAATACGTTTTAGCATAGCGCCATAAACAAAATCAGTGGAATAAGCATTCTTAATCTTATCTTGTATATCGGTGCCTATGTCTAAATACGTTACAATAGCACCGAAGAAGTCAGATCTTCGACTCAATGCGTCAGCAACAATGTTATACTTACCCTTTACTGGCTTTAGTTCAAAGGCATACTGATCGATTTCCGCAGCCCACCTAGTCAGTTTAGGTGTCATCCGGGTTTGCGTTTTTAGCCAGCGAAGTGTCTCATGATCGGAGTACACTTTAAAGTGGCGACCTAGGAGATAATGACGCCAATGGTCCAAAGCTTCCCGGAGTGCGTAGAACTCTCTTTAATACGTAGAAGCGGCGACTTTCTCACTAGGCAGTCGTCGGGACATAAATTCAACAGGCTTGTATCCATTC
Source organism: Chara braunii (assembly GCA_003427395.1). NCBI lineage: Eukaryota > Viridiplantae > Streptophyta > Charophyceae > Charales > Characeae > Chara > Chara braunii. The sequence continues at coordinate 968,620 of BFEA01000262.1, read as the reverse complement.
TCCTCATCTTGCTAGAGTACAACGCCTATCCCATACAGACTGGCGTCGGTAGTAAGAACAAAGGGCAAAGAAGGATCAGCAACTTTCAAAACCGGATAATTAATCAAACATTTCTTTAGACGTTTAAACGAGGACGTACAATCTTGGTCCCACTTCCAGATAGTTTCCTTTTTCAGCAATCTGCGAAGGGGAGCATTAATTATCGTAAAATGCCTTACGAACTTACGGTAGTAATTAGCCAACCCAAGGAATGACCGTAGTTCCGTCAATGTACGCGGGTTGGGCCAATCTTGAATAGCTGCAATTTTTGCGTCTTCCGGTTTAATTCCATCTCCGTCTATAACATGCCCCAAATATAATACTCGACGCTTTGCCCACTCACACTTCTTCGGGTTCAGTTTCAATTTTGCCTCACACAACTTATTTAGCACAAGTCGAAGGTGCTCACAATGCTCACTCAGACTTTTACTAGACCAAGATATCATCTAGATATATAACAACAAATTTATCAAGCCATTCATAAAAAAGTTCATTCATCATCCGCTGGAAAGTTGCAGGTGCATTAGTAAGACCAAAGGGCAACACAATGAACTCATAGTGCTCATACCTTGTTTGAAAGGCAGTCTTAAATTGGTCTTCTAGTTCTACCTCAATTTGATGGTAGCCAAATTTCAAGTCAATTTTCGTGAAGTACCTGCTACCTTGAACCCTATCCAGCAAATCATCGATCCTGGGTAATGGCTCAACATTTTTAATAGTTATATCATTTAATCTTCTATAGTCAATACACATGCGGACCCCGCCATCTTTCTTTGGCACGAACAGTACTGGCGCGCCATAAGGTGAGGAACTAGGCCTAATCCATCTCTTTTCTAGCATTTCATCGAGCCGGGTTCGCAGTTCATCTAATTCTTTGGGTGACATTCTGTAAATTGGGCCCTTTGGAATTTGACTTCCAGGAATAATATCAATGCGATGTTTGATTGGTTGTTCTACCACACCGCTTGGGGCCTCTGCCACATCTGCGAATTCTTTCAGAAATTTCTCAATTTCTGGGGATTTTTCTTCCTCTTCCCCTTCCTTTACTAGGCGCACATATGCCACAAATACTTGGTCAAACAGATTATACTTCTTTATATGGTGGGCGAACGTGGGGGCACTCATACAGCAATGAGCCAAATTGCTTTCCTTACCAGATTCATGAAATAGGCGGATTTTCTTTTTTCCACCCTGCGGGCTAGGGAGCCACTCATGGTCCCTCGACCTCACATCCGCATCTGCAGTTTCCCCCCAATCTGTACCTAAGAGAATGTCAAAAGGGAGACTATCTTCCACCAAGAGAGTCAGAGAGTGAAGAACATGTTCCACCTTCCCCTCTGCTCCGAGCCGAAAGTATGTCTGAATCCCCTCAACATATCTATCTATCACAATTTCGCAACTATTCGCTAATTTACTTACTACGGGCTCTTCCAACTGTTTTACCTTTAGCCCGAGATGCAACTTTTGCAGACCTTTCTTACTAATATAGTTGCATGTTGACCCACTATCAATCATATCGCCTACTCTTACTTTATTGACTTCTAGATCTGCGATAATTAGCTGCCCTTTTCGTTTTTTCATTTCGACCCAGGCTTAGCGACTAGTGGCCAACTCATCACCCGTGCCTGCGAGGGAACCACCTAGAGAGGTACATACACTACCTCCCTCTGGACAACTGACTAGGTGGGGATCGTTTATCTTTTCAGTTTCTGCCACGGGAACCTTCGAATGGGAGGATGTCAGTCTGCTTGCATCCGAAGTTCCTGTAGAGGCAACTGAAACCCCTACTGGTTGTTCCCTTTTGGTTGTTTAAAGTCTGGGCAGACGGGAACGATGTGATTGGGGTTACCACATTTGAGGCATTGATCGACGACTTTTCTATTTTGCCGAACTTTTTTTGTGATTCCCAACTTTTCCCAAGGTCTGCCTTCGGGCAGGCCAGGATGGGGTGGATACGAAGGATCCCAGTTTCCGTTCCACGTGCCTCTTCCTCTTCGCCATGTGGATTTGGGTCCTCGACCACCTTGCGAACGACCAATGCCCCTTCCTCCCACGTAGTAGCTTCCTTCGCCATCACCCCTCTAGGTGCCGGGTCCTCTTCCTCCACGACCGCGGCCTCCTCTTCCTCTGCCACGGCCTCTTCCTTGTCGCCCTCCCCCGCGGGCTGCAACGACCGCGTAGTCCCCCTCCTGAACTACCGATCCGTTGTGTGCATCTCCCTCCAAACCATAGTCTATCTGATCGTATGAGAGAGTTTCGACACCTCCTTCTTCAAAGGTCAGAAGAAGGTTGTCTTTCCCAAGAATACTTCCTGAGATGGTACGGTTTTGCCATTTTTTGTCGGCTTGCAGATCTTTCCAATAATGACAGTAGTTTGCCTCCGCCAAGAAACCAGTATGATCTAACGCGATCTTGCTGAACTTCTCATAGGGCATCCCCTCTTCCTTGGTTACGGGGATATAGCTGAGTGCGGAGAGGATCGGGAAGTGCTCTAACAAAGTTATTAAGAATCTGCATTGGGGTGAGTGCATGCTCAGCGCATTGCAGAAGTTCGTCCATGGTAGATTTAAGTGTAGATACACTTTTCCATTTCCTATCTGCGATATTCAAGATTAACATTCAGTTCTCCAGGCTAAGTATTTATCTTCGAACCGTTCCCGGACCGCTTTAAAGAAATCTTCAATACGGGTTTGTTGGGAATACTCTACCATAGTCTGACAATTAGCTTCTTTCGGCAAGGAAATTGCAAAACTCGTTGCATCTTCAGCCATACACGAACTGGCCATGAGAACCCTGTCCCAATACGGAATACGTTGCCCGTACACGTAGGACTCAACCGCTGCAATCCAATGCAAAACACTTTCTTCCTTTTTGCCGGTGTATGTCCACGACCCCTCTAATCTTCCTAACTTCTCCTGCGTCTTCTTGCAGCACACCTTCCTCTTTTTATCTCCGTCTCCACCACCATTTCCATCTCCTCTATCTCCTGCACTGCTACTTACCAATTTCTCAATCACGGCGGGGGTCAAAGTTTTACTGATCTGCTCATCTAATTTTACAATATATGCTTGCACATGTTGATCAACTTCTGCTGCAGATCTCTGTAAGAAGGTATTCCAGACTCCCTCAAACTCATACTGATGGGCTTCAACTTTCTGCAAGGTCTTGCTCATCGCTGCCAACTCTTGCTTTGTATGGAGAACAGTTTCTGTCAAGAGGGCAAGTTGCTCTTCGGTTGCTGTTTGTTTTTCTTTCTGCGCCCGTAATTCTCTTTGCAACCTTTCACCCTCTACCCGCAGTCTCGTTTTCTCTTCCAGCTCTTGTCGCTTTGCTGCTAACATTTTGCTGTGCAATTCTGTTCGTTTTTCTTCCAGCAAGAGTTCCTTTTCCCTTTTATCTTCAATTGATGCCAATTTTGCGATATACGTGTCCCGTTCTTCCTCTGTCTCTTCAATTCTTTCACTAGTATAGCTATATTGGTCATACCAATTTAAGAGTCTGACCTGTATATTCAACCCACCAGTCTGACTGCTTTCGCCCCTTTCAGTTCGACGTCTGGTGAGCATGTCTTTGTCATCTGCAGGTTCATCTTCTTCCTCTATGGTCTTTTAATTCTTCCTGCAATTCTTTTTCCATCTTTTCTTTCAACTCTTTTTTAATTCTTTCTTCTTCTAGCCGAGTTTTCTTCCTCAACTCTTCTTCTTTCTGTTTCTTTTTCTGTTCTTTTTCTTTCTTTTTCTTGGCTTAGCGGCGGTCTACTTCTGCCTGCTCTGCCGCTGAGAGTCCGGGTTTCGCAGTTCCGGATCTCATCATCATGCGGGAGGTACACACTCTCCCAAAGCCGAGAGGAAAGGAGAAACGGAATAATGGCCCCAAAAGAACAGACAGAGCCACCATCCCATACATGGGATAGTCATCCATGGTGGAGAACAGCACAGGGGAAACCTCCACCGGACCACCAAGTAGCTACCCCGGATCTAACTTTTTTTTTTTTTTTTTCAAAATCTGGATGCCGCTGCTTGAGAATAACGAAATTTAATGATGCAACTAATATACAATGTTTTCTTATTCAGAACTCTTTTTTACTTGCTGTCTGTTTAGTTACTTAGCTGATCTATGCCTTTGATGGTCTGACTGGTTACTTTCGTTAGAGAAGGTAGCTAGGAGATACTCAAACTTACTTCAAAAACAAATCCAATTTATAACAATTCTCTCTGTTCTCAACCACTTACACTCTGACGTGGCAGTACACAGTTCCCAGCCTAATCCTATCTTCTCTACTTCTCGGCAGACCAAATGGCTAACACGAAGACCAGATGTTGATCCTCTAGTCCTATCTGTCAGATCAGACCAGGCCACGGGTTTCGTCCAGACAGCAGCAGCGACCGCCAATAAGAAGGRGAAAGAGATACACAACACACAAGTTTACAATCAACAAGGTAGGTGGGGCAGGAGGTGCTTCTCTTCTTTGTAGCCGTTGATGAAGACTCCACGTTCGCTCCAATCGCTCTAATCGCAGGTAAGTCTTCTCCTCCTTAGCTCCTTCTTCTTCGGCAAACTTCCCCCTCTATCCCAATCCAACTCTACTTCGCCTCTCTTCTTCCTTCGTCTCTTGCCAGCTATACTCAAGTGAGCTTATCCTTCTCGCCGGCCTTGATCATGCCAGCGCGTCCAGTAAGAGTAACAAGTTCTGCTCCGATACCAAATTGCAAGGAACCCGACTGTTCAACACTTGCTGGAGTGCATCAGATCACATGCATTTATACAGATTTCATAGATTGCGATGTCTCACTCAAAGCCCAATAGAAGAGGACCAGGAAGCTCAACCCAATTATCATAACCAGATTAAGAGAGGAAATTTGTGAGTCCAAAGTATATAGCGCCGAACAGAGTTACAAGTCTTCTTCAATAAACATGAGTCCCCAGGCCTGGCGCTCATCAGCACCAGCTGCCAAACGTCAGCAACAGCGCTGCCACGACACTTCCACACTCTCATGCGAAGTGAGCATCTGTCCAAATGGGAGGCTGGCCAGTCCTTTATAGTGCTGGAATGGCCTGGCGTGGCCTGTATTCAGCCTCAAGTGTCTGGGACTCCTGCCCAGTACCTGTTGTTGCAACGTGTATGGCCCAGTATCTTTTCCCATGGTCTGCTGCTGCTTGAGGCCATCGAGCCTGTCTTTTGCACTCCTGGTCTGAATCAGGACTGACTCGTGGGATTATGACTAGACTGGGACTGTGGCCTTTGACTCATTGCCGAACAGACATGACTTTCCATCGAGGAGACATGACCCTAACTCAGTCTTGAAAACTGTGTCCAATACCTGTTCGTTCAGGAACTGTTTGTGACTGTTCAAAATGACTTTTCATTTCATTATGGATGCGACATTTGCCTCAGGAACTTTGTCTTTTGAGTTGCTGCTCGTGAATTTAAGTTCTGGCCGACAGGGCCCCTCACTGTTGGGGCATTCATCTGGGGTTTAATTCGTAAAGGCTCTTTTACAGAGATCACATTCATGATTATTGGGGACATGGTTCAGAGTTGAGTTACTTTGTAATTCGACATCTGGCGAGTATCTTACAGACCGGGTCCATTACAGGTGGTTCTTTTAACTTCTTTATAAACCACCAGTACCTTCCCCGGCCATTTTTCTAAGACGCGCATGCATGCAGCCCCGTCGGGGGGTATGTCCTGGGTTGCAGTTTCACTTGCAACTCATCCAGGCAAAACGTGTTACAGGCAAGGCCCGATTTGCCTGTATGCATTTCCAATGAAACGGCACCCCATTACATCCCACCCGACCTGGCGGCATGCATGGCGCATCTTGGAAAAATGGCTGGGAAACGTGCTTGTGGTTTTAGTTTCACGCGTGTGATTTTGGACAGCATATGACAAAATGAGAGCTTTGATGAGCACTGGACTTTGCTTCACCGACAAATGCAAAAACAAAAAAACAAAAAGGCATTGCCAAGTGCAGTGTGGGCCACTGTAGGCTGTAATAACATGGCACATACGCCTGATTGGCAAAAGGATTCATGACTGAATCGCGTCAATGACAATCATCCTCATTCGGATGGATTGTGCAACAGTGCTGTTTACGAGTTTTCTCCCACTGGCCAAGCAGTAGGGAGAGAAACAGCTTCAATGCAAGTGGTTCTGATCCTGAGGGTCGTTTTTCTTTTTCTTTTTCTTGTTTGCATTTGTCGTTTGTCCTGGCTTATGGTCACTTTGATTTGTATGAATTACGGCTGTGATACTGCTCCCTGGGCAGAGCACGTGGCTAAATGGTACATGCATGTAACTGTTATTTTAATTTATTTATCATGATTTCGATTTTTTTAAAATTTATTAATTATTATTATTATTATTATTATTAACAAATTCGGCCTCGAGTACCAGGTGGGTGATATCGTGATTTCAAATCCTGATGTCATGATAACTTGATAGGGCACTGTTGCTGTGATTTCAAAGTCTATCGTAGTATCGTTCCATCCAGCGGCTTAGCTCAGTTGTGGCTGTGATACTGCTCCCTGGACAGAGCAGGTGGCTAAATGGTACATGCATGTAACTGTTATTTTAACTTATTTTAAGTTATTTATCATGATTTGGATTTAAAAAAATATATATATTTATTTATTTTCTTAACGAACTCGGCCTCAGAGTACCAGGTGGGTGATATCATGATTTCGAATCCTGATGTCATGATAACTTGATAGGGCACTGTTGCTGTGATTTCAAAGGCTATAGTAATATCGTTCCATCCAGCGGCCTAGCTCAGTTGGTTCAGGAGGTCGTGGGTTCAATCTCCATCGGCCTCATGTGCCTTCCTGGGCCTGCTTAGACCACTGCATTTCCCAATCCGCATTGAGCAGAGTCTGCTGATGCTCGTAGGGGCTACCTGAGGGCAGGCACAGGGATTGGTCCTCTTGGCATGGTCCCTGATGCTACCGGCTGTCCCCTGGCCGGTATCGCCCACCTGCAGGACGGGAGCAACCCCTGCATGTTGTTCTCTCGTGAACACGGTTCTGGCTGCAACGGGGTTCCCCGTATGACTATAATTACCATTAATTAGGAGTAGTGGTAGGTATGTAGTGTGAGGTGAAATTGAGAGAAGAATGTAGCTTGCTTAAAACAAGTTAATAAAAATAAAAAAGGGCTATTGTTCCCCTCACAGAGCACGTGGTCATCATTCTGACTGCATGTGAATCAACTTTTGAGCCACATACTGACAAAATCCTCCTGTGTTCTATTTGGGCAGAGGGGGGAGAGGGGGGAGCGGAAGGGTTACAGTAACTCAAAATGGTAGAGGTTCAGCTGCGGAGCCATGCAAGTCCTGAGTGAAAGGCACTGAAAGCACGTGAAACGACTCTCTCCTCATGGCCACCCACTGTCCAGTGAATTTGCCATTCAAAATGTTATCTGACTCCGTGTTGTCATCTAAAATGTTAATCGAAAGATTTGGTCTCGGAGCTACCAGCAAGGATTGTTAGGTGTGGGCGCTCTTATCACCACACCTGACAGGTGTTGTGTAAAAAAAGAAAAGAAAAGAAAAGAAAAGAAAAGAAAAGAAAGATTTGGTTCAGATAAGTAAGCAGCACAGAAAAGGCATCAGCAGCAACACCCAAAGCACAAGCAGAGTGGAGAGTAGGCCAGAGGTGACAGAATTCAACCTTCAAAGCCATCTGGCTTTTTTTTTTTTTTTTTTTTTTTGACATAATTCAAGAGCTTACAACTTTAACATATCCACCGACTTTTCTTTGAAGGAATCGATATCGAAACTTTTCTTTGCAAAAATCTGGGCTGACGCTAGAAATGACATGATGCAGTTTGATATGAAGTACAATGAATATATATGTTTAAAGAAAAATTATGATTCATTCAATCATTTGATTTTAGTAAAGATTGTATATAATAGATTTGATAGATTGATTTGAAAACATCAAGTACTGAAACATTGAATTTATTGTATTGGCAGAGATAGGATTTGAACCTATGACCTCAAGGTTATGAAGTCTCGGGTGTATCCTTGCAGTGCACTAGCCTTCCATAGAAAATATTCTTCTTGAATTTGGCTATGTCGAATAAAGAATCTTGCATTTTTATCGAATATTTTGAGTGGACTGAGTTAAAAGGTCGCGACTCTTCCTATTCCTACATCCTCCCCTTCCTTCCCCCACCATTCTACTTTCTATAAACCTCCCCCTTTCCTCACAGAAAGAGGTGAAAATGTGGTTCCTGCTTCTCAGAAGCTCACATTTCGGATCATTCGCAAGAGAAGATGCTCCCAGACTATTGATCGGCAGAACGCTGAGAAGGAAGTAGCCTGGAGTCAGCTAGTTGATTTGGTAGAAACAGAGATTCCTTGCAGGTGGTAGCAAGGAGACAGCCACTCCAGGGCAAAACAGCCAACAGGGAGGCTCTCAAGACTCCGCCGGGTGAGAGGAGGTAGTCACATAAGAGGACCCCCTTCCCCTCCTATGAGGGGGCTCCTTAATAGATCTCAGGCAGCGTCCTATTACATAAGCTCGCCAATACGATCACAGCCTTGAACGATTCTTGGAGTCACGGTAATCTAAGTCACAGCACAGCGGAGACTGCAAGGAAAAAGAAGGAAAAGGCAATCTGACAGCCGATCCTCCGATTGGGAATAACCAATGCTGCTCAGTGCTCAGGGATCCCTTGGCCTCGACGGAAGGAAGCATGAGAGTGTGTTTGAAGGTGTTGAACCACCAGTATCGACGCCCCTCCTAACTCGCGGCTGTATACGCACCGGCTTGGCCTAGCTGAACCAGGGGGGGTACCAGGGATGCGCAACTACCCCAACTTTGGCATTTTTTATTCTCATTTGGGCTGATGAATATGCAGAAAAATCACGGATGCAGGATGGGTTCCACCATATCAGGGGAAAGCTTTATAAAATAAACAAAAATGTTTTCACCCACAAAACCAGTGCAGTCACTCCGACAGTCGCAGCCCCTCCATCGGTCGGCGACCAACCAGCTGACCAATCCACCTGTCGGCACCTACGGGTCGGCTGCTAGTTGGCACACTGCAAAAAAAAAGAAAAAGCGGGACCACCATAACTCCCCCAAACCACAGTAACCCCTAAAACCCGCCTCCAAACCCCCATAACCGAACCCTCTGACGGCCCAGGTTTTCTTGCGTTGGCCGCTCTTTTGTAGCATTGACCGACCTTGGCTGGCCTCAGCTTGCCTCGCTGATGGCCTAGATTTTCTTGGTCTGAACGGGCCAGATTTGCTGTCGGCCTCAATGTGCCTGGACCCAGTAGGCCCTGGAATCTTCTAGAACAAATGCAGACAGCTTTTGATTGTGCATCTGATCTATGGCTATTGACCGATAGTTTATTTTATTATACTTTTAATAATTTAATTTTAATTGTCCTATTATTCTTACCTTATTGAATTGAAAACATCAAAGTCTCAATTAGAACTCAGGGGCAGCGGCACCTCCAAATTCTGTAAGAAAGTGGCCGCTGATCCACTCACCTATTGGTTGATGTGTGTGCGCGTAGGCTTGTGCTGCTACCACACTGTTCCGTAAATCGAGATAACAGTGCAGAGGTGCGAGGTGCTCAGTCCGCGGCTGTCTGAGTATGGTAGCGCAGTGGCTTACGCATGCGGTGAATGTGAAGAGAACAGCTAGGCGTTGGCTTTTCTAAAAGCATCTGGTTATGGCTTATCATAGTGGTCTCCATGGCTACAGGCGCATACACTTGAAGTATTTTTGGAGCTGTGAGTCTAAAAGTGACGAAGGTGGTATAGTGGACGTTATTCTGAACTATAGTAAGTATGCTAGGCAGGTTAAGGTGAAGATTAATGTCTATGGGAGGAAGGAGCAGGAAATGAGAGGAGCTGATGATCGGCAGGCGGCCATTACCGAGGCCCGTAACAGGGCTGAGCGGCGGTGTAAGTGGGACGGAGTAACCTCGGCACTACAGGTCACTGTCACATACCACAAAGAAGAGATATCTACCGGGACCATAGAGAGAGAGCAGCAAGATTTGGACCGGGACTCTGAAGCTGAGTCCGAGGCTAGCGATGCAGCCACTCAGTCCTAGCACGGACTGGACCAGTGGCGACGGGACCACCCGCCAGCTGCGCCTGTAAAGGACGGCCCGGAGGCTAGCTGGCGACGACGGACCTGAGGCGGCGAGGCAGTTATGGGCAGCCGGGCATGGTCACGGTCAAGAAGAGAGAACGGGCGTGGATCGGTGTGTGTGTGTGTGTGTGTGTGTGTGTGTGTGTGCAAGAATGAGAAAAGTTGGACTCGAAGGGTGTGTATCGCTCATCACAAGTGTGCTTGCACTCGGAGGTTGACATTTTACCTAGCTACAATTTCCATCCTTGTCACATTGAGAGGAGGTCGGACTTGTATGTGGCAGACGGGCGGGATTCGGTAACAGCTTACACGAGTATCTGAAGCCACTCTACATGTGAGACTTGCGTGCTCATTACCGTTGACGTCAGCGATACCCTTTGCTCGGTCTGCATCGACAGCCACTGCTAACTCCATCTCTGCCATGGTGAGGTTGGAGTGAGCAAATGAGTGCGCACTAGTAGTACGAGAGAAGTGACAACGCTGTACTAGTACGAGAGACTTTCTTGGGAGCTCTACGTGCGGGCTCTCGGTTAGCACCACCCATATTCACATGCGACTTATGTCACTCCTCATTACGGGTGGAGAGGTCAAGTATGGAGGCGAAGAACAAGGCGCTAGCAGTGGGTATGCACAGAGAAGGTTAAACCCTCATCAAGTTTCTCATGAGGAGCTAACGCGACCCAAACAGGGTTGACGCTAATCACATTGTACCCATGGTTCGTCACCCATCGCGCGTACCCAAGAGCTGCATCTGTCGGCTGGGAGATAAGATCAGTTACAGGTGGGAACTAAGTGAGAGGGAACGTGCGTCCATACTAAGTATGAGGTGTAGGCCCGAGCTCTGGCGGACTTCTGTTGACGTCGCCAAAGCTTTTGCCTGATCTGCATCGTCTACTGTTGCACGATCCAACTTTGTCATGAAGAAGTGGTGAGGGGAGCTAGCAAGCGGGCTACTAGTATCAAAGAGAGAGACATGGTCACTGCGGAGTTATACATACTATCATGCGATTCAAGAGGATGAATTGGTTGACGACAACAACTTCGTTGCAAGGAATCTATCATTACAACTAGTCTTTTTCACTGGGGTAGTCACTTGCGTTGTGGGAAACCATGACATGTAAAGGGAGCTACTCATAAGATGGCCATGAGTAACTGCGATATCAGTGTGGACGAATAGTGCGGGTACCAGAGACACTTGTGATCTCTCAGGAGTCACACCTTCGTCAATTTTATCGCAAGGGAAGTACTTGATCAAAGGCATAGTTGACGACATCAGAGAGTTGAGTTGCATGCTCATTGTCCTCTAAGCATCGATTACTTCATGTCCTGTTGCGTGTACTATTCACTGTCCTGGATAGCAAGCTTCACTCTGAATGACCGGGGTACTCAAGGAGGTAAATACTTTTCTCTTATTGGATGAACAGTGAGCTCCTGTGGTTGGCCTAGTTCCAGATGACCAACAGCTAGCTCCAGAGAGATGAACATTGAACGCCAGAAAACGTGCAAGGACCCTTCAGGCAAAGGACTAACCAAAAAAGGTGGATGAGGACCAGACGACCAACAGCTACAGTCTTCCCCCGAATACAACGTACGGTCATTATAGCTGACTTTGGGGTATCTTTCAGTCTAAATTGAGCTATAATGACCGTATGTTGTATTCAGGGGAAGACTGTACCTCCAGATCACCTGAACCTGCCCCTTATTGGGCCTCTGTCCTCTCAGCCCGGAGGAAGAGACTCTCTTATAAATACAAAAGGCAAAGAATAAGGAAGAAGTGTGCAAACATCCCCTTTTTTGTCGATCACCAATGAAGCGTACCTCCGATGGTCATTCACTTCGACCGATCGGAGATGACTTACCTGGCTTGAAAAAGGAGTCTGGAAAATCCAACCCCCCCTTAGAGTAGCGGCACACAAAAGATGGGCAATGTACTAGGAGCCGAGGGCGACAGTGCAAGGATTTCACCTCCTCGAGGATAACCTCAAGAGTCAAGGCTATATTGAAAAGTATTCCTCAACCTTGGACGACTCTCCTGCGCCAGGACTTGACATGGAAACCCAGTGACTGTGGCCTCTTCTTGTCACAGACTACTGTGGTCAGGCCTGACTGCTTTGAACAGGGCTGTCAGTGGGCGGCTATGGAGCAAGGTTCGTCTCCTTTCCAGTCTTAGCATGACGCAGACACGAATGGGAGATTCTCAACATCAACCCAGGGGCTGAACGAATTGATTCTGTCTTGCTAAGCAAAGTAAGGATAACAGACCACAAACCTTGGATCATTTTGACCCTGAGAAGACCATTGGTGAACTGGAATTTGACCCTGGCTAATGGGTGCTGGATTCAGAAAAGAAAAACCTAGGAAAATCTTACCTTTGGCTGAACCAATTGATTCCGTCTTGCTAAGCAAAGTAAGGGTAACAGACCTCAACCATTGGATCATTTTGACCGTAACAGGCCGCAAACATTGGATCATTTTGACGCTGAGAAGAGAATCGCTGAACTGGAATTTGACCCAGGGTAATGGGTGCCGGATACAGAAAAAATAACTAGTAAGATCTTACCTTTGTGAGATTACACAGTCAAATTCAGGTACAAACTCAGCCTGCAAACGGAAGATCCTGGAGCTAAAATTGAAAGAAGAGTGCAAAAAAAGAATTCTAAATCTCAGATCTGGAGAAGAAATTGTGATTCCATGGCCCAAATATAATGCCCTGCACAAAAAAAAAAAAAAAAGTAAGAAGAAGTCCTGCAACCGATGAAAATTTGCAGCTCGTATGCTGATAACCAGATAGAAGGCATAACACACTGCCTACTACCTGGCAAGGTAGCGACCTGGATTTTTCATTGATTTTTAGTCCGGGTAATTCATACATGTATGGTTTAACGCCTTTTAGTTACCTAAAAGCTCAGACTCTCTCATTATCCTTGAAAAGCAAAGGATAGTGTAGTCATTGAGGGGTATTTTGAAGAAACTTCCCTGTTGATAATCCAAATTCATCCAATTCATTTCCTACGCTATTGTTACTTGTTTTTTTTATTAGAAACTATGGATGTCCCAGCACATAGCGAAATTCTCTACTTTATTTTCCCATTACTGGACGATTGCCCCAATTTGAGGTGCCAAACCTTCCCGTCGATGTGAACTCTTGGGGAAGATCAGCCTGTTAGGGGCAAGGATCACCTCTTTTGGTTTCCGACCCTATACTCTTTCACCCTACAGCTTTTCCCAAACTATTCTTAAGCTAGAGAGTGGAGAGACAACTTTTGACCCCTGAATTTTGACTTTGACCAAAAGTTACGGCCCTGGCTTATGATCGAGTTCATTGCAATGGCCCACTCGTACAATTTCGGAGGCTTGGGCCTACCAGACCACTATGTCTAGCAGCGCCAGCCAAAAAATAAAAAAGATACGCCCCTGACGGTTTGGCAAAGCTTGGCTTGCAGTGCGGCACCACCAGGCCCGAGTGTAATGGTGGTTTAAAACCCATTTATAACCCCCNCCCCCCCCCCCCCCCCACTTATTGGATGACACTGAAAAAGGAAAAGAGCCGGGGTATGGACTCCTCTTGGTGACACCCGGCTGCACGGTGGGGCCCGCCTGGCGACGCGGGAAAATCTCCTTAGTCTGGCCGAGCCTTTCTGGCCTACTTTTTTTTTTGCACCTGTACCCTCGATTTGTCAGCTGGCAGTACAGCCTTATTATTATTATTTTTTTTTTGACAGAACAGCCTTATTTTTTTGGTTAAGCAGCGGGTGCAAAACCAGTGATGCAAACTACTTGGTCGAGGTTTAAGCCACCAGCACCTCTGAGCCTCTTTTTTTCTGACATCCATTTCTGCCCGCGCCTCACATTCTGAACCGACGTGGAGACGAGGCCTACAAGGCGATGTGAGCTGAGCCATCTTGGTGCAGTAAGTTGAATTCTTACTGGTGGTACGAAACGTATTCTTCATTTTTTCCCGAACGATGCTCGAGGAAATATGGTGTTCTGAGAGCTTCGGGCTTGAACCCCATCAGATTCCCAAGACATTCGAAGTACTTGAAAGAAGAACAGCGCAAAACGCGTTGATTATTATTGACCCGTGTGGTTGAGGGATGTCTTCTCCCTGCTGCTTGTGAGTTGCTGTGCTTTCGTTTTGTATGCCCCTGTCCAGTGGGGGGTGGGTTTCATGGTTTCATACTGTTTCACCGAATTTATCTTATTATATTTTCAAACTTTTTTATGCACGCCACTGATGTCAGTCATTTTCTTTTCTTCATAATACATATCATGTCATCGAGTCTACGCACAAAGTCGGAAATGTGATTTCTGACATTTTCTGTTTGGTGTGTGGGCTGTAGGACCAAAGGAAGACATGCTTCCCGTGCCGCCGCCGCTAACAAGGTACAAGAAATCTGTGATCCAGAAGCTGCAGGTGGTTCAGAAAGGGCCAGGGAATCCACAGTCACTGAATCGTTCCAATTCCATGTCGTCTACTAAGAAGTGGGACGGTCGATTGCCTGATGACAAGCGGGTAGCGCAGATTGAGGCGTTGGCATTGGACAAGCTGTACTTGCGAATCAACTCTATGCAGGTATGCAGGTAATCAATCTATTGTCGATTGAATCGAAATGATTGGATCAGACCTAGAATGAAATGATACCCTGAAACAGGAATCAAGGTAGAACAGCGGCAGAAAAACAGACCTCTAACCCAGATAAGGAATGATTGAAGTTTTAAGTCTTGCAATTTTTAACCAGTCACGCATAGACTGAGACTTTGCTGAAACTCCAACGAACAGTCTATCTGTCACAACCCCCCGTTTGTTGTCCTCTTCTCCCTCCTTGCCCGCTGTCCACTGGGCATTTTTTTATGACAATATATAGTATAAACTATATACACTTTCCATCATTTTGCTTGGTTGGTTGGCATGATGTCCCTATGCCATTCTGCCATGGCTCCTTTGCATCACTCATTACAACCACTACATGGTTGATCTTGCCAGTACTCATATGCTTGTCTGAAAGACTAAGCCATTCACATCAGACCATTTTCACCAAGCGAGTATGCTCCGTATGAGACTTTAACCGATAACCTGTAGGAAGCTAGGAACGGATTTAAAGTATAGCGTGCTTATCATTTTCACCATTGAGCTTATTTGATTCATTCACAGTGCCCATGCTAGTAGGTGCCAAACCGTTTTGCGGTCCTTTTTCCGATAACAAACACTGTGATGTGCTGTTAATCAAATCCAAGTAAAATAACTAGTCAATTAAGTGAAGTGTACAATTTTCCTTCTGATCAATCCTCACCGCGACACTATTTATTTCCTTCCAAAACAAGCACTGTACATGGATGAGCAACTCGATGGGGACCGCCGCATGTTGGAAGAGAGCGGAAAAGGCTCACGAGGTATTCAGTCTATGTTCTAGTTCATGGTTCCTGCTGAAACATAAGGGCAAGTGGTAACGGATCCACTTTTTTGCACGGTAACAAACTCGGTTGTTAGAGCATCGCCACAGGAGAAAACGTACAGACTGATAAAGCTGCCTCTACCAAGAAAACTTGGGGAATCCTTACAGATTGTTGCCCAGCATCCGGCAGTCCAGCCTGAGATTCTCCCCAATCTCTCTCTGCTTCGCCCGCTTTATACAGCGTCAGACATTTGTGTGATTGCCCTTCAGTTTGATGCTGATCTTCTCTGCCTTCAGGCAGAGGATGCTAATCATACCAGGGAAGGAGGCCTTACAATTGCGGTCCTACAAGTATGAATGGGGGACCACCAATTTGAAGTACGCACTGCGCAGGCAGGTGAGTGGATTCCTCGTCCATCCCACAGCTCTGGCTGCATTGTACACGGACGTGGCCATTGCATGACAATTGTACATGCCTCTGACCACCTGGAGCTGTGGGACAATGGCACCATGGTCCATGCCATGACTGATGTTACTGTTTTTTTGCATAACGGTGTTGTTTTCTTGACACAGTATTCTCTGCCCATGTGTCGTAGCAGGACAATGTATTGACATTCTCCAACCTTCTCCTTTGCACAGCTGTAAACACTGTTACACTGGGCTGTGGTCGTCATCGTCTTTTTTACGATCACTATAGTGACATGGTCTCTGCACCCATGTGTGTAGAGGACCGTCCCTCCTTTCCTGGCTGCAGGCATCCTCGGCACCTGGACACTATATGTCCATTTTGCGGTCATGGGCGTTATACTGAATGCATGGTCTTTTGTGGTGGTGCTCATTCTTCCTGCATGTTGGCCGGCCATCAACATGTCATTCGTTGGGAATGTTTGGTGGGCATGCTTAATGCCAGCGATCGTGGCAATTGTCGTACTAAGAATGCTCAGCTAGATCTTCCATGTCCTCATCCATTTCATCGCTGCAATGCATGTACTCTCTGTCATCAAGGACAGATCGATTCCGCTTCATTCCACACTCCTTACTTTCCCTTAATTTACCTTTGCCGTCCTTTGCTTTGTCTTCTTTCCGTCTTTTCTTTTTGTTTCTCCCATCTCCCTTTACTCTGCCTCTTTGTTACAGTGTACAAGTGGGCAGTTGTGACACATGGGGATACGGGCAGCTCGTGCTCAACTTCAACAACGTGGCGTGCATTGTACGTGAGAGGCACAGTAAAAGGGGAGCTAAAAGAAGAAGAAAAAAAATCAAAGAGCCAGCAGTAAGGAAAGAAAAGGAGGAGCTGTATACACGAAGCAAAAGAGAAGTTTCTCTTTGCTCTTCATGTTTGTCTTTGGTACATCAATCATTTGTTTCGTGAAGTGAGTTCCTTTAGTTGGCGACAAATCGTCTTGCCACAATCACTACAGTAGTACAATGGCATGGTTTCTGCATCCATTTGTGCAGAGGACTGTTCCTCCTCTCCTGACTGCAGGCAGCATCCTCGTCCGGACACTATATGTCCATGTTGCCTCAATGGACGTCATACTGAATGTATGTCCGTTTATCCTTCATGTTGGCCTGCAAACGACATGCCATTTGTCGGGATTGTTTGATGGGTGTGTGCGATGCCAGCCATCATGGCAATTGTTGTACTGAGAATGCTCAGCTAGGTCTTCCATGTCCTCATCCAGCTCATCGTTACAGTATAATAAAGTGTGATGTCCTTTCTGTCATCAAGGACAGACTGATTCCTAAGGCTTCTTCTGATTTTTTCCTATGCTTTCCTCTTGATTCCATACTCCTTACTTTCCCCTTATTCCCGGTTGTTTTCCTTTGTTTTCCCTTTGTCTTCCTTTCGTTTTTCATCTTTCCATCTTTTCTCTCTGTTTATCCCCTTCTCCTTTGCTCTGCCTCTTTTTCACAGTGTGCAAGTGGGCCGTTATGGCACATGGGATGCGGGCAGCTTGCACTTAACTCCATCAATGTGGCAAGCCTTGTACGTGAGAGGAACAGTCAACGGGAAGCTAAAAGAAGAAATGATCAAAAGAATGGTTTCAGTTTGGTCTTCGGGTTCATCTTCTGTATTTTTACCGGTTGTTTCACAAAGTGTGCTCTTTAGTTGATAGATATGTGACAGTATGTATATATATTACTGTGTCCGTTTTGCGGTCATGGGCGCTATACTGAATGCATGGACTTTTGTGGTGAGCATTCTTCCTTTATTTTGGCCTGCAATCGACATGCCATTTGTCGGGAGTTTATGGTGGGCATGCTCAATGCCAACCGTCATGGCAATTGTTGTATTGAGAATGCTCAGCACCTCATCCTTACAATGCATGTCCTCTCTGTCGTCAAGGACGGAGTCATTTGTGAATCTTTTCTTATCCTCTCCTTTGCGTTCATCTTCGCTCAACACGCTGTACTTCCCCTCACTTCCCCTTTACCTTTCTTTTTTTATCTTCTCTCCATCTCCCTTCCCTGTGTTTATCCTCTCCCGCTTTACTCTGCCTTTTTCTCACAGCGTACAAGTGGGCCATTATGGCACACGGGGATGCGGGCAACTACACTCAACTTCACCAAAGTGGCGAGCCTTGTACGTGAGAGGCACAGTGAAGGGGGAGTTGAAAGAAGAATGGCAAAATGAATGGTTTCAGTGTGCCCCTCATGTTGGTCTTGTTTTTTTCTTTTTTTTCTTTTTTTTTTTTCTTTTTTTTTTTYTTTTTTTTTTAATAAAAGAAACGGGGCCTTGTGGTCCCAGCTCCATTCTATTCTGGGGAGCGTCAGTCCGGTTCCTATTCCACCGGCAAGTCAAGAAATAGTACATCATTGGGACTCACTCACGCTTCCTTCCGTCTGGCCGAAGGACCCCTGGACAGCATTGATTGCTCCATCTCAGCGGAGGATTGACTGCCAGCTTGCCCATCCCCTCTCTTTCCTCTCAGACCGAACATTTAGGTCTGCCAGATGCCATCGTTTAACCTAGAAAAGGTCCCTCTATTGTCATTATCAATCTGATCTCTTCCCACTCGGCCTACTTTTCCTTTTGTCTGAGCTACCGCTAAAACCCTAAACCCTAAAACCTTGTCTTTTTGTAGCAGCTCCGGTATATCATCCTTACTGCTTCTGGCCCTGTATCTTGTTGCAATCTCCTTCCCGCAGCTACTCGTTTTTTGCAATTGTGTCGTTTGTTTTCTGACCCTTGTCTTCCCACCTCCTATCCTTATGTCTACCACCTTTGTATCATTGTGTCCACCGACCACCGACCTCCGTCTTTCCTTTGATTCCATCTTTGTCCATGTCTCCTCACCCTGCTCCTTGTTCAGAAATCCCCCTTGCTCTTATTCTTATCGGTCGGCATCCAGATCCCCATTGTTGTGTGTCTGAAGTAGTGACCCGAGAGCTGAGCTGTCTCAATTAGGATTCTGGTTCTGAAGTTCCATGCTCTGATTCTGTGCTCCGCTGTTCCAGATTCCTTCTTGAAGCAGAGTTGTGCCATTCCTTCCAGCAAATGCGGTCATCCCGTATCTCCGCAATTTCCCCCCCTACTAACCACGTCTTGATGAACTTGCTTCTAGCCTTCTTTCGCTGCTCTTCATCTTCTGTCCATGTACTCTTGATCCTCTTCCATCTGCATAAAATCTCTGCCTGTATCAAGACCTTTGTCTCCACCCAGACTCTCTCCCGTGCGTTTGAAGTTCCCTCGATCGTTCTGCTGCATCTTTCCTTCCATATGACCCATAGGGAGGTCTTCCTGATAAGCTCATACCAAATCCTTTCTGCTTTCTGTGGCCATTTAGGAATGTCAATCAGGAGGAGGCGTTGGATGGGTTTCTTAGGGAATGGGGAAGTGAAGAGGGAATCCCAAAGGGTGGATGCTCTCGCCCAGTAGTCTGTTGCTTCTTTGCAGTATATTAGGCAGTGTACTATATCCTCTACTGCATTGTCCGTGCACACCTTACAAAGGTCAGAACTATCCGGTGCAGACTCTTTCCTCCTGATATGTAGCCACTGATTGACTGGTAATGCTGCGTAAGTGACTAACCATTGAAGGCTTCTGATTTTGACTGGTCTGATCATTTTGTATGCTTTCCAYGGGATTTTTGTAATTTTATCCGCCTCTTGGCCTAATAACTTTAGCCATCTTGCTTTGACTACGGGATCAGGATTTTTCGTTTTTAGCATAAGCTTGTACCCTAGCTTAGCCATGTATTCCTGCATGAAGGTGCGCTTCTTGACATTTTTCTCCTTGTCCGGTTTCCATGCCCACTCCCCCGGGTCGAACTCTAGGTCCCGAATGGCCGTTTCGATTCTGAAAATCGATTTAGGCCACTCCCCTAACACTCTCACTTTTCTAAGCAGGAAGTGTTCCATGACTGTGGTTTCTACATCAGCATTCACAACCAGCTGCATGCCCTTCGCTGTGTGTGTGATAGGAAAGGATGTGAAAATCGCCTGGGTGGTCGATCCTTGTTGTAGTTGTGAAAATTGAAACGCTCTAGTGGGTCTTCTTTCTTGAATTTTAACCCCCCATTCTCCGCAATTCCATTCCCCGCCCTGTTTCAACATCTCTCTCCATTCTGGCGGGACTAGCCCTGTTATATACTGTAGATTGAGGCCTCTCCTGTGACACCCCTTGAGCAGAGTACTCAGCTCCTGCTCAGTTATCCAGTCCTTCTTGTCATCGTTCCATAGGTGTCCAATTGTCCAAACCCCATTCTTTACCCAAGAGAGCCACCTATGGTTTAGGAACAGGGGCTGATCGCTCACGCTCCTCACCCACTCATTACCAAATAGTGGTTGCCTCAATATTTCGTCTTTAGACTTAGGTCTGTTGGATTTCTTAGGCATAATTGTTGGTCTTGTTTTCTTTATGTTTTTTTTTTACCGTTTGTTCCGTAAAGTGCACTCTTTTAGTTCATCGGTATGTGACAATATATACATACATACTGTAACATGCATGTATATTCTGGCGCAAAGGGATGCAGGCAGCTCTCAACTTCATCATTGTGGCGAGCCTTGTACGTGAGAGGCACAGTTAAAGGGGCGTTAAAAGAAGAATGAAAAAAATGGATGGTTTCAGTGTGCTCTTCATGTTTGCCCTGTATTTGTATTGTTTGTTACAAACTGCGCTCCTCTTGTTCATAGAGATATCGCTATATACATAGTCAGACGTCAAGGAAGCAGTATGTCACAGTCCCTCATTTGTTGCCCTTTTCTCCCTCTATGCCCATGATCCACTGGGAAACTCTCTATGACTCTATTTGACGATATATATATATTTGTGACGATATATTTCTATTTGACGATATATATATATATATATAACTCCGACGAAACAGTTTGTCACAGCCCCTTGTTTGTTGTCCTCTTCTCTCTCTCTGCCTATGGTTTACCGGGCAGTTCTATTTGTGACGATATATACTACGACTTCGCTAGCTTCCTGCTACGTTTTTTTCCGGTCAGGTCGAGCGGCAGTGGTCGGGGCCGTTACTAGGCGGCCATGCTGTGCCTCTAATGCCAGCGGCGTGTCTGGAGTGTATTTTTTGGCTGTGACAGACCTTTCTTTGTTTCGTGGATGTTTT
>BFEA01000262.1:933995-944440 GCA_003427395.1 Chara braunii | reverse complement strand
AGAGAGAGAGAGAGAGAGAGAGAGAGAGAGAGAGAGAGAGAGAGAGAGAGAGAGAGAGGAGCGATACAAGATTGGTTGTGCGGTCCAAGAAAGAAGAAGGTGGCCATAGCCGCGGAGCTCGGACACAGAGGAGAAGAAAGAAGACGAGTAAAGGAGGAAAGAAGACAAACGAGAGAGGAGGAGGGAGAGGCCGAGAAGTGAGAAGAAGCCATAGTTGAGGAAGAGGAAGGAGGGACGACGAAGAGGAAGGACGACATAGCCAGGGTGAGGAGAGAAAGAAGCAAGGAAGAAGAAAGGAAGGGGAAAGAAAAGCGAGGGTGCGAGGGAGAGAAAGTGTCGGCAGCCATAGCTGAGTTGAAGGTTGACCAAGGCGTTGACCAAGGGGTTGACCGAGGTTGGTTTGAGTGTTGACTCGGGCGTTGACCAAGGTTGACTGGAGCGTTGACCGGGTGTTTGAACAGCGTTGACCAGTGTTGACCAAGCGTTGACCAAGACGTTGACCGGGGCTGCTGACCACGATTCTGACCAAGCTGGAGTTGGTATAATCTCACCAAATCCTCAACCTATCCCCTCGCCCTATGGATGTGCACTCACCCTATGGTACTTACTGAGTCTGTTTGTCTCTTCTTTCTGCATTGTCTCTTCTGTCCAGGTGGTAGGAACTCCGTGTATAAAGGATAGAGCCTTGTTGACCAAACCCACATGGGCTGAGTAGGGCTAAAGGCCGTGTCTGGCGGCTCAACTGACCCGGAGAACACGAACCCTCCCAAGGACCGGTACTGACCGGCGGGCTGCTCGGTGTGGCACAGTAGGCCCAAAATCCGAGTTGTGGGCTGCACAACGGGTTGTTTAAGTCTTGAGAGGACTTGCTGATCGCGTCGTCCTGTCTGCAACATTAAATAATTCCTGAGGAGTTACGGGGGATCTCCTTAAATGCCTCCTGATCAGCAATAAGTCCTGTAGTGATAGCCTTAGAGTAGGTTTAGGCTAAAGACCCTAGTTGACAGGATCCTACCTGGATTCTGTGGTCCTTAGATTGAGTCCTAGGTCCAGTCAGTCAGGTGTCGAGGTCTAAGCGGTGAGATTTGGAATGGTTGTCTGGTTGTGCACCTATCACCGTGGTTGACCTTCACAGTGGGAAGCGCACCACCCCCTATAGCAAGGCTCAAGAGGAGCAAACCGCCGCCATACTAAGAGAGAGAAAGAAGAACAGGGAGCTCATTAGACAGGCGAAGATGAAGATGACAGCAGAAGAGCAGGCGGCGAAGAAAAAGAAGTTAGAGGAGGAGATGAAGAGAGGAAGAGATTGAAGAGGAGGAGGAGCCGGAAGAAGAGTCCCTCAGAAGAAGAAGCATGGGGGAAAGAGGAGAGGGCAGTGGCATGAAGGAAGATGACCCGTGGGTAGAGAAGAGGATATCTGAGTGGGTGGCTAATTTATCGTTAGGAGAAGATGGGGAGGCGATGCTATATATACGTCAGGAGGAGAAGGAAGCAGCGATTAGGGAGGTCAAGCAACAAGTGATCCCCTAGAGCGCCAGGCAATAGAAAACGAGAAGAAGTTGGACTGGAAGTTGCACCAAGGGAGAAGAAGAGGAGGATGGAGGAAGCCAACCGGGTGGCTAGAGAAGTGGAAAGTTTACAGGCTTGTAGACAGGAAGTAGAGGCCCAACCTGATATTCAGGACAAGTTGGACAAGATCATTGGGAGTATTGAGCTCTTAGGTAGGGCCTGGACTGAGCACCATCAGTCTGTTAGGGGACAAGACATGGCCCTCCACCCCATCTGGTCCGGTTTCAAAGAATTCGCACGAGATGTGATGACACATGTAGGGACCAAGGTTTGAAAACTAAAGGAGGGCGCAGAGAAATTCTGCGCAGGCGTCATCTAGGGCGCCAAAGTAGCGGCCGCTGCAGAGATGGAAGTGCGTCCCCGCAAAGAGCCTGTTAAGCTTAAAATTTTCCTGACTCTTATGGCGGGAAGAAGGAGGAGAACTTTGACAATTGGGAGGCTAGCATTAACACTTACGTGTATCTGCAATACATTGTGCCTGAGGAACAAGTCCTCGTAGCCTTCCATGCTTTAAAAGATGAAGCGGCTAGTTTTGCCAGGTCCCTCGCGCGAGCAGCCGATTGTGAAAACAATATGGTTGCGTATTCCAAACTCACCCTTCTTCACAAATTCCTTAAACTCCTTAGAGAGAGATTTGCAGACGCCGCGCGAGGCGTCAGGGCCTCCAATAAACTGCAAACGATCCACTTGAGGTAGTGGAAGAGTGCAAGGGCACTCAAAGCAGTTATGGATGATCTAGTGGTCATCCCAGACCACAGGGTCACTGAGACCAGTTAGTTAATTTATTCTATCGTGCCATGCCAGAGCCCTTACGAGGGCATTTCTTTGAGAAGACCCAACAGGTCATCGTCACGTACGATGCGTTGACTAGAGAGGTGGTCCTGTTTGAGGCCAAATCCATGCCAATGTCCACTTTCCGGCATAAGGATTTAGATAAGGGGAAAAAGTGGAAGGGTCGTACCATCTCTGGTCAGGTCAGGGCAAAGGATCACCTGATCCTTACTTTAGATGAGGGTGGTACTGATGAAGTCCCCTACAGTCAGATAGAGTTGGGGCTTGAAAGGGAGGACAGTAGTGTAGGTCTGGGGAGGACCTACGCTGCAGTCGCGGCTGGAGGGAGGCCGCAAAGTAGAGGAGGAGGCCAGGGCCAAGGGGGCCGGGCCATGGGTGGTCGAGGTCCGGGCGCACAGGGGGGTGGCGGCCAAAGGAACCGCCAAGAGGGAGGTAGGGGTCAAGGTCCCCCGCCCAATCGTTCGGGGCCTAGTCGATCACCACAACGTAGAGGTGGAGGATCACCTCAACGGAGAGGAGGTTGGCACCTAGGTTGGCCACAGGGCCGGCCTTGGGAAGATATGAGCTTGGACCAGAGAGTGTGGCAACAACGAATGGAGCAGGGGCAGTGCATCTATTGTGGTGACCCTGCCTATATTATTAAATATTGTCCAAAGTATAGAGAAGCCCGATTTGCTGCCCAGGGGTCAAAAGGCAGCCGTCGGTAGGGGTTGCAACTGCCCTTACCATTAGGCCATGTGGGGAAGTGTGCGCGCACCACCAGGAAACTCCCACACCACATGAGCCTATGGCAGAGGTTGAAGGCCAGTGCCTAGTTAGCTATCCAGAGACTGCCTGTGTTAGAGTCTCTCTGGGTACCTCCCTCATAGGTCTGGCAGAAGAATTGAAGGAGAGGATGTCGGCCTGGGCCAAGATGAAGAAGGAGAGCAAATGACAACTTGTGTTAGTAGACTTAGAAGTTTTTAGAAGCAGAGTAGGGGCCCTTATAGACATAGGGGCTACCCGTAGTTATATTAGCCGAGAAGCGCTAAAGAAGTTGAAGCTAGGTCTTAAAGTCCAAAAGTTGGAAGACCCCATAGTCTGTGTCCTCGCAGACAACCGCACAATGCGTGTTGAGGATTACGTGGAGGGAGTCCAGGCATATCTTCGCCTAGAGAAAGATGGCAACGTGGAGAAAGTCTTCCATTCCCCGACTCTCCTCATAGAGGACAACCTCGCTTTCGATGTAGTCCTAGGTATGGACTGGGGAGAGGCAGCAAGGGCCACACTCCACTTACGAGAGCATGAGTGTAGGCTCCCTAGTCCATCAGGCGAAGTTAAGACTGCTCGCCTGTTTCATATGCCGGGAGTAGATAACTCCCTGGCACATTGCTGCCTCAGTGTTCCCGCATTCGCGCGATGAATAAAAAAGGAGCAATTAGAAGAACATGTCTTTGTAGCCTATGTTAGGCTTGTGACTGAGCCTACGGAAGACAAGCCCATAGACCCAGCTATTGCCAAGTTGCTGGAAGAGTTCAAAGATTTAGCGGAGCCGCCAACAGGAGTAGTACCGCGGCCAATCCAGCATCGAATCGAAATAGAGCCCGGCAGTAGAACTCCTAAGGGTGCGGTTTACAGAATGTCCTCAGGGGAGTTAGAGGTGTTGTGTAAGCAGCTAGACGAACTCCTTGAAAAGGGTTGGATTAGGCCCAGTTGGTCTCCTTTCGGAGCACTCGTTTTGTTTGTCCCAAAAAAGGAGAGAGAGTTGCGTATGTGCATCGATTATAGGGGTCTGAATGCAATTACAGTGAAGAATGTTGAGCCGCTGCCTAGGATAGACGATCTTTTAGACCGGGTGTCGCGCTGTAGATATTTCTCAAAAATAGATTTGAAGTCCGGATATCATCAACTAGTAGTTCATCCTGATGACCAGTATAAAACTGCTTTCCGGACTAGATATGGGCATTATGAGTTCATCGTGATGCCCTTTGGAGTGACCAATGCACCAGCCCACATTCCAACGCTACATGAATGATGTGTTCAGGCCTTGGTTGGATAGATCGTCGTAGTTTACCTAGACGATATATTAGTTTTCAGTAGGACCCTCCAAGAGCATCAGGGTCATTTGAGGCAGGTCTTGGAGAAGTTGAGAGAGACTAACTTCAAGATCAATGCGAAGAAGTGCGAGTGGGCCAAGACACAAGTCTTGTACTTGGGCCACATCCTAGACGGGGATGGAATTAAGCCTGAGGATAGCAAGATAGCGGCGATTAGAGATTGGCCGATGCCCCGCACGGTGACAAGATTGCGGTCGTTCTTAGGCCTAGCTAATGATTACAGGAAGTTCGTGAGAAACTTCTCCACCATCACCGCTCCCCTTCGCAGGCTGCTCAAGAAGGATGCAATCTGGAAGTGGGACAAAGATTGTACATCCGCTCTTAAGGTGTCCTCAAGGTGGCAGATCCGTCCTTGCCATTTGTCGTCACCACGGACGCAAGTCAGTATGGTATAGGCGCCATGTTGTAGCAGGACGACGACATTTGCTATAGACCCGTAGAGTTTATGTCAGCGAGGATGCCTTCAGAGAAAGTAGCGACCTCGACTTACGAGAGAGACTCTACGCTCTCAAGCAGGCCTTAGAGCACTGGAAGCATTACTTGCTTCGGAGGCACTTCAAAGTTTACCAAACCACGAGACCCTTAGGTGGCTGAAAATGCAGGCCAAGATGGCACCTAAGCTATCTAGGTGGGCCGCTGAGATAAATCAGTACGACTTTGAGCTCAAACCAATCAAAGGCAAGTATAATGTAGTTGCGGATGCTCTAAGTAGGAGATCAGATTACTTTGGAGCTATAGTTCACTATCTGGATATAGGGAGAGACCTGCAAGAGAAAGTAAGACAGGCATATGCACATGACCATATTTATAGTGATCTCCTCAAGAAAGTTAAGGAGGCCCCAGAGACTGAACCAGATTACGGCACTATAGAGGGACTACTGTTTGAGAAGACCAATGTAGTAGACCGTCTGTGCGTTCCTAATAATGAAGAGATCCGTAGTTTGATCTTAGGGGAATGCCACGACACAGAAGGACATTTCGGTTGGGAAAAGACTTTAGCAAATCTGATGTATGCGTATACTTGGCCAGGAATGAAAGCCGACTGCATAGAGTACGTTCGCAGTTGCAAAGTTTGTCAAAGGAATAAGACAATTATGCGTGCCCCTCTAGGTCTTTTTCGACCCTTGCCTTTTCCTGACCAGCCTGGAGATTCAGTATCCATTGATTTCATGGATGCTGGCGTCAAAAGTAAGCATGGACGGAGCCAAGTCATGGTGATTGTTGATAGATTTAGCAAATATGTTGTTTTTGTTCCCTTACCCGCAGAAGCACGTACAAAGTTAGTAATTCAAAAGTTCTTTGACTTTTGGGTTAGTGGTCACGGAATCCCATTGTCCGTAGTCAGTGACAGGGATACCCGGCTTACAAGCCAGAACTGGCAGGAGTTAATGAGAGTATACAGATCAAAGTTGTTGATGTCGTGTGGCCGTCACCCCGAGACTACCGGTCAGACCGAGCAGATGAATAAGATCCTGCAACAAGTTTTGCGCATGTATATTAGACCAGATCAAGTCAACTGGGATGAGATGCTACCCAAGGTAGCCAGTGCATATAACAACAGTGTGCACCTAGCCACTTGTCGTACTCCCAATGAGCTGCAGAAGTCCTTTAGACCGCGCAGACTGTTTAAGGGACTTAACAGGGACCAGATTCATAGGCTACCGCCCGATACTAGGGAGTTTGCAGTTCAGCACGAGAAGGAATTAGTTACCGTTGAGAACCTCAGGAAGGCCCAGCATAGAATGATAGAACAGGCTAACAAGCACCGCCGCCCGTCACAGTTTCAAGTAGGCGACCTAGTCTGGGTCAAGTCTAAAGAGTTCGCTCCTGAGGAAAACATTTCGCAGAAGTTGCTGCCAGCATACAGAGGACCGGGGCCAGTTTTAGAAGTTATGGGTGGAGAGGATGGACCGTCCTATACGGTAGAGATCCCAACACACCTCCACACCTACCCCGCTCATTTGTGTACAGTACCCCCTGTGTGTTTGAACCCGTAACCTGTGTCTTAGGAGTCGGTTGTTGTCTGTCGTAAGCCAGTTTAGTTGTCGGGTCTTGAACCGTAGGTCTGTCTCTTAGGGGTCAAGTCTGTAGTAGAGGTCGTAGCTGTAGTAGTTCTGAAGGGTCAAGGTTGTAGCTGCTACAGTCCTAAAAGGTCAAGGTCGTAGCTGCTACAGTGTCGAAAGGCCAAGTCCACAAACTTCCGGAAGGTCCGGAAGTGGCCCTTCAAACGGTGCCCACAGCAGACTAGAGGCAAGTGGGCAAGTGATGGAGTCCCCCCTTGCCGAGTCAGCGGTACCCAGTCCCAATCTCACTTAGTCCAGTCAACAAGTACGATGTGGGACTTTGTGCACCAGGGGCCTGGTGGAAAAAGGGCAGACCAGCAGCGAACAGAAGGATAAGTCAAGGGGCAGCATCCAGCCATTCATTCATTCCTGCATAAGCCATGCGGAAGCGCTGCCTAAGCGACTTGTGCGAGGTGGTCTGCAGAGCGCCCGAAGACGAAGTGGGCTGAAGGAGATAGTTAGCCACAGCTATAGAGGGACAACGGCCATAGCCGCCATAGCTGATAGGCCAGTGTAGGAGTACGAGAGTGTGTGTACGCGTGTGGGATATGCAGGGTGATCCGCGACCAGTGGTGTTGGACAGAGTGATGAGAGTCGGGATGTACATGTGCTGATGCGCCATGGCCTGTTGAAGCGAGTTTGTATCTGAACTATGTTCTCGATCTTCATATCGTTGAGCTTTGAGTAGGCGCTGTGCGGCAGTGTGATCCACCATCTGTTTGCATGTGTGTGAAGAGAAAGAAACAGCGAGTCTGATTGCATATATATATATATATAGATAGATAGATAGATAGATAATTGTCTCTCTTTTTTACCTCCTACATCGATCTTCTTTTCTTGTTCCTTTTTCTCTGCATTTTTTCTTTGTTGCCTCTGTTGACGAACCTCCCGCGTGCTTTGCAGGAGTTGTATGCCCAATTTGCTGGTTTCCTGATAAACTCAGCTACTTCACTTTTTTTTATAACAGATGTTGTTACGGATGTTTTGCTTGGCTCTTTGTCGTTTCAGGTAAGCGTGGTATTGTAACTATGTACATTCCTATTGTACATCCCTTACATGTACATTCCTTGTGTACAATCTGTTTTGTCTATTCGTTGTGTACAACTGTTATGTACTCTTTTTTCTTTCGTGCACGATATGATTGTGATGGCAGTCACCGCAAGGGCACGGGTTGTACCCCTTTCCCGTGCAGTGGGTATGGTTATGGCCCGCCTAAGGTTGGCCACACCCATGCGGCTGCCCCCATGCCCACTCACCTCTTGTTCCATGTTCTTTGAGATAATCCTTCTACGCTGGTTTATGCATGTGTCAACTGCTTGGTGACATCTTTTTATGTAGGCACTGTTGGTCTGTCGGTGCAAGGCTCCTGGCATTGCTGCTGTGAGCACACTCATTGGGAGATGCAGTTTCGCATTCAAACCGAGCACCCTCTTTGACAATGCCAGCAGACAAAAAGGACGACGGCAGGATCCCGACCTGAGTCGTGGGGCCTAAAGTCCTTTCACCTTGTGCACTCACCTCCATTTTTTTGAATTGGAAAATTGAAAAATCGAAAAATAATTATTCCATAACCATCAACAATGAATCTACAACTAAGGAATAATCAAGGGGCTACCCCGATACTTCACAAGCGGTTATCGGGTAGCTGAAAATTCAGGAATGAAAATTCTGAAGTGAGAGAGTTTGAAAATCCTAAATGGTTCTGAAGTGGTGAAAGGTCCGAAGACCTTGAAAACCACCTGTTTAGGTATGATGCATCTTGAAGTGGTGAAGGGTGTCCTGAAGTGGTCAAGTGAGAGTTTTGGGCAGTCTGAAAATCCTGAATGTTCCTGAAGTGGTGAAAGGTCCGAAGACCATGAAAACCACCTGTTTAGGTAGGCTGCATCCTGAAGTGGTGAAGGGTGTCCAGAACTGGTGATGAAAAATACGACTGTTGTTAACCTTCTCTTCGATACTTCACACCTCTCTCGGGAGATTTCCTGCCGCTCACATGGCATGTGCTATACCAAGCTTTCCTCTTGGACACTGTGTTCCGTTTGCTCATGCTCACATGTCAAACCACCAGGCATCTGCCTCTCATCGTGTAGATTGGCGTGCACACCTGGAGTGGAATACTAACTTGTATTCTGCAGGAGGTTGGCGCAAGAAACAACTCTGTTTTCTTAACAGTGTTGTGCAGGTAGAGTGATTTGAGTTGCAACTGCGAGGTGTTGATCAACAACCCCTTGAACCAGGTATGGACCCCCTCACTGTTCGAGGAGTGATTTATGCAATTGTTCATTTGCCTTCAGGATGTTTTTATGTTGGACAGACGATGCATTCTGCACATCAACGGCTGCAAGAGCATTGGCATACACAACGCTCTTCTGCTGCTTTTCGCCACCGCCATCTCTACCGTGTAATGTGTGGGCAACCAGCATTCAACTTTGTTGCTTTGCCCTTGGAATGCATCGATCCTACCCTTTATCATACGTCTGAAGGTCTTGTTGATCATGCCCTCTTTCGGCGGGTTGCTGCACCCCGCGAGGGTTTCTGGGATCGTAAACTTCGAACTCTTCACCCAGTTGGTTTCAATGCAGTCCTTCCAATGGCTAGACTGCCGGCTCCACAACGACACTTCCGCCCTCATCGTTGGACACAAATGGGCCCTCGTCCCTTTGCTCCTCAGCCCCCTTTACCTTCTCATGCCTCAGCTCCTCCTGTTTCCCTCCCTACCACATCTATTGCTGCTCCATCCGTTCCTGTACCGGTTGATCCTTCTCACATAGCACCCCTTTTACCAAAACCCGTTGGCTCTTATGATGCACCCTTTTTATCTACACCCGCTCACTGTTTGCCTCTCTTGCCAACACCCCCTCACTGTTTGCCTTTATTGCCAACACCTTTGGTTAGATCCTTTGCTATTGATCTTCGTCCGGGTCCCCAACTTATGATTCGTACCTCACTGCATCGTCTTCTCACTGAAGCTGCTTCGGGTAATTGGTGTCGTGTCAAGGCTGATATTGAGCAAGCAGCACCAGTATGGCGGGTATGGCTTTTGCAATGACTTTACAATAATGTCTCCAATGCAGACATGACAACAGACATTCGAGAACTCGAATGCCTCATCCGAAAATCGCTGCATACCCGCCAACGTTACACAGCACAACTTCGTGACCCGTTTACAGACCACATCAAGGTCGTACATGCGCATGAGGTAGCTCGTTCTACAAACGTGCGCCATGTGTTACAATTATTGGATGTAGTTGCATTGCACCCCGATCCTCAAGCAGCCACACATGTTCGTGTATGTGACAAACTGATGCCACCCACGCGTGTCCAGTTTTGTAACTTCACTAATGTGGCCTTGAGTGTTACTCCTGGCATGACCTTACCCGACTCTTCTGATTGCGAATGCCGCAGAGCTTTTCCACATTGTTCTGATCTTGTGGATTGCCATATTGTGTCTGTTGACTACAATATCATCTCCGATAATAGCCTTCGCAAACTTTTTCAAGAAGGCTCGAAGTATTGGCTGAATGGGGAAACTGTCGATGTGCTCCAGGCACTGACAATTGGACTAGACGGGTGCATTGCTAATTACAAAAGGTTGTTGGTCGGACATTCCCGATCTGCTTCTTTCTCGTCTCTTTCTCAGAAGCTGAACAACTGGCGTTCTGCAATCCTTGCGCATTGTCAATCCAATGCATCTTCGTTCTCCAATCATGTGAGCCAGTCATGTTCACTACGTTCTACACATGCTTCCTTGCACCATCTTCAACAACACTTTGCCATTGTCCCTGTGGACAAAACATCACACAATTTGGCAATTTGCTGCAAGAATTGGTATGTGTTTCATCTCTCTACCCATTTGCACAGTCCCACTTATACTCGTCCTCAAGAGTCCGTTGTTGATGTCCTTGACCACCATGCAGTGTGGAATCAC
>BFEA01000262.1:868441-879504 GCA_003427395.1 Chara braunii | reverse complement strand
CAGCAGTCGCAATCGTCGCCTGCGACGAGCGAGCTGTCATGAAAGCCACCAGAGAACAACTCGCTCGTCCCTCACTGCTGGAATCCCGATAGCGCATGCAGAGGATCCCTCGTAACTCAAGTACAAGGTCCCAGAACCCACGCCCGGAACGTAGCCGCAGTTCCGCAGCAGATTCATCCAATTTTGCTCCTCCTATACAAAAATGGTTGCCCGTTCGCCAAAAACGAACGGGCACTTTACTAATTTTTCACTAATAAAAAAAATTAAAGCAAAATCTAGAAAGAATCTAAAAAGGAAAAAAGGAAAAAACAAAAATGAAAACTGACCTTTAAAAAGAAAAGTTTCACGGGCAGTCTGCAACAGCCTTTGAGGACATCAAGTCCCCTCAGTTCCTGTTGCGCCATGTGGCGCCTTAGTTTTTAATTTTAGTTTTGTTTTTTTTTCTTCTTTGCCAACTGTCATTTCTAAGTCCGCCGTGTGGCTTTTCAGCCACGCACTTCCCATGCCGCAAACCCAGGTTCGATCCCATCAGGGATCGAAGAAGTTTTGGATCACTTCTCGATTCATGCATGTCATCCTTGCGCAGGGGCCATGCCCCGCGCGGCTGATCTCTCGGCTGCGTCACCAGGCACCAGCTCCAAAAGGAGCTAGCCCGGTAGTAGCAGTTCTCGGATTTGATCCCGGTGTCCGCTGGGTGAGATTCCTGCACTGTAACCTGCTGGGCTAGCTCCTATCACGACAGTGATAGGAGCAGCTCTTCTAAGAAGAGCTTGCCAGTCGTTATCACACCCTGCCGGCCTTGCAGGCCCTGACTGCCAGTGGCCTTGCGAGCCTTGCTGCTTAAGGCCTTGCAGGCCCTGCTTGCTGGCCCTGCTGCAGTGCTGCCTCACCGGCCTGAGGCTTTGCAGGCCCTTCCTGCCTCCGTCACCTACGTTGGCTGGCCGCTTGCTTGCAGCACAGGCAGGCGCCCAGTCTCGTAGGTCAGGGTGTAAGGTTTTTCAGCCATCAGTACGGAATCAAATCCCGCCAGAAAACTAAAATTTTTTGGCAACCCACTTCCCTGCGTCGCGTCCTATATCCGGCTTGTCCATTGTTTTTAGCCTACTCAGGCCCTGAATCGCGCGGCTGCTATTTTAGGTAGAATAGGTCTAACTTTAGCATTCCCACGTCCGCGCGCTTCTACAACCTCAACAATAGCGAAGCACTGCCGGGCACTACCATTACTCTTGGACGCCGCAGGGGTCCGGACTAAGGTTCTAAAATTTTTAGTCTCTCAGTCATAGGTCAGGTCTGAAAAACTTTTGGCAACGCCAGTCTCATCTGGTCCTTCAATCCAACGAAAGAGTCGGACAGCGTCCAACGTTGAAAACCCCCGGCAAATACCCTTGTCAGGGTATTTGCCCCGACAGCGCTTCAGACTTGTGGGACAGCCTTTTCTCATCCCCCCTCCCTGAACACCCTATCCAACTACTCCATCCCCCTCCCTAAACACCCTATCCAACTACTCCAACCCCCCTGTCTGAGCACCCTATCCAACTACTCCATCCCCGCTCCCTTAACACCCTATCCAACTACTCCATCCCCGCTCCCTGAACACCCTATCGAACTACTCCATCCCCCTCCCTGTTCACCATATCCAACTACTCCTCTGGACTATCCTACCCCCTAACCGTGGCAAGCCAGAAAAAGGTTTGGTCTGGGATGATCTGCAAGGTCTATATGCACAAATGCAAGCAAGACTCAATGTGTGAGGCTTTAATTTCACAGTGAACACACAGAGTCCATTGCATGCGATACTAAACACCGCGATCTGCAAGGTCACACTATGGGCCATATGGAAGGAAAGATGCAGCAGAACCTTGGAAGGAAACAAGAACCCACAGGAGAAAGTATGGGAAGTGACCAAGGGAATGATTGAAACAGTGACACTATGCCAATGGAGGAGAGTCGAACTATGGGTTCGCAGCAGTCCAGAGACAGAACAGGTGATGCTGGCTAAGGGTATGGTTGGCAAGAGGCAAAGTGGCCTAACTGAATAGTCTAAATCTAAGATGGAAAGATTGGCACAACTCTGACACGATAGTATTACAGCGGAGCATGCAGACACAGGAGGCGATGGCCACCACCTGGACATAGCAGGGAGTCAGGAGCGAGGTGCAGAAGGACACTGATATGCTGGTCGAGGACAGGAGTGTGGCAAGATTATGCCGGACCTTAGGAGTCAGAAATGGCAAGAAGGGAGGTTCATATGTGAGCTGTATCCCTTTCCTTTAGAACTCTTGACTTGTAAAGTTGATCCGACATCTTCGGTACGCCGTTGCTGAGAGGAGTTCCAGAAGAAAGGCAAGCTGGCAGTCCAATCCTCCACGAGAGTGGAGTAATCAATGCGGTCACGCTGATGTATATCTATGACTTGACGGTGGAAAAGGAACCGGGCTGATGCCCCCCAGAATGGATATGGAGCTGGGACCATAAGGCCCTGTTTGGTGCGAAAAAAGAGAAAAAACTTCCCTGAATGGCAACCAACTGGCCTAGCAAAGGGCAACCAACTGGCCTAGCTCAGTTGGTACACCCCTGAATGACCTGAGCCCGAACTCCACTGAAGCCGATGAGCAAACTACTGCAATTCTGAATTACCTAGGGTGGGTCGGTTCAAAGAAAGAACGAAGGGCAGACCAAGGGACAACAGTAGAAAGCACAAAATTTCAGGTTATGATCTGGCAGTTAATCCTTCGAAAAAGAAGCAATCAGTTAATCCTTCCAAAAAGAGGCAATCAATGCTATCAAGATTAGACCTACCGTCTTCACCCGAATAGAACGCCCGGTCATTATCGCTGCATCCGGACTGAAAAATGCCCCAAATACAGCTATAATTACCGGGCGTTATATTCGGGTGAAGACCGTCCTATATTTTCTGCCTATTTTCTCTGTATGTGAGGGGATCTTAGGAGTTGTGTTTCTTTTCCTTTGCTTGAGGGAGGGGAGTAGGAGTTGTGTTTGCTCTCAGATCACCAAGGGAATCAACAGAGAGAGCACGTGGCGCCCATTATTCCCTCCCAATTATGTGCCATGATCATGGCATGATGCAATGTGATTTTATAATTTTTATTTTATTTTAGTTTTCCCGGAATGACATCAGATTGTTCAGACGTTGATTGGATAGGGTTATGTTTTCTATCTTTGTTGGAAAGTTGGAAACTCTTGCGATGGTGCAATAATGACTGCGGCATCAATTCAGTCTATTGCCAGCAGAGATATTGTGCTTGTGCCGACCAAGTCTGATGTTGCTATTCGAATACATTGGTCGTCTTTGGCTTGTACTTTTACAACTCTTTAATATCTTCTAGTTTTCCTGCAATTTCCGGTTGTGCGAGCAGGAAGCATTTCTTAGAGTCTTGCTGGAGGGAGGACCAGGTCGAGTGTTTGCTATAGAGGATGGTGATTTGCTTGAAGAAGACTTGAACATTCTCAGAGTGAGTACTGATTTGACAAACAACAATGCCATTTGTGCATGCTTCCCCCACTGCTGTGGTCAAGTTGATTGTGTGAATCTCCCTCCTTCTCCTCTTCCACCTTCTCATACTCCTACTCGGGCTGTTCACATCATAAATTGTGCATTTGTGACTGTGTGTGTATGCTCCGATGCGTAAACTTCGCTGCATCTCACACAATCTCAAGAGTATAGTTTCCGTTTTTCCTCTGTTTGTTCTTTGCCACAGTCTTCCCCTGACTAGAACGGACGGTCCTTATAGCTGCATTTGATGGAGCTTTCAGTCTAGATACATTCCTAATGACCACACGCTCTATTCGGATGAAGAAGGTGGTAATGGTTGCATTGCCGTGATCCTTCTTCTGAACATCCGTGAGGCACCCCAATCCACTCTGCAAGTGCACCGGTCCTTTTTCTATGACACTCTAAGCTACATACAACAGTTTCTGTCTTCTTGGGCTAGACAGTCTCAGGCAGATGGGCAATACCCGACAGTGAGGTTCATTCTATATGTAGAGATGTATACAATCTTGAACGAGCTCAGATCCTACCTGTGTATATGTTTGATGAGAGTACCTCGTCTCACTATTTGGCTGCTTTCCTTTTCTTTTTTTTTCAAGCAGAACCTCTTGGTTCTGGCCCCTGCCATTCTGGGGAGCAACAGTCCGGTTCCTATTCCCCCGACAAGTTTATGAATATTACAAGGTTGACTCACTCCACGCTCCTCCCCATTATGGTTGAGAGGCCCGAGTGGATGGCGTTGATTACTCCCAGCAGGAAGGATGTACCACCCCTCACCCCTGCCTAAGTTAGCCTGTCATAACTAGTCTTTTGTGTGGCTTTGTAGGCCTAATCCATCTCTGGCTGCTCCTCTCAGCTGTATGGCTGTCAGCTATTACATCTATCTCTAGAGCAAGCTGCGACTATCTGTTGGCTTCACTAAAACCTTCTTTTCAAAGGGAGTGAAATAGAAAACCTGAAACCCGATGCAAGCAATCAGTCGAAGGCTGAAAGATGCATCATCAATCAACAGATGATGGATCTGCAAAGGTTAACGGCGTACCTTTTGCATAATGGGTCAGCGAGTAAATTGATACAGCAAGCTTAAACCCTTTGGTGTAGGCGTAATGAAATTGTAGATAGTTGTATCAATTTGACCCGAAAAACCCTCCCAAAGGCTCCTCATTCTGCGTTACAGAACTCCATACTTATTCTGCACCGTACCATTGCATATCCAACAACGACAGTTGATGGGGGGAAATGGGTCGGGGAACTCTGCGGGTGAGCGCATCGGCACTCCTTGGTCCACTTTAGTCCATTCCTTGAAGCAGATGCAGTAGTCTCTCCTGAAGTCTACCTGCTCCTGCCCGGGAGACTGTCCACCCTCCCATCGGAAATAGCCAATCCAGCCCCCTTTTTCGCTACCCGGTCAGTCCCCTGAGAATTGATTGATTGCTTGTGTGATGTCTTTCTTTGAGTGATATGTCTGTAATTGGTTCTGGACCTTCTGCCATCGTGAGAGGAGTTCTTGCTGTATATATTGTTTTATTATTTTCGTTACTTCTTCCCCTTCCATGCGAACTCCCTCAATGGAATATGTGCAGCGCTTCCTCCAAAGTGCCCAAATAACCGCTCTCCGCCCGATCTTGAACATGTTGTTTTCAAAATCGTTGTCTGTGGGGGAGGTCCATGCTTCACAGAGCAGCGCCCTCCAGTCCCACGGCCAAGTCGATCCGGTGCCCAGGAGGCTCCATATCCTATCCCACCAATGCCAAGTGAGGACCGCCCCTGGACACTGTAGGAAGATGTGTTCTATAGTTCCCGAGATCTTGCGGGAGGGGAAGGCGTTATGGCAAGATTGGCACCAGGGGAGCGCCAGACCCTTCTGCTCCAGAAACGTGTGGTCTATCAGCCAATTATTAGTCGGGAGGCAGCGATGCTCTATCTGCCACTGCAGCGAGGCGAATTTGGCCGGTTTGGATTTCATGGTTGAAAACCACTGGATAGGGCGGACTTTCCCTTGGCGTACGTTCAAGTGGGGGTATCCAACGGGCGTTTACCATCTCCTTGAGGTTCACCTTTGGCCGCAACGGGCGGTAAGTGACCTTTATTGACAAGCTAAAGAGGTTTATGTTCGGATTGGCTGGTGTTCTTCGTGCGGGTACCCTGTGCCATGGTCGAAGGGAAGTTCGGCAAGGGGTGTTCCTGGGCGGAATGCGATCCATTCGTCTTTGTGTCTCAGTACGCAGGTTCTGTGCAACTCCTCATTCTTCCACCACCTCACTGCGTCCGGGGTGTACTTGGTTGAAATAGTGCCCTTTCCCTTATGGAAGAGGTTGACCAAGGATTCGTCTGCCCGCACTTCCACCACATTGCCAACGCTTTCCATGTCGTCCGGTACTGCGACCCAGTCTCCTTCCGCCAGTCGTGGTCCTTTTCGAAGGGTGCGCACCCAGTCAAGCGGGATGTCAAAGACGAGTGTTTCCAGGTTTCTTTCAATATCATGACAGTACCTCATCTGAACCCTCAACTGTGATGTCGTTTTCCAGTCTCTGTTCGCCGGGTCCCATATGTCTTTGATCCTCGCTATGCCGTTTCTGACCCAACTGCTCCATGGGGGGTCCGAACTACGGTGTACCGTGCCATTTCTATCAGTGATATTTCTGTTGCCGAAGAGGGGTTGCTGCATCACCTCGTCCCATCTGTTCGGCGTGGTCTTTTCTGGCAACGGTAGCTGGCGCGAGGCCTTCAACACCCGGGGCCAAAGTCATCTCTCGCCAGGCCACTCCTTGCTGCTCCCCGGGTGGAGACCCTGTCGACCCGAGGGTGCCGTGGTATGGGCCAATATCTGTCCTCTAGCCAGGTCAGGGGATCCACACCTCGTGGCGCTTGTGGTGCCAGTCTAGCAATCTGTTCTAGTGCAAGGGTATTCCAGGGAAGGTCTGGCGTAAATAACAGTCTTCTGATCCATTGTACCATCAGCGCAGCCACCTGGATATCTGGGTCTAGGATTACCAAGCCCCCTTTGTCCTAGGGCTGAATCACCGATGACCAAGACACCCTACTTATGACATTTGGAAGCTGACTGTTGCCTCTCCACATCAGGGCGGTGATATGCCTCTTGAGTGATCCAACTGGTTCTTTGCTGAGGGCCCAAAGCGCAGATCTATACCAGAGGGCTGCTAGTACCTCGTTGTTGATTGTCAGTGCTCTACCAAACAGGGATGTGTGCTTGTCATTCCAGCGTGTCAATTTTTCCAGTGTTGGTTTGAGAATCCATTCGTCGTTCAATGTCGGCTTCCCCAATGTTGTCAGCATTATTCCGAATACTCTGACCGGGGCGTTTTCCGGTAGCCATTTGACCTGCGGCTGTTCCGGCGGACGCACTCCTTGGTGATGGATCCACAATCCAAGTGCTTTATTCCCCC
Organism: Chara braunii; assembly: GCA_003427395.1. Lineage (NCBI taxonomy): Eukaryota > Viridiplantae > Streptophyta > Charophyceae > Charales > Characeae > Chara > Chara braunii. The sequence goes on along the minus strand of BFEA01000262.1, from coordinate 872,586 downwards.
AGTTGACATTCATGTTCGAGACTGTCGTCAATCGATCCAACAATTGCTTAATCTCTTCCATGTTCTCGGGGGTGGCGTCCACCATAACTGTCAGATCATCAGCGAACATCGAACATACAGGGATCGCCTCCTCGGGGATGGCGGAGATCTGTAATTTCCTAAGGTCTTTGTTAGTCCGGAGGTTCGCTGCCAATGCTTCCATCACGATGATGAAGAGAAAGGGAGCCAAGGGGTCACCTTGGCGGACCGATCGTTGCAGCGAGATTACTGGAGCCATCAGTCCATTGACCTGGATACTCGTCGTAGCATTGTGGTGTAGAATCTCGGTCCAACGTCGAAAGATTGGCCCAATATTCATTTTCTGCATACACCTATCTAAGAACGTCCAATCCACGTGGTCATATGCTTTCTCAAAGTCGATGAAGACCACGGCAACGTTGTGCTTGTCCTACCTTGTTAGCTTGAGGATCTCATTGACCAGCAAAATGTTATCGTGGATCCTGCGTCCTTGACAAACCCAGTCTGTGTTGGGTGAATAATGTCGTCCAAAATCGGGATCAGGCGGTTTGCCAAGGCCTTTGCTAGCATTTTGTAGACGACAGTGAGCAAGGTTATTGGACGGTAGTTTTTAATGTCCATCAGGTCGCCTTTTTTGTGTAGTAAGGTGAGGAACCCCTGCCCTACCAGCTCCCCCATGTGCCCTGTTTCCCACACGTGATGGTAGAAACCCATGAGGTCCGGGGCCATTAGTGTCCAAAACGTTTCCCAAAACTCTTTTGGAAACCCGTCCACCCCCGTTTTTTTTTCCTCATCCATCTTCATCAGGGCTGTCCAGATTTCCCCCTTCGATAGGGGGCTGTCAAATTGTTCTCTTTGTTGACTCGACAGGGCCTTCTTCATTGGCTCTAGAAAATCTGCTATCTCCTTTTCCCTAGTGCCCCCCTCGCGACCAGCGCATCTTGACGTGAACAGATCTTTAAAAAAGGTTCTTGCAATGCGCATGCACTGTGGCGTGGAGGTCGCTACTTCATGATTTCCTGACTGAGGATCATATAGCGCCTCTATCGTAGTTCGGCGTGCACGTGCTCGGGCCAGGCTGAAGAATTTTTTGTCCATTGATCCTTTCGTTTCATGTGTGTCAGTTGCCCCCTAATACGTGTTCCCTCCCAGCGTTGTGTTGCGAAGATCTGGAGTTGTTTGTCGTAGGGATTGTGATTCGGAGTGATCATTTGGAAATGCTTGCCACTGAGAGGTTCCAGGATTTTGTTGTTGTTCGAGTTGTTGGAGACGCCTATGAATTTACATTTCCTGTTGGTTTTTCCGAGCCATTAACAGTTTTGAGTATTCTCTGCATTTTTTACCCAGGTATAGTAGTCCGTTGTTGAACCAGTCTGTTTCATGCGGTATGTGCTGCTTTTGCATGTGCCAGAACTCCCAACAGTCCTTGATGTAGTTTTGAAAGGACTTATGTTGCAGGGTGGATACGTTACGTTTATAAAAGCCAGGCCCATGATCAGTTTTCTTGCGGAAGGACATAATTATGGTGCACATTTTATGATCCAGGCCCGGATGCGGGCTAGCGGGTAGGATTGCCGCCAATAGCAGTGATCCCCCCATATCCTCCGAGATTAAGATTAGATCTATTCTCGACCTTGATTGGGCATCAGTCCCAAGAGAAACGGCTGTCCGGGTTAAGTTTCCGGAAAGAGTCAAAGATTTTAAGAGAGAGGCATAACTCCTCTATCATTCGTTCATCCTCCTCTATGTACGACGGGGCCGGGAAGGGTGTTTTCCATCTGTCCATCCAACGATCCGGGGCTGCGTTACAATCACCTGCTATAATTATTGGGACCCCGGGCGGGATTTGTGCTTTCAGGCTCTCGAAAAATACCCTTCTCTTCCTCACGGTATTGGGGGCGTAGATGCACAATATACAAACAATCTCCAATTCTAAGGTGACCAAAACTGACACCTTCCTCACGGTATTGGGGGCGTAGATGCACAATATACAAACAATATTCAATTCTAAGGTGACCAAAACTGACACCCATCGGCCCCCTTCCTGGTCGACCACCCAATGTACCGGGTCCGCCCGGGATTCTGGGGGGATCCAGATGGCTACCCCGGTGCTCTGCGGTCTCGGGGCTTGTGCCCTGATTGCCTTGTATGGCCATATCCGTTTGTGGATGCGGTTGTGTTCCGGGGTGTCCATTAAGTGTGTTTCTTGGATGCATACAACATCTGGCTAATTTCTACCCCCCACCCCCCTCATCAGATCCCATATTGCGTTTTGTTTGTCCATTGTGCAGGATGCCCCCCTCATCAGATCCCATATTGCGTTTTGTTTGTCCATTGTGCAGGATGCCAAGCCATTGACATTTAGGGACCACAGATCCAGGTCTGCTGCCCGCTGGCAGCGGTTCCAGATTCGATCCTTACCGTACACCACTTTGACCGGGTCCATATCAATCTTATTTGTCTTCAGGTCCCTAAACCCGCCAATAGGCCCAACCTGAGAATAGCACTCAGGCACCTCTGGACGTCCTGCTCTGTCCAGGTCTCACTGGATCTGATCTTGGCTGTCTGTATATCCAAAAGTTGGGAGTGGGTGTGCCACTTCAGTCCAGCATCATTGGCTGGGTCAAAGCGGATATACACGTCCCTCAGGGTGATTTTTTTAGGGCCGGATGTTACCGATGCCATGGCCTGTGCCCCTGGTGGGAGGGTGTCTGTAATGTATGTTTCCAGATGCATCTGCAGGATCCCTTTTGCTGCTTCTGTTTGGCAGTTCTTTGGATCCGCCCTGAAGGAGGACAGGCCCTGTAACGTGAGGCCATCTTGCCTGCCCTTCCCGGCCGGGGATAGGCCTACCTCCCATTTCCCGTCCTTCTTGCGTACGGGAATCAAGAGTAGTGCGGTTTTTCACAGAGGCCCCGTGTCCTGGCCCAACTCGACTACATGTCTAAGTTTCCTTCTTCGTACCAAATCCAACGGTGTATTTTCTTCCGGATCCGGGGGCGCGGGGTCAAAGGGGGGGGGATGGACGGCTGCAAGGCCGGGGGGGGGTTGTATTATCCTTTCTTCTCCATCTTCCTGTTCCAAATTTTGTTCCATTTCCTCCTCCCCTCCGCTGCCAGCAGCTGGGTGGGGTGGTTGAAAGCGTGAAAAAACTACGGTGGCTAGTCTGTGCCATGCTTCCGTACACCCCACCCCCGGTTGCAGTCCCTGTTCAAGCACGCATTTAAGTGAAATGCTGGTATCCAGCAAAGGGAACAGATCTAAATATGTGCCCTGCCCGGCCAGGCCGCCCGAGACCTCCCCCGGGCCCCTGCCAGTCACCGGGGCGGCCCAGATCCCCACTGAGGAATACAGTCCCTTTGATGAAGTTTTATCCCTTTCAGTTGAATCCTTTGAGCGGTCTGAACATCATTCAGTCCCGGGACGGACTGGCCTTTCACTCAGGGAGTTGCCACTGGTTGCTTCCCTGGGGGAAGGATGTACGACTGCTTCTTTTGTCTGATAATGACACATTATCATGACCACCAATTGCTCAAAACCCAGCAGGCCGTGTGAAGAAGAGTTGCCCCTCTTTTTGTTCCTATGAGAGGTGGCCAGCAGCTTATATGGTCTTTTTCGACATATGGGAAGATGGAAGAACTCAATGTTTCCTGGATTTCCTTCATCCCTCGTCCGTGCAATTTATTAAAGTCAAGGCGTGTCTCCCCCCCCCCCCCTCTTTCTGCTTTTTCTTTTCAAAGGGTAAGTGCCGTTTTTCGAAGGGCAACTGCCCTTAGCATAATCGATTTCAGCAGGAGATGAATTGGTGACCTTCTTATGAGTAGGTTTGCTCATGTTCAACTCAGCCATAAAGTTGTCGTACATCAAGGCCTGTTCTTCTTTAACCCCCCCCCCCTCCCCCCAACATCCAATTCCATTATAACAGCTGGAAAGCGGGTTCCAGAGTCCGTTATAAACATGACACCCTCTACGATTTCCTTCCATTATGGTCAAAGGACCCAGAGACAGCGGCATTGATTAATTGAATTTAATTCAGTGCTGAAAACCCGGTAGGACCGGGGGGTCCTCCCCCAACCGGAACCGGACCGGTCCTACCGGCCGGTCGACCGGGCCGGTTCCCCCCCGGT